>PVQB02000059.1:0-472511 GCA_002980475.2 Fusarium beomiforme | reverse complement strand
ACTTTTCAACCCGCCGGGTACTTTGATTTTTTGGAAACGACAACGAACACAGGCCGCCATCTCTCTTGTTTGCCGGACAACCTCGCGTTCTTGGGATGTGAGACGACGCCTTCCGGAGCCATTTGTCTCGCCTTCCGGAGCAATGCCGTTTGTTAAAGGTGCTGGACTGGCTGGAACTGTTGGCCCTGTTTCCTCTGTTTCCTCTGTTTCCTCTGTTTCATCAATAGGTTCGGCGTCACTGTCGCGAAAATCGGAGATATACGCGGCCTCATCTTCAGATATCTCCTCTTCGGAGGATTCGTATTCGGGGCAAGGTTTTTCGTCAAATGAATCATCATCTGAAGAGAGGAGCGACATGCGGTGCTCACGATCAATGACGAGTGATGGACCAGCATCTGTCTCGTCATCTGTGTCGTGGCTTTCCGAGTCCGACTGCGCGGTTGTGAGTTTCTTGAATTGTCGAAGAAGGTCATTTGCTTCTTCTGGATCTTCATCGTCTTCTTCTGAATCATCTAGGCCATCTGACTGGACAACTGGTTCATCATCACTTACTTGACTGCTCCCAGAAGAACCGCTACTGACTTCATCATCACTTCCAGTATCGAATTCATCGTCTACGTTACTAGAGAAATTAGGTTCGGGAGAGAGAGGAGTAGGGAGGACACGCCGAATACGATAACCGACAATCCCCAGCGCTCTGCCTTCATCATCATTGTCATGATCTGAATCGGCTCCTGAGACGTCTTCGGCAGAATCCTCTGCCTGCCCAACCTCAAAATGAGAATCTTCATCTTGGCATTCGCTAGAAGTAGCTTCTTCTCTTGACGAACCAATGATAGGCCTGTCGGGGTCGACAGACGGCTTACCATCGAGGTTGACTCTTAGCTCAGGGATGTCCGAGTGACTCGTGTCGTCGTCATCAGGCCTTAGGTCAAGGCAATCCTGAGCTTGGACTATTCCTTGACTCAGGGACTCTCTCAACACTTCCGGAGAGAGTAAAGAGCCGGGTACTCCTTTTTCACCACTGAAGTGGAAGCCTGGCTCTAGCTTTGACCTTGCAGTCCATAGGCGACCCGCATCGTCACCAGGTGGAGAGGGTGACTGGATGCCATGGACTGAGCGAGGAGCTTGTTCATTAGATAAGGTATCAGAACAAGTACTTTTGTCGACATCAGAGACTTCTAGTGGGGTCTGGTTCTCAAGTGTCTGACCCGAAGGTTGTCCAGAAGCAGCATCCGACGAGTCGCTAGAGCTAGAACCGGAGCCAGAACTGCAGTTCGAAGCTGATAACCCGGGCCTTAATCCGTGTTCGGATGGAAGATTTGCATGCAGAGGGGTACCATGGTGTGCACTCGCTTGGTCAGTTGATATTGACAGGCGCGATTGGGGTGTTGAAAGAATTTGAGGAAGACTCCCCAAGCCCTGAGCGTTAACAGCTTCAACACTCCCGTTGAGATACACACCCCCTGTGCCAATGCCACTAGAAGTGGTATTGTCTGACCTGGGGTGTCCAAGTTGCTGGGCAAGGTCTGGCGATAGACCTGACTGTGAGGAAGAGCTTGTCTCTTGCCGATAGGCACTTACAAGCTCCGACACTTCTTCCGGTGCACGATCGTCATTATCTGCATAACCGTTAGAACTATGTAAGTGCCACTGTTGGTCCAACACTTACGGCTAGAAGATCGCTGTTGGTTCAAGTTCAAGCGGCGACGCTTCCGTTTCAGCCAGGGAGAATCGCCCGTGCCCGTGCTGTCCCGTTTCCGAGTTCTCTGGGTCGGCCTGTTAGAAAAAGGTACTCCAGCAATTTAGACAGGGTAAAAAAATCATGGCTTGGAAACAGGATTCGTTCAGTTACACAGCATCGAACCGACACCCACCAACAGGGCTTACTGCACAGTTGTTCACAGGGGTGCCTTTAGGCGTTGATCCGGGCGAACAAAATTACCGAAGTCGGTAGGCGTCTTGGTTCCAAAATGTTACACGAACTGAGGCCCGACAGCTCAGCTGAACTGGTGGAGTCTGTTTCTTCATTTTCATCCTCTCTCACTTACGGTGATTTCAGCCGGACGAGTAGAATTCTCCATTCCGGTGGCAGCTGGGGGC
The DNA here is from genome assembly GCA_002980475.2 of Fusarium beomiforme. NCBI lineage: Eukaryota > Fungi > Ascomycota > Sordariomycetes > Hypocreales > Nectriaceae > Fusarium > Fusarium beomiforme. Next base: position 470,408 of record PVQB02000059.1, on the reverse strand, counting down.
GAAGGCTCATGGGTGCTGTGTTCCGTGCGGACAGGCTGGTAGCTGTCAAGTGCATGCATGTACTTTACCGCTCGTCCAATACTGGCGATATCGCTGGCTTGTGAAGCTCAAGTCAAGTCACACGACAGCTCGGCAGAGGTGGTGAAGTGACAACGCAGAGGCAAAAGATTGCAGCCTCCCTGAGCTGACGGGCCCTGGAATCACCCACTCGTTGCCCTCGAGACCTAGTCAGAAGGCGGATGCAGGGGCGTCGAGGTCTACCAGTCCCAGGCCTTTGTGTGAGACATCCTTGAGATGATCCTTGCTCACAGCTGCAGCTTATCATCTTAACCAACAGTCCCAAGTCGCAACAAGCCAGTATAAATTCCACCATTCTCTTGTCGAGAATGTGAGGTTTTACAACTACCATATCCTCTGGTGTTTCGACCGACACATGTAGGTTATGGTTCAAGCGTGCGTTGAGATTTGCAACGAGGATTGATCGTCCCTAGTAAGGATTGGATTGCAAGACCACCCCTGTCCATACACTTCAACCAATCAATGTCTTGACAAGGGTGTTATTTGGATCCATAAAGCTCGTCTTCTGGCCTCACCGGTTGACCTGAGTGGTCAATTGGTACATGCTGTGGGTTTGTCTGGCACGCACTACGCATTGCCGTGCCGAAGGCCATGGGTTTTGACAGTAGGCTATCTACTATTTCGAAATAACCTTTTCCAGAGATAAGGTAACGTCATATTATGCCTGGACTGGCCTCACAAGGTATCGCAAAAGCTTCAATGGTTTCAGGCATGTATCTAGGACTGTGAGAAATGATTAACCTCGCAGACACATATATGCGTCAAAGTCAATTGGACAATGGCAACAGTACATATGGTTTGTATAAACCAGCCAAACATGCCGAATTCAGCCACTCCGTTCATGGGGGGTTCCATTTTCGGAGTACGACAAGGCTCAAAGATTCACGTGAAGGGACTGAGACATATTATGGATAGAAATCTTGACAGCTCGACGATCCTACACAAGTTCATGACCGGAGAAATTCAAACAACGCGAAAGTGGATAATCAATCATAGGGTGTGATGAGCGTGATCGAATGTCCGAGACACGGCTATTGAGATATCCATGACAGGACAGGGGCCAGCAAGATCGACAATCTCGAGAGATTGTGCCGAGACATCGGACCAGAATGACAACGCGGCCCGCAATCGATTGTCACTAAGCGAGGGTCTTCATCACGATGTGACATATGTGCTTAGGAGTCCAGATCTGCAGTTTGATCGTGCCATGTTTGTGATGAAGGCCTTGTAATTCGGCAGTTGATAGGGATGAAGCCCGAGACAAGGAAGATGTGGGAAGGAACTGTGCAATCTCGCAAGATTCAGATTGTCCTTGAAAGTGGAAAAGATCGTGATATTTGCTTCTGCTCGTATGACCTGGAGCTTCAGTTCCACAAATCTCAGATTTGAATAACAGAAACGAAATGATCTTACCGTCTGTTCTCACTCAGGGCTAATGACTAGCTTGGGGCTAATATAAACTTCAAGCCATTCCCATGTGCATCACTTGCGTAGCGGGTTTGATTTACGGGGAGGTGTCAATAGAGGTTTCAGCCTCTGGGGTCCTTCCTCTATGACATCGATGCCGTATCGCTGCCCCTGCGCTGGTGCCAACTGAACCATTGCTAAGAGCTTGCCCCGAAACTATTCAAGACGATGCCACTTCGACAGTCATATATCTGGAGAGTTACCTCTCCGACGAATACTACAATGTCTCGTGGATAAGAAAAGGTGATAGCTCGAAACGCTGGGGCCATTTTAGTACTAGATGTCATTCCAATGGAGTGAAGTTGGATGAATTAGTGCCAGGTGGAAGCATGCTTTGCTAGGCGGGAGGAACGTTCCGTCAACAGCTGTCTCAAATAGACATAAGGGTCTGACGGTGTAGAAGAAAACGGGCGAAAGAAAGAATGGAAGCAAAGATAGGAATGTAAAAAAGAAGAGGGTTGCAAGGGGAACTACCACAAAGGACGTTTTTATCTCCAGTCTCGCATGATAATAACACGTGACAAGATCTCTCGAGACAACAGCATTGCAGGATGTTGGTTGTATTCTCCAATGAGCGACTAATAGCTAGTATATAGTCCTGCATAGTGGCCTATAGTAGGCTGTTCCTAAGGAAGCGACAGTATATAGAAACTTTGAATACTAAAAGGCCAAAACATGTCGTCGCTCGGAAATGACTGTAGGTCTCAGAACAGAGACAAAATCAAAGATTGTAGAGTAGTCTGCGAATCATAACTCCTCCTCTGAAGACTCAGAGTCCTCGATCATAAAGGCTGCAGAGCTGGTAGTGTACTTCTGCACAGGATACTCTACCATGGGCACAATAGGGTAGAGTCTAGTCTTGATCTTTCGGTTCTCTCCATAGGCAGCCTCCCAGGGAGGAAGCATTCCGTTAGGAATTGCCCAGCCGTACTTCCGGTTACGAAGCCAGAGTCTGACCATGTGACGAGATGAGTTATCGTCGTCCGTGTAGGCGTCTCGGCGGTGGACAAGGGCGAGGTTGTTGAAGAAGAGAAGGTCTCCCGTCTCAAGCTTCAACTGCAACTCAACCCGCGAAGCAGCTTCTGAGACAGCTCCAAGAGCATGGAGTTGGGCTTCTGTGAGAGCAGGAATGTCCGAGTTCGTCATGCTTGGGTGCGGCCCGAGGCGATGCGGGTCGAGGCTCGCGAGGAGTTTTCCATTGTGGAATGTCAAGACAGGAGCGAGATAGTAGGAAGACTTGCGGCCCGAGCTGTCCAGGACCACTAGTTAGTCATGTCTCGGCAAGTAGGAGAGGGTGTAATATCTTACAGCTGTACTGGCCAGTTGGGAGTCAGGAGTGTCTTTACAACTTCTGGCTCTCGGTTGAGGAGGTCGTTGAAGACAGTCCAGGCTGAACTAAGATAGGTATATCCTCCCTTGTTGGCGCTGTCTCGGACTTGAAGGGATAGAATGTCACATCCCATGTCAGTGTGGAAGGGCTGTAACTAGTTAAGTAGAGTATTATTTTCGTGGAGTTGATGTAACCCTACCAAAGAGCCATTGGTATGAATACCATGACGTGCGTCTGCAGGAGTCTTCCATTGCTTCGAATCGGTTACATGAGCTGAAAATGTTAGATAAAGCTAATACTCTCGAAAGAATAATGACTAAAAGACTTGGTGTTGCTCAAAGTTTAGAGTTCCGGAAACGTACATAGCATGTTACCTTTGCGGTCTTGAAGTCCGCGTTTGTCAGCAATGTAGCCAGCTACACCCAAGAAGATAACAACACTATCTTCAACAGAGTATTTCTTGCCATCGATGCCGCGTATGACGACAAAGCCTCTTCCAAGATGAAGAGTCTCGGCGCTGGCACGCAGACGGCGAGACAGGTTTGGAAGGGGGAAGTTGTCAGGGGAGACTTCGTCACCGTCGAGTCCATGAGCTAGTTCACCCGTTAGCAACTTTCCCGAGTCAGATGTAGTCGGAGTAGGGAGCTGACTTTTGAAGCTAGCGAGGGCGCTGTCGATTTCCTTGGCTTCCTCTTCGCTAAGACGGAGAGTGTAAGCTTGGTCCGCCTGATAGTCTGCTCCGGACCAGACTAGGGGACCAGTCAGTGCAGAGTTGGAGTTCTTTATCGGTGATTCTCTGAGGATGTCAGAGTTTACACCAAGAACGCTATTGTTGTCAGAGCGCTGCATGGTAGATGCATAGTCCTGAATGGTGCCCCTGAGAGTTGACATTGCTGGAAATAAAGCGAAAATTGCCGGTCGAGGTAGAAAATAAACAGTAATTTGGTATAAACTTCTTGAGTTCTCTTGTTGTGTATACCTTCACTTTCGAGACAATAAAGCGGACTATTTAAATCCTCAACTCAACTCCTCTGCTAACCGCCCGACCTCGAGGATCGCATGTCCCACGTTCCACGATTCACAAGACCCATTCCTTTTCTCTCAGACTGAATAGCCGCCAAGAGAAAACTTCTGCATTTCCTGAATGTTTGCTCTCCGGGAAGTCTCCCCGGAGTACACTTGTTAGTTGTCACACTGCATCGAGCTGTGGAGGTCGGTCTTGAGACTGAACTAGCCCAAATACACTGCTTGTATCCATTCTCTGTTGACCAAACACAATAGTTCCCTGTTATATCACATCGTCAGTGTTGGTTGGATGAGTCGTGGGGCCGCTGTGATGAGAAGATTGCCTTATGGAGGCATGGCGGCTGCTGAAAGGGGTGGTGATGCGCTGGGATGGCACCTCTGCGAAAGCCCAGTTGCTCTGAGTTGGTAAAACTAGTCAGTTTCTGCTGTAAAAAGTCTGATGAATATCCTCAACCGAGCTGCGATGCTACCCAGAGGCTCTTCTGGCTCTTGATCGCCCCCGAATGTTCTCACGTCACTGTCAAATTCCTTCGGCAATTAAGCGGGAAGCTGTCGTTTCCACACGTCCCTTGACTAGTTCTCGCTAACATTCACCGGACAAACATCATAAGAGACAAGGCTGATCGATATCAAACTAAGGATCTTAGTCCTGGCCTCGGCTGCACGACATCACTCTTCCGGCCCATGTTAGCGAGCGCTAAGACACGACGCGGGTACCTGGATCACGTCGGACCAAATAAGTTTGTCTTTAGTAACCGTAAATACATGCAGAGATAAAGATCCACTGTATGAGTGATCATACTGCGCCTTACCGTGGCATGGAAGCACGGTGACAAGATCTTGTCATGTCAGGGATATCAGGGGCTGCGGAGATCTTGACGGGCTGCAAGACAGGGAGCATAGAGTCTATCTTGCAGAAGCCAATCTCTTAATAAACTTTTAAATTGTATAAAAAAGGCAAATGAGAGTCTTTTATTCCTATATTGCCATTTATTACTCCATAAGCAGCTTCAGGGGGCCGGTCTTGGGGACTCATCTTGCAAAATACAGCCGCGATAACCACAAGCCACAGTCCGTCTTCATTTCACACTGGAAACACCATTATATCATCGCTGTATCCTTCTGCCTTGTACTACCGCACGCTCGTAAATGCCGCTTCACATCCGGTCCAATGAACACTGCAGCAACACACTTCTCCAACCCCTTATGCCTTCGATTGTTCACTTCCACAACCTAGCACTACTCTTATCTAGCTTCATTGTTGAAAACAATACACTGTGGGCTCTGGTGTTAGGCCTTTTGACCTAACCGCTTGACAACAATGACTAGACGGCATTTCTTCCGCACTCAGGGGTTCCCTGAGTGTCCGTGTGGAGGCTATTGTTCGCTAGGAATAATGGTCCGTTAGCTCGTCTGTAATTATGGCGTGCATGATCACCATACCGGGCTCTTAGTCTTAGTCTGTCCTAGGCTGAAGGGCCTAATGGATGAGACCTTACGTTAGCTCAATGTGGCTGATCGCTGTCCAACACTCATGTCATCAATTTACACTGTCTTGGCCGACTGTAACCCCAACTCGAGCAGGCATGGGAGTCGAACACCTCCATTGGCCCTTTCTTAAGTCTGCTCACCGGTACAGATTGCCAAATGCAAGATGACTAGTTCCCGGCACTGCAGAGGTTCCGTCTTGGCCCGGAAACGAGGCTGTTAACCCGGTGGACATTCCCCTTTAGCCTTCTTCTCTCTTTCCATCTCAGACATCTCACGATCTTCTCATGCTGTATGACCTTGGCTGTTTGAATAAGCCACCGGAGGTGCTGTTGGTCCAGCCACTGTTCACCTGTTCCGGGTTTCATGACCATTACCCCCACAATCGAACTCATCACTATCGGTCGCACCAAAATATTGGGCAAGCCAATTAAATAACACCTATTTAAGTTCGTGCGTTTTGAGTCGGCAGTGATGGCCATGTGCTCGAGTAGCCCGTTTTAGTATTGGCGTAGAGTTTACTTTACTAAGCGCGGTTATATCAGAACTATGTCACTCGGCGGCCGATCATCCCTGAGGTGGCCATTTTGCTAATACATGACATGAAACGTTCAGAACATGTCATATTCTCGTGTTAAAGATACTTTCTGCTGAAACTGGCGATTGAGCGTGGAGTTGTGGTACAATGCCCGCACTCTATGCCAGATTTGAAAGCCTAGTTGATCCCTTGGCACATTTCTCCGCCTCGGACAAAAACCCGAGTTAGAACAAATGGGTCTTAATTTCTCTGGACCTCAAAATCTTCAACTAACTGGGGCTTGCTCTCGAGTACTATCCTGATCAATCGGTTCGGGGGCTCCGGGACAACACTTGCATCAGGGAAGCTACCCGGTTCCCGGCTCCAGGATAGACCTTGAAACTCGTGGCTTGGGCGTATACAGTTTCTTGACAGTACTTTGAAGATACTTGATAGAAGCTCGCCTCAACAAGATGGATAGAGCGAGGTGGGCTCGGCGGCAATGGAAGGGATACTTTGCAATGACACCAAAGAGAAGAAGATGAAACAAAGAACACCATCAGATCATTGATTCGAGACCCCCAATTGAGGAAGGCATGCGTTATTTGCTACTCTAGTGCATCAAAATGTTGAATGTGCTGGCTTGCAGAGATTGAGGCCATCGGCATCCCACCATCACTGCAACTACCGCACAACCTCCAAACCATGCCCCACGCATCGTCCTAGAGATGGCCATCTGTCGTTGAGCCTGACGTGAGATACGACTGGTGCCGCGGATTTCCTCAGCCAGCCATGTCCGGAAGAGTTTGCACAATAGGTCACAGGGTCTATACAATGATGGACCTTTCGATAACAACACGCTGCACATTTGTCTCGCACAGCGCTTGCATTTCACTCGGCTAACCATTTCCGAACTCTTGGAGCAAAGATGGTTAATGTTGTGGACCTAACTCTGTGTTTGCTATCCCAAGACTATCGCAGTACATCAGCGGTTCTCACTCAAAAAACAGTAGCCCATTATGCAACCATCAACGGTTGACGCGCCAAACTCTCTAGCCCATTAAACATGATTCAGTATCCAAACTTGTTCTCTTCCCTTGCTCCGCTCCTCAGTTGCTTGACGAGATCAAGCCAACAAACCCATTAGACCAAAAATAGCCCCTATTCCCACAGCTGCTGTCACATGGGCGGCTCCTGCGGTCTGAACGGACGTTGGACCGGCTGTTTCCGACTCAGCGTACGACCCAGATATGGTCGTCGTGTCTGTGAGTGTCTCTGTGGCCGTAGAAGTTGTGCCCTCGGTGCCAGGAACGAGTGCGGTCCCAGAGGGGGACTCAGCTGGCACCCAAGAGCCCCCAACAGAAGATACGTACTCCTCAACAGTCGTGTATGTTCCTACGCGAGTAGACGATGTTGTTTCGACGCCGGCAATCTCATCAGTAACTGAACAGGCAGGACAGCATTTTCCAGCCCCAGAACAGTAAATACCCGAAGTTACAGCCTCGACTGTAGTTCTCTCCGTCTTCGTTCCTTCGACCACAACCTCTCCGGTCAACGTAGAATATGCTTCAACAATCACTGTCTCGATGGTGGTCGATATCGTACGAGATAACGTGGCTGTCTGAAGTGTCTTGGACTCCCATGTCTCATAGAACGTCTTGGTCATTGTTATTGTGACCTCTGTCGTACACGGTTCCGAGACAGAGATTTCTTCAGTCAATGTTGATGTTGAAGTCAACGTAGACAGCGACAGTTCAGTAGCCGGAGGTTTAATAGACACGAATGACCATGTTGGAGTTATCTCTGTGCCAGTAGGAATGGCTACCGTTTCACCAAATGTTGATGCAGAAATCAACGTCGCCGCCTCTGTTGCTTCCGATGTCCAGTGAGGTATCCCTGGCCCACTAGAACCCGATTCGGTGTACGTCAAAGTTCCAGGCTGCGACCATACCCAAGGAGACAAGCTCGTGTCGGTAGTTGAGCAGGACGACGAGGTTGACATAGAAGGCGAGGGTACAACTGGAGTCCACATATCTGTTGTAGGAAGGGGAATAGGAGGAATAAGGGTATCAAATATTGTGATACAGGATGTCGCCATAGGAACTGGAGTAAGAGGAGCGACCTTCGATTCACCACCCTTCCTATCGATAGTTAGCATATCCCCATAGGCTGACAGAGAATATAGACGCCATACCAACGAACAGTTACGAGAGTTTGACAGTGCGGTGCGCAAATAACCGTCCCGGTTGCCTCTGCAGTAGGAATAGTTGGCAGCATAGGGGATCCAATAGTAAACGTTTGTGTATAGGTCGTAGTATCCACGAAAGTGGAAGATGGAGCCTCCTCATCAGCCGTAGGGGAACAGAAAAGGCAGTCCACAGTCAAAACCGTGCTTGGAGTAGAGCTGAAAGACTCTGGAAGCGAGGGAAGTACGTCCACCGACAGAACAGCATTCCTAGACGCATGAAAAGGCAAGTGCTGAGCTTCAGCAACATAGGCCCCTGCGGCCAGAAGAATAAAAAGGAGGCTTAACATGCCTATGGTGCAGTAGAAGCCACTGTAAAGAATGTATCAGGTTCGGTTATTCAGAGTATATCCTCCGTCTCTTAATAAAGAGACATTACAGTCTCTAACAACCCGCAGCGCTCCTTAAGTAGAGATATAATCCCCTTACACAGCATTGCTAGCTGCCGGTGCTCGGGAGGCACTGAAGACTTCGAGTTCTTATCAAACGTTAGGCATGTCATGTTTGCCGTTCCTTCACACGGGTGCTGCGAATTCGCAGACATATCACTGCAGGTTCTGTCAAATCTGCGGTGGTATATTTGCAGACCAACCAATTGCGTCTCCCGTAGGTTCTGTGGAATTGGGGAGGCGGTGGATGGTCGTACGGATAGGGGTAACGGCATCTGGTGTGACTGACGTGTAACTTGATCGAACAATTTGCACCCCTTTGACTGTTCTTCAAACGGAGTCTGCGACATGTTAATCTGACCGACAGCAGCATTGAGGTGCTTCCATGGTAGCGTTTTGCAGATTGGAATGGTTCGATGGTTGGGAGTGCAACGTTGATGTCGGTACAAGTTGCCTCAAGACCGGGCTTTTGGTGCACACCGCTATTTAACTCGTTTATAAGTGCCCAGGAATTAATGGGCAGTTAGGGTTATTGTTCAAGCTTTCCAGTAAGGATTTGATTGGGGGAGTACAGATGAAGTGGTAGCAAGGAAAGGGGCTGATCTATGATGCCTAAAACCGTCAACCCTAGAACTTGGGAGGCCTGCATCAATACATGGGAGGAATATTCTGGAATGCCGCTAGTTTCTTCCGCTGTTGTAGATTCAATTGCCGGCGCTACTTATGCATGAGATAGATCATGTTCTGAGTGTTGCTACCAGATCTCAGTAGGATCCTGGCCACCTTTGACATGGGCTCCGCATACAAGGGGCACGTCAGCCTCCTTTACTTCATTCATGACTCCGCACATGTATGGATCCCATCTTCTTGGCCTTCTTGGCTTTCCATAGCAACATGTCTCCTGTTCCCCAGCTAGAATCGTAGGAACCGTTACTCGTACCCACCGGGATGACCTCCGAAATCCGAGATTCCCGTCCGAAACAGATGCCGGATCCCCATGTCTTACCCGCATGTCATAGTATACTACACTAAATGAGACATGATGAAGAGGAATGTGACATATTTGTTGGGATCGAGCGTCACGGCTGTTGGCTCTGGGGAACTGGCCAGGGTCTCTGCAAGCTTAAAGTAACATCAATCATTCCCATCACACCCGGTCACCGGGGCTAAACGGTAATTAAAAGGTCTGGGGGCAGCGTAATGGTTCCTATTCGTGCAGTTATCTGATCTCTCTTTCCCCCCAGAAGGTCCAGAGTGTCTAGACTGTGTCGGCTTAACCCCCAGTCCAGATAAAGACCCTTCCAACTGATACACGTAAAGGAAGGTTGCAAGTCTTGAGAGTCTGCTTCCACGAACACAGATTATACCTTAACGAAGTTACTATAGAGCCAATAATGCAAGGACTGTCCGGTACATCTTATTACTCTAACAGCTCTGTTACAGAAAAACGGTGATTGCCATTGTGTACGAACTGTGCATGAAATGTCTCAATTAAAACATCGGCGCGTCTGCAGTAATTTAGGTGTATTCGTTATACTAATGCCTTAATTTAGCTATTGCTAGTTGTCGATGGCGATCTAAGTGTCTCAGCTCAACTTCGGGGACGCGGACAAAATCTGGAAGCATGGTACGGCACATATGATAATGAGCAAAGGGGTTCCTCAATGGCTGTTTCTCTTCCTAAGTATTTCAATGCATAATTAACTTTCATTCATATCAATTTTGCCAAGATTGACGCTCATCGTGGACAGTCTTCAAGTGACATGGTCGACCAGAACAGGCCTCATGCTATCTTGGGCCACATGTGCGCATCAAACATCTTATCTACATGCCTTCAACTACTCTCGCTCACAAAATTTACGTATTGGCTTGTGAAGCGGACTCTTCCGAGCACCATCAGTCTAGGTCAACTGAGTTATGTGGGCGTGGCCCCTGTTGGCGCGTAAACTAGATGTCCCTGGGTTGAATGACGCTGGGAATTCTCACAGTTCTACTCCATTAAGAGTACTCAATAGGTTAAAAATTCTATCCGGCTTGTACTCGGTCTGCGAGTATTCTTGACCAGCAATTTCCGATCGATCGCCAGATATAGTTGGCCCTCGTACACAGTGACTTTCCGTTATGACCATATGCTCCCACATCAGTCGCATGTCTTCGTGAGGCGTTTGGAGTCCCGAACGAACATTCAGAAGCCAAAAGAAGTGAGGGAATGCTACTTCAAGCAGCCATATTACTTCCCCAACATCTATAATATGCATATCGTTCACGACCAGTTCAGCCCTATGACGAAGTAAATCAGGCCACCGGCAAGTTCCTTTCCCTTCTGATGCGCTTTCTCTTATGATTCCCGCCCCCTAAACTAGTCTCGCTTACTCTAATTGAAACCATAAACGGACAACAACCCTCCTTGAGCACTGGGAAAGAAATGGTTCAACAAGAACGTCGCAAGCCCTACCCCAAGACTCAACAGGAACGTCGACACTGGGGGTTCGTACAAAGCAGTGATAACACCATCGTGCCTCTCTAAATCTCGGTAACTATCGAAGACAATAACAGGTAAATACTGCCGTATATGACGACATGAAGTCGGAAGAAACTCCGGTAGTAGAGCGGCAGTTGTGGGGCCGTTAATGACAGTCCCGGGCCGCCTATCGGTAACTGGCCAGCCTACAGTGGAATGGCTGGAAATGGCAAGTGTTCGTATTCGCAGAGTGGCTTGCTGATTTTAGTGTCTTTGCAAAGCTTCACGCTAGATGAGGTTCTCAAATGTTGCATGTGAAGAGGCGTTCCTTCATCCATACTTGGTCAGATTACCCTGGAGACTTCCTCCCGAGACTGGAGACAAGAGGCAGTTCCCGTCATTCGACTATCGTTGAAAATCTCCACCGGCCCCAATAGCTTGTTTTACGTGGAACCCGTTGATCCTTCGAAAAGAAAAACTTGATCCCTCTTGGCGAGGTCCGGTGGCCTCTGGGGGAGAGTTGGACAATCATATCATGATAAGTCTAGACAAATATGGGGAATAACGATCCTTAGGCGAGGGAAGTCAGCTCCACTGATCGACAGCGATGTTTTACACTTCGATTTTACTCGTGGAGATTTATTTGACAGTTATTCTCATACGATGGGAGTTAACCGATGATGAAAGCCGTACTGCACTCAAGGCACACTTGGAAGTGCATGAATGTGTCGATTTCACGTTATTGAGGAGTATTTAATAAGATACCAACAAAACTTGGCATTGGCATTATGAATACGAACTCAGTAGCTGAAAGAAAACGTAAAAACGAGCGCTGATGCAATATCACGAGAGTGTCTAGGGTAGGGGGCGAGATGGTGGCTGACAGGCTGACTAAGTCTCGAGTGCGCAACAAAACACATGACATTGGTGTAGCATTCAATGCGACGTTGCATCCCAGTGGAACGGAACTTTGACAGATGACAGATTGCAACTGTCCCCAGAACCTGAACCAACCTCGCATTGCAGAGTCACCATTGTTGATCTGACATTGACATGTCGACAAGATGATGAGTCGTCCGTCGTGACCCTTCAAACACGACAATTCCGTGGCTGCGTCACCGCTCAGCAAGGACAAGCAAGGGCAAGATCACCAAAACGCCAAGCCGCAACACAATTCGCTACTTTAATCAACCAATCATCTCCCTCAAACGACAAAGCCTCTTGTCAGCCTTGCCCACCCTCCAGACCAAGCTGGCCCTTTCGGACCGACCTTGTGCACACGAGGCTCCTTCGAGTTTAGTCTGGGGTTTTCTGTGCCTTAGCCCGAACTGTGTTTCTCCAGGTTCAGTAAAGTCTAAGGACGTGATGGGGGTGGTAAATGCGTTATTTGGAAATTGAGCAATTAATCCACCATCTGCTAGTTTCAGGATCGACTGAATATTATTTCATCAGCACGCAAAAGCAGGAAAACAAAAATAGGGGACCTGATCGACGTGTTTAGTATCGGAACCACCGCGATTCATGCATAGCCCGTAGAACCCACTGAAAAGCACACGACGAGCGTTCCAAGTTCCTTCGAGAAAGCCGCTAGACACGGCCTGCCCGGCAACTACTGCACGATGAGGCCACAGACCTTGCAGTTTTCATAAAAGTATACAGTGCGCAGAGAACTGGCTATGGAATCTAATCATTGGTTGGTCGCTGGCACTGTGTTTGCTGTGCTGAACTTGGAGCATTACACCGGCTTGCGGGAGTATATTGTCCGCGCACAGCTTTGGTATGTCTCGGTATTTGACACCGTTCTACGGAAACACAACTGGGAATAACACTTTCACGAATTACCATTAAAGGTAAACCTTGATGGCATCAGTGTTGAGCTTCAGCTTTGATTGCTTGAACGGTGGATGGTTGTACACTTGACCCGCGAGAAAGCAATCGGCCTTGACCTACTATGGCCCTAACCACAAAACCTGGATGATCTGATTCTTGAGCTTCAGGTGAGCGACGTGGCACCAGGAGCGCAGTAGAACAAACTCTACGAATCTGTCGCCAATTAAGCGAGCATCGGGAAGCCATTGACCACAGATCATGTCATAATTGAGGGGAGCGATATTCTTTCCAACCACGACGAGAGGAACGGCTTTCCCCTCATGTTGTTTGGAACATACTTTGAAGTCAAACTCCTCCACAAACTCAACAACGCATGATGCATAATCCTCAACAAGCCAGCCATCCGCTCCGCCTCAAAGCTGGAACGTGAAGGAAAGGCACAGACAGACAAACTTGTGCGTTCAGCGACGCGCAAGCTTATTACCCCGGATGTAAGGTCGAGCTGAGGCGTGACACAGCGCACAGGTGCGCGTTGTTTCAAGCGAGGTGACAGCTGCGCCGCAACTTTAATGCAGAAGATCTGTGTTACACGCGGAAACCTTGGCAGCTGTACTGTGGGAAATTCCAAGAGCGTACGTGACATTTCAGTTGCGTCAGGGTATTGGCGATTATCGATAACAAGAGCAGACGCGAAAAAGAAGCATACACGTAGCGTCAAACTCAATGGCCAAGAGGCTTGAAGAGGGGTATTGTCTGTGCGTGTCCCTTTTGTTATGGATAATACTCTGTCGCTGTGATACTCTATTACACATGAAGTTGATGGTGAGCCATTCATTGCAGAGACTGGCTCCGTAGCTATTGCATTGCAACCAGAGACAGGCTCTTCAAGTCAACGCTCTCCTACAAAGCCATAATCTTAGGTTAACATTCCACACAGACATTATTGCATGCATCCACTTGTAAATGTTCTCTCGACATTCAAACCGCTTTCGCGCCAACAACTTCATGCCGCTCATCATCACAGTGTTCACCCAACTACCCAATAACGTCTCCCACTAACGACGATAAATCCAATCTGAATGTCTTCCGAAACCGACATTATATGTCTCCGCGCGTTTAAGAAACTGTAGGGCTTAGCTCGTAGTTATAATTGTCTTCGTTGAAGTGATCTGCCTTATACGCGTATATCGGTCCCCACAGTTTCAGGATCTACGCTACTCAGATCTAGCTTCTTCACGTATAACTTCCATCCGCGTATAGAGAATGGATAATTTTAGATGTATTCAAAGGGCAATGTCTGCTTGAAAATGTTGTTTACACGTAAAGAAGTGTATATAGTCTGGCGGAGGCCAAGAAGGCCAAGATAATCTCAAGCTGCTGCTCTCATCTCGTTGACTTCCAGGTTCATGTCATTGGCATTTGACGGCGAAGAAACACCAAAACTTGACTCCACTAGCACGATCGAGAGCCTCAATAAGTCAACGACCGACAATAAACCATCATGGCGGGCTACATATTTTACAACTATAACCCGAGCATGGTGGCAGCTGTCATCTTCATTGTGGTGTTTGGTGTTTCTGCATTATTGCACACGTACCAGCTTATTCGAGCGCGAACATGGTACTTTATTCCGTTCTTGATCGGATGCCTTTGTATGTGCCATCGAGCTTTGCTATCGTGATTTACTAACTCTCTTTAGTTGAGTGTGTTGGTTACGTTGGTCGAGCTCTATCAGCACAAGAAGCCCCCAACTTCACCAAGAACCCCTACATCATCCAGTCACTCCTCTTGTTGCTCGGTCCAGCTCTCCTCGCTGCATCGATTTACATGGTCCTCGGTCGACTTATCCGACTTCTCGATGCAGGAGACCTCTCCATTATTAGCCCCAGATGGTTGACCAAGGTCTTTGTCACTGGTGATGTCTTGTCTTTTCTTGCACAGAGTGCTGGTACGTACCCTCAAACCGTTAAACTCCACGTAACTAACAGCCAAAGGTGGTGGTATGCTTGCAACAGCAAAGGACAAAGATGCCGTCAAGCGAGGCGAGAACATCATCGTCGGCGGTCTAGGCATTCAGATCATTTTCTTCGGCTTCTTTATGATCGTCACCCTCGTCTTTCATCTCCGCATCAGCCGCAACCCTACGCAAAAGTCCCTCGAGATTGCAACGCCTTGGAAGAAGCTCCTCTTTGTACTTTATGCAGCCAGTCTGTTCATCATGGTCCGATCCGTTTTCCGTGTCGCCGAATACGTCATGGGTAAGGACAGCGAACTCCAGTCTAAGGAGTTCTGGATCTACATCTTTGATGCACTGCTTATGAGCCTCGTTGTCGTTTCTCTCAATTGGTTCCATCCCAGCCGTGTCATAAACAATGCATTGGATAGGAAGCGAATTGTCAGCCAAGATGGATATGCACTTGAGAGCCAGCCCATGGGCAGAGATGATAGAGACCGACGATACTCGCTCTCGCCTGTTCGTCCCAAGCACAATTACTGAAGGATATATGGAGAAGCGAATTAAGAGCGGGTTATGGCATATCAATACTGAGACCTAATGGAGCTTGTGTTTGGAAGCGAGTGGGGCTGATACGACTTTCAGTCAATATGGCAAGAAAGCGGTAAACTTACATAGAATTGGATCCTTGTTATAATAGATTTCTTTTGTTACACTGCTCGAAGCAATGTGATTCATGAGGAGTCTCAATCGTATCATGCATGGATGTAAAGTCAATGCTCAAGATGCGCAACATGGATTTTCATACGCTGCATCGTAAAGTGGAACAAACATGACTTGGCATGGTTCTTTACCTCCAACAACCAGGTCGACATCGATACACGTTCCAAATCAATGGACCCTTCTGCAGAGCTCATACGAGATACCATGAGATCATGAGGCTCAAAGTGGCACCTCTGCAAAGAGACATTCTTCCGTGTTTTGAACCATCACGATTGCCTTCCATGGAACTAATTTGTGGAGATCAAAAGTCTTGTTCCTCATCCCTGGTATGAATAGCGGGGCTGCATTCACTGCAATGAGACATGAAGATGCATCAAGGATTGCCATATGAGACATGTCAATTGGAGAGTTCCGAGTATGCGGAAACAAAAAAAAACCTGGCCGGGCGATTTCTTGTTCGGGAAGCCATCGCGGGAATAGTACAATCACGGAGATAGGAATTCAAGCAAGGCGGCGTTTATGCCCAAAGCAGTCACTATTGACGATGACGAGTTGAAGGATTTCGATCATCGCAAGGAGACACTTGTCATACTGGGGGGAAAGGATATCGGGCTTAGAAGTTTGGAAACGCGAATTCCGCTGCTGCACCAGAAAAGCAAACAACGGATGATCTGACATCTCGAACAGATCTGACATCGTTTTTCCCGTTTCGCTGCAACAGCAATTGACTTTTTCCTCAATGGTATTTTTCTTCTTGGCCCCGAAAACGTGATCGGAGGAAGCCGAATGAATAACGTGAACGACATTCGATAACATCGTCGGACCGACGTACGTGAAGAGACCTGTTTGCTGCGCGAATTCCTGCTGCAGGATGAAGTACCCAATCGTCGATCGATGTGTTTTCTGTTAGGCTTCACCTCCTCTTGAGGGCGAGAGAAAGCCTGCTCTTGTCTTGTCTTGCAGAGAGTTCGTTAAAAGATGGAAGATCTCTTTTGGGAGTGGAGTCGCACTGTGAAGCTGAGGGCTTAGCGTGGTTCAAACCAACTGTCGACGTGGCACAGTGTTTATTGGTGCCTGCTATGAGAAGGAGGCTGCCTCTAAATATTTCGCTATTGTTCGTGGCTAATTTCCCCTCACTTCAACGATTCTGTTGTATGTTTTTGTAGGTTGAAAACTGCTTCAATTTTAAGATAATATTTACTATTTACTGGACTGCCAGTAATAACAAACTGTCGGCCAAACTTGACACAGTCACATCTACATAAGCAACGCTTTCGGCCAACCTTCATGCTCGGCAAGCTTGTCTCCACCCCCATTTACTTTTTTGGTCGCTAAATCCAAGTTGCCTGTTGCACTGTCCATCGGGGATGTACTCTTTGCCTTGCTGCACTGTCCTTGCCTGCTAATTTCTCTGCTAGCCTAGTCCCCTTTTAGATGCCTCGCCCGTTCGCCAGTTCGGTTGGTCGCTTGTTCCTTGGCCTTTCGAGACGGGTGGTACGAGCAAAAACTGGACCTCAAGGTCACTCTCCTGCGTAAGTCCAGTGGCAAGATACTTTACTCATGCGCGGCCTGTGTTACTCTCGTCCCACCCCAGCGTAAGAAAGTCTTCCGTCTCACTCTGGCTCCCACCCCCGGTCTTTCCTCGAAATCTCCTTCTCCTGCAAACCCGCTTCTCACCTCATCTTCTCTTCTCGTCTTCCCATCCCTTCTCTAACCTGATCTCCTCTTTCATCCATCCCATCCACACTTTCTTTTCCTCATACAACAGCGGCATTTCCAGCCAAAAACACCAAACGAATTCTATATCCTGTAGATCGCCGACTTCACAATCGACCTTCCCAATAGCGACGTTTCTGAAATTTGACTCCTGGTCACCCCGAACAACCCCCCGCATTATGGTTCAAGGTGAAAGGGCCGAATAACACCTGCACCTCGTCTCCTTTCAATCAAGCCCTTCCAATCTCACATCCTTCCCGCCCACACCCGCTCGACCGATTACCCAAGTCGCCCCGAATATACCTTCGAGACGACACCTCTTATCGCGGTCCCCCGCAAAATCCCCAGACTTTTGGCTTGCTGGTTGCTTGCTTTTCGTCTCCCCCGCGATATCAAAATCTAAATACCCCCGAGCTCGACATCTAGTCATATCGACTCGCGAGCTTACTGTACTTCCTTAGCATCGCCGTCTTTGGAAGTCAATCACTCTTGTCGTCGCTCACCCCGACGACCCGACCCGGCCGTTGATAACTTTCTTTGATACTCACAGGGAAACATATAATGTCAACGGCATCAAAACCAGCAATGACAACCGCCGTCAAAAGGGCCTGCGATGGCTGCCATCGTCGCAAGGTCAAGTGTGATAGTGGTATCACTTGCCGCAACTGTGCAACTGCTGGCATTGAGTGCACATATCTAGCTATTCCTCAGAAGAAAGGTCCCAAGGGTTCCCGTGCCAAGGTCATAACTGAATTGAGAGACAACCAACGTCAAGCCAGTCTTGCCGCCAAGGTCCACAACAGGCTCCATGGAACAGCCGTCGATGTTACTATTCCTGCCCTTAACCCTACGGCCGGAATGTTGTCCAATGATTTGATCAAGGCCTGTGTCCAGTACTACTTCGACAACGCCTACTCGACACTTCCTTTCCTTGACCGAGCCCAGATCGAACAAATGATGCAAAATATGGAGAACGGCCGTGATAGGTACTGCTTGTTTGCG
Source organism: Fusarium beomiforme (assembly GCA_002980475.2). Classification (NCBI taxonomy): domain Eukaryota; kingdom Fungi; phylum Ascomycota; class Sordariomycetes; order Hypocreales; family Nectriaceae; genus Fusarium; species Fusarium beomiforme. The sequence continues at coordinate 452,182 of PVQB02000059.1, read as the reverse complement.
GCTCTCTGTGCTTATGTTGTGCTTCAGCCTGGTATGACGCTGCCAGCTTCATCAGCAGAAGAGACCTACAATATTTCACAACTACCCGGTGCCAACATCACAGCGAGCGTTTTGCTTCTCGAGGAGTGTTTGCGTGTCCGAAAGGGATCCGAGTACTACGAAACACCAAACTTCAACATTCTGGTCACCAATGTTTTCATCTACGCCTGCATCAAAATTATTGATGGAGCCGACAGAGCCTGGTACTACTTGCGAGAGGCCTCAACTATGGCTCTTACCGCAAACTTGGACAAGGAGGAAACCTATTCCCAGTTTCCTACAGCCGAGTCTGTCCGAAGACGTCGACTGTTCTGGTTCCTGTTCGCTAGTGAGCGAGTCTACTTTTTCGACCGCCGTCGACCATTATCCCTTTACGCGACAATTGCACCTAGCCAAATGCACGATGACCCTCAAGACGCCATGTATCCCGACATTCACAGCTTTTTCATCATGTGCAATATTTTCCGCCCCATGGACGAGGTTTTCTTGGCTGCCTGGAGAAATGGCTGCGACCACCTTGATGTCCACCAAACCTCTTTGCTAAAGAGACAACTCCGAGAGTGGCAAGCTGCGAACCCCTTCCACGCTGAATCCACCTACCTTGCCAATCAACAATTCCTCAACAATACGCTTTGGCAGCTTAACAACAATAACTCGCAATACCAAGTTGATCTGACTCAGCGATTGACTAGCAAGATGGCTACTTCTTTCGCGGGCCAACCACTTGAGCTTGCCAAGTCCTGCTTGGTATGTATCTATGCTTCGTGTAAATGACACGCTTCTAACAAATTCTCAGTTCCCCAAGCTACTCGAGATCTGCCTCAACTTGACTACATTTTTGGCCAATGTAGCCCCAGACCGACACCCACTGGCCGTGGGTCCTCATCAGTGGCTCCAGGATATTCTCGACTCTCTCGACCCTGCTCGAAATGGCGACTTTGCATATACTCCTCTCCTGCTAGCCAAGGTCAACGAGATTCTCCCACGTCTCGCCGACCCGTTGCTACGAAATGCCCCCGAGAGCGCATCTTTCTCCATGTCTGCTGACATCTTCGATGGCTTCGGTAATGCCGGTATGGCCAGCATGCCGCCAATGAACGAATATAACCAAGGCATGATCGTCGACGAGAGTGAGACAAAGTACGATATGAGTGGCAGTAGCCCTGATACAATCCCTAACTCCAATTACTCGAATGGCACCCCTCCTGGCACACAACCAGGCAGTGACATGACCTCAGCGTTTGCTGGCTCTCCTGCTAACGTTATGTCTCCTGGCATTGATTATAACGTCGGCAACGTAAACATGGGCGGCTTTGATATGCCTGAGATGGGCATGAACTCATTCACGGGCGCCCAGCCTAATCCCATGAACAACATGCAGCATCAACAACGTATAGGAAGCCAGCCTCCCATGCAGAGCATGCAAAATCAGAATGTCAGCAACCCAGCCATGAACCCATCGATAAACCAGATATATGGCATACAACAGCCACAGCGGCAGAACAGTTATCAAATGCAAAATCAACCGGCCCTATCACAAATGGGATCAATGCCTGAAATGGACTTTCCAATGCGATAATCATACCGAACCTAAAAAAAATTCATCATATCCGGGCGTAGGAGCCTGGTCAAGCGCTGTATGAATTCTTTCCCTTCTCTGGAATTAGTATGATATATGCGCCTTCAAAAAAAATCTCAGCGCTTCTTTCACCATGTGTTTTATTTTATCTTGCGAGCAATTTTTGGAGGTTCTCTGTTTGGGGATCCAACGGAAATCAGAGGCTGGCGCTCTGGAGTTATGGGATAATGTGTATTTCACCAGACAAAGGATGAGGATCATGTCATGTTTTTTTATGTTGTCAAGTGACTTGAATCGGGAGTACCTGAAAACATTGTTATGCTATGGAAAGGCTTTACATTTCCGGTGTTTGGCAAATTCTTGGCTTGGTGGTTATAGAATTACGAATTAAAACTTTACTCAATTCAATTCATTCCGAACTTATCTACTATATTGTGCATTGATCCATTCAAACTTCTACGTGCTGCATTCATTCCCTTGTACTCTTGAGCATTAACTCGCTACTTTGTTTGTGATGTGATATATTGATTCTATTGACAATGCTGGGTATTCTCATGCTATCATGTCTGTTTTTGGTCTGTAGGTATCGTAACGCCAAAGTCAAACCCCGTTCATTCATTACGTCGTAACCAATTCCAACTCTTAATGTCTCGCTGTCACAGACCGAACAGCCAACACCTCTATCCTTGCAGCGTACAAGCTCATTAAATGGCACACGGGATCTCCCCATATAACACTCCTCAGCCTCTCGTCAGAGCAGGTCACTGCTACAACTCCCTCATCAAGTCGCTCTCGCACCGTCTTGCGATCTTTCGGCTTTGCGTCCAAGTCTCCTGAGCGTAGTACAACAATGCGGCCTGCGTTGCTAAGCGTACAGGGAGGAACCTTCCATGTTGGTTTCTTTCCTGGTTTCTTTTGATCTTTTCGCTGTGATGGTGGCGGGGAGGCGAGAAGATCGAGGAGGCTCTTTACATAGGCTTTGTCGGCGCGGACGACAGGATCTCCTTCGTTGACGAAGCTCAAGAATATGCTTTTCCTGAGAGAGTGAGCATCCGGCTTTGTTAGCGGGAGGAGGGACACAGGTGGTGCCCCGAACGTGACGCAGTGTATTCTCTTGAAACTACTTGTCAAAACGTTTAGTTCACTGCGTGCAGTATTCGTCTCAGCAACCATGTGCGAGTAAAGCAACGCGGCAATAGCACCGCCAGCCGAATGTCCAGTGATCAAAAGACTAAATGTCGAGCGTTTGGGGTCTTCTTGAAGAAGCTGTCTCAGCCTTGCAGCTACCGGTCGGACCATCTTCTTAGCAACAGACAAGAAGCCCGCATGGCACAAGTTTCCGGGGTCATCGAGAAAGTTAAGTGGACTCATGGGCGCCGAGTTAAGGTTGACTGCCCAATCCATGAAGCTAGCAGTACCGCGAATAGCGAAGACGATGGTGTTCATATCATCCATGGAAACCGACTTGATGCAGGTCTGTCTAGGACCAGCGAGGAAATCTGATGAGACGTGAGCGTCACGTTCGGTACCACGAGGTTTTTCGTAGACACGTTGAGAGTACTGGGCGGCGAGACAAAGAAGAGGCCACGTAGGCATATGCCTGCTTCTGTTAGTAGAGAACTGAAGCTTGGAAGGGAATACATACAAAGCCAGTGGGGGGAGAGTAGAAGGAAGCTTGGAGTTTGCATATTGCTCAACTTTGGAGAAGTAATTGCCCGATACTACAGAAGCGGCGACGTTGCAGGACTTCTTGTCCTTGCGAACTTTGCCAACTCCCTTGTCAACTTGGTCCGCCTTTGTTTCTTGGACAGGAACGGCACAGTTGAAGAGCATGTTGTCATTACCCTTGAGTTTCTCATGATCGATGAGCGTCATGATATCATTAAAGCGGTCATACAGCGCATTGGTCGACTGTGCAATTTGCGTACACCCATGCCACGCCGATAAACCGTCATCGTAAAGATGTGGTGGAAGTGATTCCTTAGCCAGATTCACCATGGATCCTGTGAATCGGTTTAGAGACGATGAGAGCGTTTGGTGGGGGTTTGCTGGCGCGAGATGATGTGCTGGTGCGTATGTCGACAGGTTAGGATACGATTGCTGCGAACCGAGGTGATAATGGTTATTAATCACCAGTGGTTGGCCGTTCCAGTTCGCAGGAGCTGGGAGATACCCAGCCGGTTGAAAATGAGGCTGCGAGTGCGCTGCATTATGGTGTGTATACGGCAACGATGGTCTTGGAGCCGCTGTATTTGGACGCGCATTTCCCAGGTGCCCGGGAAACATTGGCTGCTCTGTCTGAGCTATAGCAGGGCGAAAGACATTGGGAGGATCGGTGATCTTTGGCTTTGTAGACGCCGTTGTTTTGACCTTAGTCGTAGGCTTTGAGCCTTTCTTAGGCTTCTTCGACTTCCTGGGCTTAGGGTTGCCAAACAGCCAGAAAGCCATTGTGATGAATGGGGGCAGGACGATGGTATATTACATTGCCATTCGAGGTGAAGACGCCGTGACGAGGAGAAACAATAACAAAGAGAGTGAGGAAATGGCGAAGATGAAAGGTCACTCACACATGACCGACCGAGGATATTCTTAGCAACGGCAGTGATTGAGTGCCTTCAGGCGGGGCACTCTCAGCCCGGTCGATCTTTCCCCTGTCGAACCACTTCCAGGCAGTAAAACCCCAACAGCTACCGCATTGTGTCTGCGGGTAAGTGCTCGAGTTATTCTGTCTCACGGATAAGAAAGCCCTTAGCGAACGCTACTAAAGAAGCGAACGCTACTAAAGAAGCGAACGCTGCCCAACCCCTGTAACAACGCGCTCCAGCGTCGTCATTCGTCAAGCACCAGCCAATCAGTGACATACAGCCAAGGATGAGTCTAAACAGCGAGGACATTGGATAGAGATGCAGCTGAGGTGCAGCTTCTTCACCAGGGATCCTTTGCCTCGGCGCCTATGGCTTGATGACTCGATGATGCCCTGTCTGAGGCGAAATTGTGAATTTGTAAAAGTGCATGTGAATTGAACGAGTTGGGGTTTGGGGTTTGAGACACTGATTTGGAGATGACGTGATGAAGAGGCTGTGTTGAAAAGGTGAACGTTTGTGGAGGTGTGCTAGTGCGCACTTGCGGATGTAGTAGGCCGGAGGTTGGCGATAATATCCCGAAGTTTATGTTTAAAGAGTCCAATTTAGGATCTTCAGGCAAACACAGTTTGCCCCTCTTTCTCTGAATATTGCAATCTTTCATTTTCCAGTAACATGTCCATGTCAAAGGCGTAAGCTGTAAAATGCTTCCAGTCCTTCTTCAACTTGGGAGCTTCAATGAGGATCGGGCGAACTCACCAAGATCACTTCTGTTCCAACCGGTTTCTCTTAGGGTTGATGTTGAGCCTCAATTGCAAAAGTTGATATAACCTTAATTTCTTACATGATTTAACTTGTTTTATAAATATTCATTAAGCTGGCATTAATTCCTTAAATCCTCAGGTAAACCAGCATATATTGGAGGTAACTTGATAGTTGGCAATCTCAAGTTTATGCTCAGAACCTATATTATAACGATAACCTTCTAAGACCAGGCCAACTGTGTGACCTGTATATGCAACTCAAAGACCCTCCTCCCTAGACCTTCTGTCAACACCACCTTCGCCGTCAAATGGATGCCATCACTGTCTATAGAGTCCTCTTCCCAACCATCATCTCCAAATGAGTTAGGGAATAGTTCCTTGCGGTCCGCCGCCTCCAAGATATCGAGCTTTTCATATCCAGCCTGACAGAGCCTTCGCCGCTGGCCATTCATGCGTTTCTGGATTTCGCCTGCACCGAGACTTTCCGACTCGCCGTAAAGCTGATTCGCGTGTAGGTCCTCTGTCGAAGTGCGGGCGCACTCAATGAAATTGTGCATGTTGAAGACCCGGCACCACAAACGCATCACACTTGCATTACCTCCCTTGGGGACTTCGCGATGTATGCCCCATATGATAGCCGTGTAACCAAACAAGGGATTCCTATCCGAATTTGGTCCCCGAGCCTCGAGTATAAAATTCACAAAGTGAATGCCTCCAAAATATCTCTCGCCTTCTCCTTCATGCTGACACCTCGTAAAAGCCCACCGAGACGGTATCTGTGTGGTACGATTATTGTAACGGCTAAACGGAGGATGACTCCCTCCACTGCCCATGGCGAGGGGTGTTTGACTCTCCAAGAGGAAGTAAACTGGGCCCGTTTCCGGCCCCTCTAGCGAAGGGTCGATACTCGTTGCGTTGTTAGGGCTCTGTTGAAGCAAAATGCTGACATCCTTCTTGGTGGCCTCGTCGAGGGATCTTGTAATTTTGAGGCGCTGTGTTGTAGCTCCCGTTACTAATTCCGTAACATTATGAGCTTGCCTGGGATCAATAGGAACAATAAGCTGATGATGGACTCGTCGATACATATCAGCGTTGCCCATATACTCCAATAGCATTGCAGGTCGCTTCAGGTAGTCAGTGTCATAGGCAAGATCCATGATACCAAGCCAGAGCTTTTGAACAGAATGACCGGCGCTGTCAGCAACTTCCGGCATGAAAATCTCCACCGTACATGGGCAAAGCCACAAAGTGGTGCGTATAGCTGTGTCAGAGATCTCCATCGGAGGCATATTCCCCAGGAAGTTGGCCTCGTATTTCTTATCGACCCTGTTGAAAACTCGGCGACCAAGGATGTGAATGGGATCTTTGAAGGCCGCAGACGAAGGTGCTAAACAGCCAGGAGCAAACCCTTGAGGCGCAACCCAAGGCATACCGCACCATAACAGGATCGACTGGTCTTTGGACTGCCGGACGATGGCCTCTTGAAGGCGTAAAAATGCCTTGTTCCCCTCGCCGTACAGCATCGGCATGTTAAGATTGAAGAGACCGAGTAGGCAATAAGCTGCATCTTCTTTGCGAGTTGTGACACGGGAGGATGCCCAGCTCATTTTAATAGCAACCGCAAAGGAGTCCAAGGTCTGCGGAAGAGTGTCGTGTCCGTCGCATTTAACGCAGACCCCATCGCGGCATGGAGGGATAGGCTGGCCAACTGGACATGCGCAGCGCGGCTCTTGAAATAAAATCGGCCAGATACCCGTCCTGTCGCAAATACGACCGAGAAGCTGTGAATCCCGCGAGCCGAATCTAATCCAGCTCATATCAAAAAAGTCGATATTTCGTGGTGCTATAAGCTCTTGTAGTGTCCATCCTCTCGTGAACCAGAGGCTTCTGAAAAAGGAGGTCTCCGTTCCATCCAACGTTGCTGATCTTTCACGGCGGTTGACAGGAGCATACTTGTCGGTCGAGTAAATGTCAAAGTCGTCGAGATAGACATAGCAAACATCTGATTGCTGGTACCACCTGAACATGGAATTAATAGCTTCTGAAAGCTCTGCGCTGCTTGACTTGTCGATGCAGCAAGTGTCGATCCAAACATAAACATGGTTGTCTCTATAAGCCTGTTCACAGCATTGCCATAGTTTGGTAAAAGACTGGCGATGGCTGGTCCGGAAGGCAAAGAGTGGTTGTTGTGTTATATCTTGGAAGGTTATTTCGTTTGGACCCCATCTATGCGATAGAATAGCGTAGTTTGGAATATCCTCATCGGCGCCGAAGAAGCTTTCAAGCTGACGGGTATTGACATTTAAAAGGCGCATTGTACTTTTTGGATGGCCACCCAGAAAGAAAGATTGGGGTGAAAGTTGTAAGAGGAGAGTTTTTGGCATGGCCAGGTGAGGCTTTCAGGAAGGCATCCTCGGGGTAATTCTAGCTGTACTTGCTCAGGTAGGTAGGTAAGGTGAAGTAGTCTGTAGTCTGTTTGCCCGAGGCGGCAGAAGACACGACCAGTATTACCTAAGATTATTAAGATACTAATATTAATCTAGCAAGAATATGCAAATGAATAGGATGTTTTCAAGCAATTTATTTGCTTTAGTCGAAAATTAAAATATTAAGTAAATACTAACATTAATTTAGGAAATTGTACAAATTAGTCTAGGGTAACAACTAAATACTGGCTGTTTTGTCAGATGTCAGTCCGCCAATTTCCTGAAGTGGCAGTCCGCTCTTATATCTTACATGACCTTCCGGTACGAGGTAATAGCTAAGGTACATTATCCTGGTCAAAAGGTCATCCGCGAATGTTATCATGAAGATGCAATGCTGAAGCATATGAGGAGTCATTTAAGATCTCTGAGAGTTCTGAGGACTTGAGGGTTATATTGTCTCAACACCCCGGGCTTTTCTTCATGTATACCTTGGATGCAAATAAGGGAAACTGTGCCTCATCCCCTTGTGCAGTTGCAAGGAGGGAAAAGATGACACCATTGAACAGATACTTCTTATGTCTTATAAGAGCGAAGTATATGTATTCATCATTGATCATTATTACAAAAGAGTGACTCCCGCAAACTGGCAATCAGCATCCCATCCCACCAAGTGGTCTTACACATGGCCCAATAACCTGTGGCAGCCTTTCCATATATATGGCCCCTTCCAAGCAAACCTCTGAAGTAAACTCTATCACCATTTAACGAACCGATAAGGTGTTCGGTTAAGTCGAGACGACATGATCACCTCTGAAGTATAACGGAGCATCAGTTCACCAACTACAAGACAGCATTAGCAAGCTATTCGATATCATAAACTAACCCAAGAAAAACACTTACACCATGGGTCGCGATTTGAACCGCCTTCAAGGCCCACTTAACTTTCATGCCGTCCTCACAGTCCTCACAAAGGAAGATGAGACGGTAGCCCGCCCACATCTTCATCTTCTCTTTTCCGCAGTCGTCACAAGTTGGGGCGTCGGTTGCTTCCTTGATCACGTACTTGACAAGTGCAGGGAGGAGGTGGAAGGCCATATTGATCTTTTCTCCTCGTGTATGCAGGAGATCTTCAGGAGAAATTGTTGATGGGTAGGATGAAGCGGTTTATGTCTGCTGATATCTTTGGCTGACGAGACCAAGGCGGGAGACTATATATTAATAGAGGGTAATTCACTTGAGTTAAATGCTTTTTGACTTGCTTTGCGACTTATGGGCCTTCTTGGAGGAGGAACAACCCCAAGTTTATATAATTTACAGCCGACTTCCCTGTATACGAGGCTGAATCTAGACGCTATTTGGCGGACAGCCACAATACTACCAACTTCAATACAATTCATCTTGATACTCTCTCCATGCAGCTCTCAAGACTCACATTGTATGCTTGCTGATAAGGTTATTTGACACAACTGGGGCATGACTTGGGAAGGGTGACATCGGTTAGGCGATAGATGCCCCCCAGAACGCCAAATATGGACAGAAAGCCCGTGCATAGGCGACCCGAGAAGAAGCTGAACGACAAACCCGACCAATGAACATTTACTCGGTAGCATTTGCGCTCTGTTCTTGGGCAGGTAGGCAAACCACCGAAGTCTATGGTCGTCTAAAACCGCTAGCCTTGACAAAACGCCCATGCATGACCGACTAATGGATAAACGCCCATACATTAGCTACTAGTCAAGGCTGAAAGCTTTAAAGTGTAAGAGCCTCTGGGACACGGGGGGAAAGGAATATAGTTGTGCTTTTGCCCGGACAGTCATTGTGTGTGGCTGACTTCCGCGCAGTTCTGCGTGCAATGCCACTAACAGACCCGTGTAAAGGACACCAGATTGTGATCAATAAGTATATATTTAGGATCTTTCCCTGGTGTTCGAACATACTTAAGCATGTTTAACACAATTACTCCATCATCCAAAGCACATACCATTAACACAACCACTTCAACTCCAACAACACACTTAATCCTTGTCGCCGGTCATTAATAACCCGTCAAAGATGTCCTCTGAAACTCCTCCAAAGGTCGAATATCCCACCAGCGTTGATAAACCCGGTCTTACAACAAGCGATGGCCACACAGTCGGCGTTGACTATAACAACGGCGCCAGTTATGTTGACACAACTACAAACCATCCGATCAACGACTCCGATGTTCACACGAGATTCTCTGGATATGGTGACAGTGATGGTGGGGATAGCGGTGGGATTGTGGATGATATTGTCGATGCTGTCACGGATAGTTGTGTGGTCATGTAGAAGGGATGGTCACGGTGGCTTTGGGGTCATCGTTTATCTCACTGTCTTCTTGTTTTAATTGCCATTCTTTTCTTGTACTGCAAGTCGATTTCACTATCATTTTCGCCATGTTAATGGAGCGCTCAATGAATCATCCAATACTACTGTGTACTTGGACCTGAAGCGTAAGGACTGCAACTTTGAGCAAAGCGACACACCAATACAGCTTCATATCCTGATAGACAGGGTTGAAAATCAATAAGTTAATGAATAGTGACTTCTTGGTTAGTGCTGATTGGGCCGATGCTGCATCTTACACGCTATCTCAACTCAGCCGCACGAGCTGAACCCTCCATTCCCTCATTACTTTTCAAGTTCAAGGGCCAAAATGGGCTGATCTCAACTATTTCAATTGCCGAATAAGTCCTAAACTAAGACAAGGCTGTCTTCACGTGGCTAGCGTAGGCATCTTTATGGAAGTGCACTCCAAGAATGCCTCTCGGGAAGTGTGTACTTTGAGGAGCATCCAATAAGCTAACAGACTAATGCGTCGTGACAAGTCGCTCGGATGTCGAGTTCGCTAAACCTGCATATTGTTAACTGGGTGTGGTGCTCAAGAGCTGAAGGACTGTTGAACCCCTCACTACCTAGACTGCCTCCATCAAGTGGGATAGTAAGCGAAATATGTTCTGGCAGCCATGGGGTGATCCAAATCATGAACCCAAGCGCCAACATGCGAACGACAAAACGCCCATGCATATATATCTAAACTATCTATCCGCCACGTACTCTGCAAGCCCTTATTCCCAAATCAGTCGCTCTAATGGATCCTCTAATCAACAGCCAACCAGTCCTGACGATACCGTCAAGCGAGGACTGGTCGCGCCTCCGACCCCTCATCAAAGAGCTCTACCATGACCGCAGGTTTTCCATGGCAGAGGTCAGGGATCATTTGAGACTGCTAGGATACTGGGTTAACACGCGCATGATCCGGGCTCGTATCAGCCAATGGAACCTGCAGAGAAACAACCAATTCCACGGGATGGTTGCGGCTCTTCGCTTACTTGACCCAGACCCTACGCTTTGGCCAGTGCCAGAACCTTGGTTCCTGATCCGCGGACGCCATGTGGCCTTGAACGAGGTTCTGCGATACTTCAGGCGCAAGGGTATACAGAACCCGATTCAATGGTGTCGTTCAGCTGCAGTACACCAGGACGAGCCAACTGTCAGCATGCTTCAAGAGGGGAACAGTCCTGTGGAAGGTCCCAGTGAGGGAAGTTTAACGCTCGCCGCATTATCATCAGCCAGCAGTGTGGCTCTATCTATGTCCCCAGTCAATATCCCAACGCCAATCTACACCCTCGAGCAAAAGGCAGCTGCCAGTCTGACAGACTACTGCGCAGTGTATCTCAGCCATGACCTCCATCCAGAGCCAGAGGTGCATCAGTTCACAACCCACGGACGTTTCGGGGACCGCATACAAGAGGGTCTAGCACAGATGCTACGCGGAGGTCCAGGCGCATTTCCGCACTTCAATCAAGCCTTTGCCCTCGTTCGACCTCTTCTATCTGACTGCCATCCGATGGGCCTCGCCCAGCTTTTAGCCATTGTATGCGAGCTATCGGCTTGCAGTGTACAAGATGTGCTGGCATGTCTGCTCCGGTATTTAGCGGCGATGGCTTCATCGTTAAGGACGTCTTCCTCTCTGGTGCAGTTCTTACAGTCCCTCTCATTGTTACCGCCTGCGCTACTGCAGTGCACGGCTATCTCAAGTCTCCGGGCTGCATTGGCAGTATTCTCCGAGAAATCACCCTGCGCCTGGCACCGCCTCTATATTGAGGAACGACTTTGTGACTGCCTTTACCATGGTCGAGACCGCACTGAAGGTGGAGCCCGCCGTGCCCATCTCTGGAGTGAGCAAGAATCTTTCTATGGTCCATTTGCACGGAACGTTGTCTGGACCGTCACCAACGTCGCAGATGATCGTCTAGATGGGGGTGATCTGGAAGGGGCAGAGGCATGCTATTCGACAGCTTTGGCACGAGCAGAGCAACTCAGTGGCTTTTCCCGTGCCAAGCTACGCTTCGCTGCACTGGAGGGTCTAGGTAGAATAGAGCAGATGCGCTTCGAGACGACGCACATTGGCCGAGACGCCTGCATCCTACACTTGCAGAAGGCATCTCGTTATGTTGATGAAGCTTTAAATGAAGCACTGATATGGTTTGAGCCAACGAGTAGGCGTATAGGTCGAGTGAGAGAGAAACAGGAGTATATCAGCAATCTGCTACGTGGTACAAGTTGAGATTTTAAAGTTTGCTAGACTATTTCTATGTCAGCAACATTAGAGCCTTCCAAAATCCACGGTGTTTTTTGATCTTCGTCATCTGTCTCCTGGATGTCAATGTGGAAGTAGCCCACGCGTCTGTATCGATGTTCACATCCCGGAACGGGTGTCAGAACAATGCCCACGTGTGTATCCGAACTTTGAGAAGAAAGTCTCTGTTGAGTCCCCGAGACACAAGCCATGAGTAAGCAGTACATCTCGATGTTTTCCTCGAGCTCGTAATCTGGGTGGAATGGGCATTTGCGGTGGATATGTTTCATTCCCTGGCAGTTTCTGTGGGTTACAATGTCGTTATTTGTACTCGAGGCGATATTTGGACCATATTTTGTTGAGTCTGGAACGCCAGGTCGTAAGAGCCCGGAAACCTTGACGTAGTGTTTCTTCTCGTCTACCATTGAACCACGACTCACAAAGTCTGTTGCATCAGGCAGATTAACAATGTCAGCAAGAAGAGAAACTTTCGCGGCAGGGTCATAAATGATTTGCGGTCCTTGTACATCAATGCTCGCCCAGGACCAAGATGGAGATCTCTCGCGACAAGAGGTTCCTCTTCCTCCCCTGACATACCATAGCATATCCCGATGTAGGTGTTCTCGCCACAAGCCAAATGACCAGGTGAGTTGTGACTTTGTCTGGACTTGCTTGGCCAGACCAGCCAAAGCGACCAGAAGATCCGATTTGCGACTCAGGTTCGTGGTAGAATATCTTCTGATAAGCTCGTGCCAAAAGGAGAGAAATGCATCATGAGCAGAATCATCGAGCCCGGTGGGCCCGAACATGGAGAACAGGACTTGATAGTCTGCCTTGGCCATCGCGCCGCTATGATGGCATGCATCAGGTCCGTCCATGGCTCCACAAAAGAGTTCAGTCCTGCACTCGAGATGAACAAAGTTACGAGTCAAATGCACTGTCCGAGGCGACAATATCCGTTCTTGGAAAACCCATGCTCGAGTGTCGAGGTGATACCGAGCCTTATCAAAAGGATGTGACAAACAATAGGGAGTGCACGATGGAACGACTTCGTAGCGAAATTTTGTGCTCACATCCAGACGGCAGGTTAGTTGACTCAGCGGATTTCGCGGCACGATCATACTTGAGTTGCCATCGAAGCACTCGGCTGCCGCAATGGTGACAGCAGCGTTTCCGAAAATGTCGTTCATCTTGCCAGCCTGATCAACCCAGTCGTCTGAGGCTGTAGACGATTCATTTCCATTTTGCATTATGCAGAGAGCATCAATCCATAAATACCGAAATCCCAGACCTCTCACGACCTGAATAGAATCTTGCAATAGTCTCGGCAAGTCCTGGACGTGAATCTCTTGCTTGAAAGCCTCCATATTGGAAGATGTCATGACATATGGCTTACTGAAGCCCCAGCTGTAACTCAAAGCGCAGTACTCCTCGCTGGGGCTATTCTTTGCCTCGACAAGTCGTATCTTCTCGGGATCCTGAAAAGCTAGTAGATCTAGCAAGCGCCTAGGTCGTGCTTTTGTTTCCGTCGAACCAAGAATCAGGCTCAAAAAGTCGTCACCACACAGTATGTGGGAACTCTGGCATCTAGAAATCCAGGCTCGGATGAAGTTGGCAGTTTCAGCGGAATAAGTAGTGGACTGTAGCCTGGATAAAAGGCTTTGGTTATCGGCATTCAGGTTTGCATGACCTTTTGCGACTCAATCAGCTTCTAGGAGACCTAAAATCCGAGAATTGTAAGTTGTACCTTTTAGTCGCCGCAGTTGTAAGGGATGATCACTTAGTGTTTGATCATGGCTGAAAATCCCCGACTGTTCACAAGGAAACAACGTTAGAAGAAAGGACCCATCGTCTGCATCCAAGACCACTATTGAAATATAGATAGGGAAGTTCTCGTCACCAGAGAATTGTCGATCACCATGATCTCCAGTGCATCCGGCAACGACGCCAACAATTATCGAGCAGAAGTGGCAGCCCTGAGAAGCAGCAGATAGAATATTGGTTCGGTTGGGTGAGAAGAGTACATGTTGCGGCATCGATGGGATGTCTTTTCCGCCAGTGAGAAGCTCTTCGGGTTGGAAACCAAGGCATGTGGCGCGTTCCCAAAAGGATATACAAAGGGGGCACAGAGTATGAAGCTGCAGAGTCTTAACGTTGGACTTGTTATCTGACATATTGGGCAAGCTGGGTGGGTTCTTGCAAATGGACGGCACTGTCTGATAAAGGAGAAATACATGCGCCAGCACTCTGAAGAGATACAAGACTTGGGCTATCACGCATGAAGCCTCACACGTGATGTGCCAGTTCTCTTGTCGGTCGCATCGCCTAGCGCACGTCTCGGTGACATGGTTGGGGTTGTGACAGCCTCATCAAGTATCACAGGCTAATCTTGTAAGTAATTTCATGGTAATTAAAAAGGAGAAGGGATTATTCACTGGGAAGATGAGAGCGTAAGATGTAGATGAAGATGAAGATTCGCGGTACATGTTGAGATGCTGAGGATGAGGTATCAAAGGAAGGACGCGGGATCCTGTGGTGGCAATGCAATTGCCCCAGATATTCCGTCTTACCTGGGTGGGACCTCGAATGCGATCGCATTCAGAAAGGATCCACCTGGGACAACTCCATGGTCAAGGATCTCACTAACAACGGCGTCACGGTGGATGCAATGTCATCTCTTAAAGGGCTTATTTTGTATAAATACTCTCTCTACTCTTCGCCTCAAATCACAACAAGAATCTGCAATGTCTGACTTTTACCACAGTCATGTCGCAAACAATTTCCACGGCGCTGAGACCACCCACCTCAATTACACAACTTGACGATATCCATGTCGACGACAGAAGTTCAAAAGCATTCCAAGCTCAGAATCAAACAAACCCTGTACAAGAATCTCCTATTGCCTTCTCGGGCAACAATCATGGATGGCCAACCTCCAATGACCTCGACACACAAAACCCCAAATCCAAGAAGAGTCTTGTCCAGATCGCAACGGTAATGTCCTCCCTCTGCGCCTGTGTATTCCTCGCTGCTCTCGAAGTTACAATCGTATCCACGGCACTCCCAACCATTGCCGCCCATTTCGCCTCCGATTCAGGCTATACTTGGATCGGTACATCTTTCGTCCTCGCACATTGTGCCTCAACACCATCTTGGGGCAAAATTTCCGATATATGGGGTAGAAAACCCATATTACTCGTTGCTAATGTCATATTCTTTATGGGGAGTCTCGTATGTGCTCTGGTTAACGATCTGGCTATCTTCATCGCTGGGCGGGCAATTCAAGGATTGGGTGCGGCTGGGATGCAGACATTGGTGAATATCTGTATCAGCGATATGTTCTCGCAACGGGATCGGGGGTTATACTATGGTCTGACGTCGCTTATTTGGGCCGTTGCATCCGGGATCGGTCCCGTGCTTGGAGGTGCATTTACTGACCGCTTGGAGTAAGTGGCCTTTCTGATGAGGACCTTATACTGACAATCTTTAGTTGGAGATGGTGTTTCTGGATCAATTGTAAGTCCTCACTAAGTCCGATCCAGGTTATAACTAACATATGCAGTACCAATCACCGCAGCAGTCTTTGTTCTCTTAGTGTTCACACTCAAACTTCCATCACCGAATACCCCCGTATGGGTAGGTCTCAAGGCTATCGATTGGCCCGGAAGCTTTCTCGTCATTGGAGGAAGTTTGATGATATTACTCGGTCTTTATCTAGGTGGCGTCTACGAGCCCTGGAACTCTGCGACTGTTGTCTCCCTTATCGTTTCTGGTGTCGTTACAGCCGCACTATTCGTCTGGAACGAGTGGAAGCTGGCAGAGTATCCTGTGCTACCAGTTCACCTTTTCAAGACCAGTTCCTCGTCTGCAGCATACGCCGTTAACTTCTTCCATGCCTTTGTGTTCATGGGTGTCGCATATTACCTACCATTATACTTTCAGGCAGTTCTGCTGGCTAGCCCTCTTCGCTCAGGAGTGTATCTTCTCCCCTTCATCTTATCTATCTCTATTTCTGCTGCTATTACTGGTGCATACATTCAGTTTAGTGGCAAGTATCTTCTTGCCTCCCGTGTCGGGTTAATGATCATGACCTTGGGAATGGGACTGATGATCAACCTGGATATTGACTTGAACTGGGCAAAATTAGGCCCTTTTCAGATCCTGACCGGGATCGGGGTTGGCATGAACTTTGAGGGCCCCTTGTTGTCTGTCCAAAGTGTTGTGCCGCACAAAGATGTTGCAGCTGCGACTACGGCGATGGGCTTCATTCGAACAATGGCCACAGCCATATCTGTTGTCGTTGGTGGTGTACTCTTCCAGAACGAAATAAAGGGCCAACACCAGACTCTTGAGGACAATCTTGATCCTGAACTTGCCAGACTCTTTGGTGGTGCATCTGCATCTGCAAGTGTCGATCTGATCAAGACTCTTCCTGCAGAGTCACAACTTGTCGTAAGGACAGCATTCTTCAATGCTCTCGACAAAACGTGGATAATGGTATGAAAATTGACTAATTCTCTCTTTGCTCTCATACTGATCCTATATAGTACACCGGCTTCTCAGGCGTTGGATTGTTGCTCGGTTTCTTCATGAAAGCGTACCGCCTCAGTAAAGAGCACCAGGAAGCACATTTGGGCATTGCCGACGAAAGAAGGGAACCAAACAACGCATTTGAAGCTACTTTGACAGACACGCATGAGACGCATGAAATGAGACGTGTCACTCCTAAGCATAGGGATGCATCAACAGGTTGATCCAAAGAGCCATATAAGACAATAACAAGCCCACTACCAACGCCTGTTTGAGAAATCTAGGTACAGGATTTGAACCCAAATCTTGCAAAAAAAAATATTCTAGCTCATCTATAGAAGTACTTTATGCTTGACTAATCACAGTGAAGTCATTTTATGCAGTTTTAGTCACTCACTCGACCGTGCTGAGGACAGTATCAATAAACTATTCGCACCCACAACTTGACCGTTATCTCTGATGCACGACGTGGCTTTGTAGTCTATTTCCTCGACCAGTCACCTCTTCTGAAGAAAAACTATACTACATAAAATTAACATTTTGATGATGCGGTGCGGATAGGTTTACATCAATACGCGTTTCTCGCCGACTGATATCTCAGCTCGCAGCTGGCGAGATGAATGGCCCATATGCAATGAATGCCTCAGACGAGGGTGGGGGTTCTTCATCACGACAAGATGTACTCACTGAGCATGAAGATGACCATGATCCAACTCTCCCACTATTAAATAGCCGCAATGAGGTATCCGCTGCCGGTGTGGTCTTGCCGCCTCAAGAGGACATCATCGACGATGAAGCAGAAAACAAGGTATTGGCCAAAATCGACAGAACCCTCATTCCTTTGCTCTTCATAACATACATGTTCAATTTCATGGACAAAGTTATTCTATCCAGTGCAGCTGTTTTCGGGCTACGAGAAGACACAGTACGTCGTTCATCCAATCATGGCGCGCCACCACTGACAATATCGTAGCATCTCGATGGCCAACAATACAGCTGGATAGGCAGCATATTTTATGTAGGCTACCTCCTCTGGACATATCCAACCACTATTCTCGTTGCACGCCTTCCTACTGGGAAATACCTTACCGTAAACACGTTGTTCTGGGGTTCGGTTGTTACACTCACCGCTGCATGTCATAACTTTGGTGGCCTTTTGGTCGTGCGGTTTCTCCTGGGCGTTGGAGAGGCTACGATAACGCCAGGTTTTATGTTTCTCACTTCAACATGGTACACTCGCGATGAGATGCCGACCCGCGTCGGAATTTGGTTTTCTGGGAACTCTGTTGGGGGCTTGGTAGCCAGCTTACTTGCCTTTGCAGTTGGGCATCTTGATAGAACATCGATACGGCCCTGGAGATGGATGTATATTATCTTGGGCACGACGACCTTTCTATGGGCCATACCGTTGTTTCTGCTTCTTCCGGATACCATTTCTGAAGCCTTCTTCCTCACTCCTGGAGAAAGGAAAATTGCAGCTCAGCGCGTCGCTTCTGCTGGTACCGGAACGACTGAACATACGCACTGGAGATGGAGTCAGGTTCGGGAGTGCTTGATTGATCCTAAATCCTGGTTCATCGTTGGAATTGAGCTATTTACGCAAATCCCCAACGGTGGCTCCCAAAGCTTTGCAAATATCGTTGTCGAATCATTCGGGTTCACAAATTTGCAATCCACGCTCATTAACATACCTTATTCACTTCTGTCAGCAGCCATCATCTCGGGAAGCGGCTACTTGGCCGGCCGATGTCGCACCCTGAACTGCTTCTTGGTCGTTGGCGTTATTCTACCATGTGTCATCGGCAGTGCAATTATCTACAAACGAAGCAGTGTACCTCACGGTTTCCATCTTTTTGCATATTTTCTTCTCTCCAGCGGATCTGCAGCAATGCCCCTCAATATGGCCCTGGTGCAGTCTAACTACCGAGGTGTCACCAAGAAGATGACCATAACAGCAATGTTGTTCATCACATATTGTGTTGGAAACATGGCAGGGCCGCATTTCTTCCGCAAATCCGAGGATCCACTGTACGAAACTGCGTTTAAGGCTATCACTATCTGCTACAGCTTGGCGATTGTATGTGCCTTGTGTTTGAGATCGTATCTCAAATGGTTAAATGCAGGACGGACAAGAGAAGAGGGATTCGTGGGAAGTGCTGGCTCAGGGGGTATGGTGCGAGGTGGCATTCAGGAACCCTCAGAGACTGAATCTGATGATGTGACGGATTGGCAAGTTACTGGGTTTAGATATAGACTTTAACATAAATTTCTGCGATTTTGTAGCGTTTTTCCACATGCGAATTATTAATTTTTCTGGCTGTGATTACGAAACTAATTGAGTTGGTTAGATAACCTTATTTGATATTACAGCCAGATAGACAGCATCTCGCATTTTTACACTTCAAGACAGCCTAAGTACTGCCTGGTACCCAATGAATCTTCAATACTCACGCCAGTATTACCCCAACGTAAGCAACCTTAATTTTTCAGAGTATATAAGACCCTTTGTTCCCTTCAGTGATAGGAGCAAAAGTCTCCTGTCTCCAAAAGGTAAGGTAAGATACTCAGACAAGTCACGTGGCACCGGCCGAGCGTTTCACCGACCCGCCAAATCGCCCCAGATCATTTGAAAGCATTGCGGCATCCACTTTGAACTTTCGACATCCACAACGCAAGTCCAGCTCTTTTCTGGACCATCATACATCTTTTTTCGAGTGGATTGTTATTCGATCGCGTATCGCCCGAAAATGTCGTGGAGAAACCAGGGAATCACCGGTTCCAACAACATCCCCCTCGGCAAGCGCCGTTTTGGAGGTGATGAAGAGGAATTTGATGGAGGCGCAGGAGTTGATCGCGACCTGAAGCGTGGACGCGATCCTGAACCTCGTGGCGAAGCTGATGGACCCCGACGACGAAAGAAGCGAAACCGATGGGGTGATGCATCCGAGAACAAGGCGGCGGGTCTCATGGGCTTGCCCACTGCTATCTTGTCCAACATGACAAGTGAACAGCTTGAGGCATACACGCTGCATCTTCGTATCGAGGAAATCTCCCAGAAGCTTCGTATCGACGATGTCGTCCCAGCTGACGGCGATCGGTAAGTTTTTCTTTCTTAATGCCATATTTCACTGCTAACTTTGGATAGATCACCCTCTCCCGCTCCTCAGTACGACAACCACGGTCGACGTATCAACACACGAGAGTACCGATATAGAAAGCGCCTCGAAGATGAACGCCACAAGCTCATCGAAAAGGCCATGAAGACCATTCCTAACTATCACCCGCCACAGGACTATCGTAGACCTACAAAGACTCAGGAGAAGGTCTATGTTCCTGTTAACGATTATCCGGAAATTAACTTCAGTATGATTGCTAACCCTTTAACCCTACTTACCAAACTTATCCCCTTTTTTTGTACCTTTTGGAGTTTGATCAGACTCACCATCACACCCTCGGTGGTGTTTTGAGGCCTGGTCCTTCATCGAATGGACTAACCCTTACCCGTTCATCTAATCTTTGCGAATCAGACACTAACACTAGCTCTCTCGTACTAAAGTTGGTTTACTTATCGGACCTCGAGGTAATACTCTGAAGAAAATGGAGGGAGACTCAGGTGCCAAGATCGCCATTCGTGGCAAGGGCTCCGTCAAGGAAGGCAAGGGCCGGTCTGATGCCGCGCACGCAAGCAACCAGGAAGAAGATCTGCACTGTCTCATTATGGCCGATACAGAGGAGAAGGTCAACAAGGCCAAGAAGCTCATTCATAACGTCATTGAGACTGTAAGTCAATCCTCCAACTCTTCAAACTCGATACTAACCTTGTCTAGGCTGCGTCCATTCCTGAAGGCCAGAACGAACTCAAGCGAAACCAGCTCCGAGAACTCGCCGCGCTCAACGGTACCCTCCGAGACGACGAAAACCAGGCTTGCCAGAACTGTGGCAAGATTGGCCACCGCAAGTACGACTGCCCTGAGAAACAAAACTACACTGCTAGTATTATCTGTCGCGTCTGTGGTAACGCTGGTCACATGGCTCGCGATTGTCCTGACCGACAGCGTGGTGCTAGCTGGCGTAACAACGATGCTGGTGGTCGCCCTGCTGGTCGTATCGGTGGTGGAGATGACGTTGACCGTGAATACGAGGTAAGAAAATCACTCCTTCTCCTACCTACGCAATACTAACAAATCTTAGCAACTCATGCAAGAGCTTGGTGGAGGTTCTGGAGCTCCTGCGCGTATCGAGGCCGGCCCTGGCGCTCAGAACAATGGAGACGCGAAGCCCTGGCAACGAGGTCCAACTGGCGGTCCTGCACCATGGCGCAGCCGCAACCAGGATTCTAACGAAGGAGGATCCGCAGCTCCTTGGGCCCGAGATCGTGGTGGTCGCAGCCAAGATCAGCAAGGTGGTAGCGGTGGTGACAGCTACTACGGTCAAGCTTACGCAGATGCTTCAGGTGCCGCTGCTCCGTGGCAGCAACAGGCTCCTGGAACTCAGGGTGGGTATGCTGGTTATCCTGGCTACGCTGCTTACGGTGCTGCTCCTGGAATGGGAGCTCCTCCTGGCCTTGGTGCTCCTGGTAGTGCACCTCCGCCTCCCCCAGGTGCTCCCCCAGGCCTGGGAGACATTAACGCCTTCATTCAGCAGTATGCCGGAACTGCACCTCCTCCCCCACCGCCTTCTGGAGAGGCTCCGCCGCCACCTCCCAGTGATCAGCCTCCGCCTCCTCCACCCCCCGGGGCCTAAATGAGCAGACTAACGACATTTTTTTTGGTTCTGCGAGGCTTTCTGACACAGCTTTAAACCGCGACTATAGTTTGAGAATCCCTCTATAACCGGATCACAGCAAAGAAGGATAGGCGATCGTTCTAACGTGGCAGCACACTAACCACTGCAATATGAAACTACGTTTCATTGCTTTGTACTGATGAGCTTTAATATTCAGCTCGTGAATGGCAGTCCGAGAATTCATTAAAAGCAAGGAACTAATCGCGTAGGCAAATTGTACTTCATTATCTAGTCGTTTCCGTTATTAACTTTATCTGACCTGTGATCTTTGAAGCATCCAATTGTGAACTGCCCTGTTTATGCACGTAGACAATTTTAATGCAGCTCATACATGCGTAGACCCCGCATTGCAGTGGCATTGGCGTCATTGTACGTATCTTTTACTCTCCCGGAACAGGGAGCTTGGGCCATGTGACAAGGGAATGGAAGCAACGCAATCAGCAACAGTTGCCTCACCTTGGCTCATCAAGTTCTACAACCTTCATCTCGGTTTAACTCGACTATATTTTTCAGTTTTTAGTGCACTTGAGTAAGGTGACTACGACGCGCGCCGAGGAAGTTGCGTTCTTGAGTTGTCTTGTGCAGTGCCTCCTTGCTTCATTCCATTTCCATGACCGAGGGTCATCTGATCTAGACCCTTCTCTTCCATCTCGTACTCTCCCTCAGTCTCATCGTTTCATCTTCTTGGCTCTTTTTCTTCGTGCTTCAGCCTCTGCAATACCCACGCGCTGAATCGACACCTGACCATGATCCTACAAGTTTAATCAGCATATTCTTCACCTTGACTTTTTCCTCTTCGCGACGCACTAACGTCAGCGCGTCACCTAGGATTACCTCAGCTTCAATTCAATTCAAACCCAAGAAAGCATCATCTCATCATGAGGGCTAAGAATCCTCTTGCCTTCCGACCAGGGCCTGTGTCGTTCTGGACCACTGTTATATATCTCGCTCTTTTCATTCCGTTGATTTGGGTTCACGAAACTGTTCCTTCGGCTCCGGCTGATCGTTCGCTGTATCAGGGTCTCAACTTGACTGAGGCTTGGCTTGATTTGCAAACCATTACTCGCGCCTATCATCCTTACAACAGCCATGAAAATGACCGAGTACGTGAGTTTCTCATCAACCGCACCAAGGAGATTCTCGATCGCAATGATATGTCCTATACTACCGAAAATATCGGTGGTGTAGAATGGCACACGAGGTTGGTCTCTATTATGTTCTCATGCGCACATCGCTAACGCGGAGTAGAACATCTGCTATTGAGAAACAAGATCTTGTCACATCTGAAGCTAAACCTCGAGGAGCAACACTTTTTGACGATAAAACTTCAAATGTTACCTGGACGTACAACACTGCTCGCCGCATGGGCTCTAATATTAACAAAGGAACGTGGTTGGGCCAGTACTTTGAGGGCAACAACTACTACGTCTACATTCACGGCGAAGATGACCCTGAGGGTGATTGGTGGCGCGATGAATCCAAGTACAAGAAGTTCCGTGGTCAAGGTGGTGTTCTTGTAAACTGCCATTTCGATTCGTATGTGATGAACATAGTATTGTGCTTCCTTGGCTGACAATATGCCAGTGTTTCTACCGGTTATGGTGCTACTGACGATGGCATGTCCTGCGTGTCGATGCTCCAGCTCCTGAGCTACTTCACGCTCAAGGGGCGTCAACCCAAGAACGGCATTGTCCTGCTCTTCAACAATGCCGAGGAGGATGGACTTCTTGGCGCCAGAGCCTTCGGTTACAGTCCCTTGTTACACTTTACTCACACATTCGTCAACCTCGAAGGAGCTGGGGCTGGAGGCCGTGCGCTGCTTTTCCGTACCACTGACTTGCAGGCTGCTAAGGCCTACTCCAAGAGCCCCCATCCTCTGGGATCCGTTGTTGCTGCTAATGCTTTCGAGAGAGGCGTCATCAAGAGCGCGACCGATTACGAGATCTTTGCAGATATCTTCGGTCAGCGAGGACTTGACATTGCTTTCTATGCGCCTCGCGCTCGATATCACACCAACCAGGACGATACACGGCACACATCTGTTAACAGCATCTGGCACATGCTCTCGGCTGCTCTCGCATCGACTGAGCACTTATCGAAAACAACTGGCACTATCTTCAATGGTGATCGATCTGATGGCAACACTGATCTCGTTCAGAACGGTAAACAAGCTGAGGGCGTCTGGTTCGATATCTTTGGCTCAGCTTGGGCCGTGTTCGCGCTTAGAGGACTCTTTGCATGGTCCCTAACGCTTCTTGTCGCCACACCACTGATCCTCATTGCCGTCACATACATTCTGGCACGCAAGGATAAATACTACTTCTTTGCTAGTGATATCAAGATGCACTACGACATTAACGATGATCCAGTCGTCTTGGGTGGCTGGAAGGGGTTCTTCCGCTTTCCATTTGCGTTCGCCTTTGCAGCAGCACTAACCATTGCATCTACTCTTCTGATTGCTAAGTTCAACCCGCTGATTGTATATAGCAGCGGATACGCTGTGTGAGTAATATTCCAGAATGGATGATCACAAGCTAATGTTTCTCAGGTGGTCCATGACTCTTTCCATTTTTTACTTCTCCTTTTGGCTCATCATGCGCGGATCCAGCTTCGTTCGTCCCAGTGCACTTCACCGAGGTTTTGTTCTGATGTGGCTCTTTGCTCTCGGCTGGGGTGTACAAGTTGTCTGTGCTGTGGCAGAAGACCGTATGCACATTGGTGCCCTGTATGCGACCGTGTTCTTTCAGTCAGCCATTTTTCTGGCCCTTCTCATTTCTCTGCTGGAGCAATTCGGATTGCTTCGAAAGCACGACTTTGCCATGCAACTTCACGATGCGCATCAGGCGCGAGATGTTTCTAGTCGCGATACTGAGCATGAATCGAGACCTCAGGCGGAAAGTGAGCCTGCTCATGCTGAAGCAGAAGATGACGAGGATGAACCTGAGGATGCTACTGAGACCACACCGCTTAGAGCCGGTGATTCAGGATACGGTTCCAACGCCCCGACCTCGTTTGCCAGCACGTACCGCCGTTCTGTTGCTGCAAACTCGCACTCTCCGCCTAGTATGCGACGATACCAGCCTTTTGAGCACGAGCAGAGTTGGTCCGGACGTCTTCCTACGTGGACTTGGATTCTCCAGTTCCTCTTTCTAGCCCCCGTGCCTGTGATTCTGTTTGGAAACATTGGCCTGGTTGTAATGTCTGCTACCCAAATGACTGGTACTGACGGTGGTAGCCTCCTCGTTCCTGTACTGTCATTGGGCGTCCTGAGCATCTTCTTGTTGCTCCCCCTAACGCCTTTTATCCACCGTGTTACTCACCACGTCCCGCTGTTCCTCTTGTGCATTTTTGCTGGCACCTTTATCTACAACCTGGTTGCGTTCCCATTTTCCGATAACAACCGCTTCAAATTTTATTTCCAGCAGGTCATCGATCTCGACAATGGTACGAATACTGTCTCCATCGTAGGACTAGAGGACTATTCGCGATCTGTTATCAGCTCCCTACCGAGCACTTTGGGTCAGGAGATCAAGTGTCAGCCAGCTGTTGGACGAGATCTGTCAGATTGCCTCTACGATGCTTCGTCTTTGACACCCAGACTGTACAGAAATAAGACTCCTGATAATTTGATCTCGATTGAGACGATATATGGCAGCGATGGAACGAAAGCGCGACTTCGAATTGATGCCATTGACACGAGGCTGTGCTATGTTCGCACGTCACGACCTATCTATGGATTTGCTGTGGATGGTGCAGGTCCTAGAGATCCTCGTTTTGGAAAGTTCCCTTCAGAGGGTTTCAGCAGCATCCAGCTTTGGCGCCGCGATCGAGATCGCCCATGGACATTGAACTTGTCTCTGAATGACGTAAATGCTGTTTCTGCACCGGAAAAGACGGAGCAGAATGAGATCGAGCCAGTGGGAGACAACGAATTAAGAATGCGTTCGGCGGGGCCAACAGCGGATCGTCTCGAAGTCACAGTCAGCTGTGCTTGGAGTGACGCTAACACTCCTGGAACAATTCCAGCTCTCGATGAACTTATCAAGTACATGCCGACTTGGGCGGCAGTCACCAAGAAGAACGTCGGACTTGTGGAAGTTCGAAAGACTCATAAAGTTTGAGTAAGGATAGAGTGATCGCACGCGAGCATGGCCGGAAGCTGCAAGATCTGGCTGTTGCATTTCTAGATTGGCTCATGAGTGTGGCCTTGGAGCATGGTGCTAGCCATGGATTGGAGTTTGGGATTGATTTGATTGCATTGGTTTGGTTTGGTTTGGTTTGGCCTGTTGTTTAATGATCGAGTAACCTGTGCGCCGTAATGAATATGACTGTCGAATGTGCTTAATGGTTAGATGGTGCCTGTGAGGGTGTTGACTCTGTCCTTACGGTGTGCAGCAACCAGTGCTTTATTAACATCAAATTGACTGCTGGCTTAAAAAAGGTCTCTAGCTGGACTCATGAGGTGTAGAATACTCGTCAACCTCGACAATACCAGAAATATTCAGATTGTTATCGAGACTTGTTATCTAGCTACCGGGTAGCTCGGGTCAATCAAAAACTCCGTCCTTGGAACTCAAACAACCCTTATCTCCAGCATCATAGCTTCACCCGAACACTCACAAAAGCTCATCAACACACAATGGCGCCTCAAATATGGCTACCATCAGAGCGTTCTGGAGGAGCTCCGAAGAAGGCCCTCATTCACTACATCTGCGGTAACCCAGGGCTCATCGAGTACTACACCGACTTCCTCAGTCATGTACGCGGCCTTTTGGACAAGATCGAGACAGACACTGCGTATGATATCTACGGTACGAACTTGCTTGGTTTCAGCGATGATGATCATGAACCATTCAGTTCAAAAAACAAACCTTGGGATCTGGAGGGCCAAATTGAGGGAATGTACGATGTCGTTGCTGCCAAAGGGAAAGGTTACGACTTTGTGATTCTTATGGGCCATTCTGTTGGGTCATTCATCACTGTTGAGATCTTCCATCGCCATATGAAGAATCCCAAGAGAGCGCCGCATTTGAAGCTTCGACATGGATTCCTGATATGTCCGACGCTGACGCACCTCGCTCGATCGTCCAACGGCGTACAGTTTGAGTTGTTGCATCGTTTCATTCCCTTCCTCGACACCGCAGCATCTTTACTTGCACGTCTTCTCCTCGGTCTTCTAAGTGTCGCAAGCGTTACATGGATTGTACAGCGCCTTCTAGGCTTTACGCCTGCGAGCGCAAACATCACAGCACGATGGTTGAAGAGCAGAGATGGCGTCCTTCAAGCGGTGCATCTGGGGTTAACGGAGCTGGAGATGATAACCGAGGAGAAATGGAACGACGATTTATGGGAGACGGCTGAAGAGGAGGACGGAGTCCCGAGATTCTTTTTGTTCTACGCTAAGAAAGATCATTGGATCCATGACAATGAAAGGAAGGACATTATGGAGAAAAGAGGACATAAGGCGAAGATCGTTCTTGATGAAGGTGATATTCCTCATGCTTTTTGCACGAGAGAGGGTAAGTTCTCACGGCTGGACGTTTCCGGCGTTTGCTAATGAGGTTAGATGCAAGCTTGAAGGTTGCGAAGAGGGTTTGTGGCTGGGTTGGAGAGATCGAAGCGGCCAAGAAGTGAAACGACGTGAAACAAACACAGGCCGAGAATACGAGACCTAGGTCTTTGTCCAAGGCCTTTTGACAAACAATAATAGACGTGGTTGGTGAGCATTGATTGGCCTACTACAACTGGACATAACGAAGCTGACTAGACCAAGTTGCCACGAAACTTATGCATAAGAAAAATATCTTCCATTGGATCTCGATCGAAACTATATTGCCAGCCAAATAATGGTGGCCTTGTCTATTTACGGCGTGACATCGCTTGCTGCACTCCCCGCATGAGGCCGCGTAAGGTTTTATGGTCCGGTGCTGCCAGAAGCGGCGACAGACGTCGACCAGTGTTGGTTGGAGATGAGTAGTCATGTTTTTGTTTGGGCTACTTCTAGAAGGTGAGTGCTTACTCGGATGATGGGGGTGAGATCAAGATTTTGGTGGTATGATTCTGACTGTCTCACAGTAGGTTGGTTGATTCATGGTTGTCGATTCACGACTGTCAATTGAGACAGAATTGCGAGATAAGTGTCACTGGTATATTTGCTATATTCTGGTGGTTCAAGACCATTAATTATTAACCCGTGATTCCAATCACAAATCCAATTCCATTTCAATTCCCATGTACACATATCCCATTCCTCCTCATCACTTTCCTTTCAACTCGTAACAATGCCTCTCAACTCGCATGTCACTAGCTAGTAGTTTCACACTGAGGAATTGGCGTTTTTCATAATTGACTCCATTTACAGAGCAAGGGCGAAGAGGGCAGCCATGGCCATGGCACCGAGACCCTTGAGGCCAGCAGCGCTGTTCTCGCCAACGCCCGAAGGGGCGGGAGTGCTGGTGGCACCACCGGCAGCCTCGGACTTGGACTTGGTGGGAGTCTCGATGACGGGGGGAACAGCGGTGGTCTTGCTCTCAACGACAGGAGGGACAGTGGTGGTCTCGGCGGCAGTGGTCTCAACGGCCTCGGCGCTGGTGGTGACAACGACCTTGGTGGAGGTCTCAGCCTTGGTAGTCTCAGCCTTGGAGGACTCCTCGGCGGAGGAGCCGCCGGAGCAGAGCTTCTCAGTGGCAGGGAGAACCTCGTCTGAAGAGAGTCAGTATATGACGTACTCAAGCTATTGAGAACTGGAAACTTACTGATGGCAACGTCGGAGCCACACTTTGAAATCACACAACCGGTAGCGGCGCTTCGGACATCGTCGAAGCTCTTGCAAACGCAAGTGAGGTCGGTCTTGTCACACTTGGTCTCGCTGGCAATAGCATCGTCGAGGCAAGGGATAGCGCACTTGGGAACGTCGGCGAGCGACTGAGCCGAGACGGCGGCGGCGAGGGCAGCAATAGCGAAAGAGTACTTCATTTTGAAGGTGGGTTGTCTTAAGTTGAGATAACTTGTTGATTATATGCGGTAAACACAACGAGTGTATGAGGCAAGGCTGAAGCTGATGCTGAATTGGTCCAATGGAAGCGAGTGGATGAGGAGGAGAGAAAGAGAAGTTGAAGAGATGGATGAGGAGGAGGCTTTATGTATCTGTAGACTGATCAACGACAATGGGGTTAGTTGACTGAGTCAACAGGGTTCAAGCGTCACTGTGCCGTTGGCCGTTGGCCATTTCCAGGGAACGTACCAGCCTCTTCCTGCCTGCAGACTGCAGACTTGCTGGTCAACTTCTTGTTCTTGATGCTGATGCTAGCGTGGGTGGACGGGGACTGTGGAGATCGGGCTACTGATGCGACGAGCCGGAAGATGGTGGACGAATAGGAGGTTGAAGAGTGGACAGGGAACTCTAGGGGGGTGTTTTACAAAAGAGCCCTTTCTATTCTTGCTATGGCAACTGAACTGCAGTGAGGGCGTGTCAGAGCTAGCATCAGCTTGTTATGCTATGCCGTTGGAGAGCGGGGTGGGCTTCCGGATTCGATACACACGGCCGAAATAGATCGACGAGGGGGATGCTAAAGTCCGGGGGCGAGATGCGGAGATGGGGACGAGGGCATGTGAAGTTGTGCACTGTTAGCAGATTCAGAGAATGGACTTTCGGAGATTGAGCTCAAAAAGATCATACGGATCCATTGTTCAGTTCGGCCTCTTTTGTAAAGCTGGAGATTTTGATCCACCCCCGGATATTGGACAATGCCTCTCCTTTCACCAGATTATTACGATCTCCGGGGTAAATGCCTTCAATGATCTGGCAGTATAACTGATGAACACTGCAGTTGAGTTGGTTGGAGTGAAATCACTGAGAATCCTTCATGACATGGCTTTTGCTGGGTCACATGCTGACAACAAGGGATTTCCATAGGGTTCCCGAGGGCCGATTGACGGGACTTGGAACTAGGCCCGACTTGAGCGGCAAAGCCGAAGGAAGAGAGAGAGAAAACTAAAAGAGGAAAAGAGAGGCAAATCAAAACAGGATTGATGATGAGGCAGCCATTGCAAAAACTTGGGGATGGCAGACGCCAATAATGCAGGAACAAGAGATGCTAGCTAATTGTTGACAGTTGACTCAGTTCGAGAGGCTGGAGTTGAGGTTGATAGGCAATTGACTACTGTACTAT
This sequence comes from Fusarium beomiforme, assembly GCA_002980475.2. Lineage (NCBI taxonomy): Eukaryota > Fungi > Ascomycota > Sordariomycetes > Hypocreales > Nectriaceae > Fusarium > Fusarium beomiforme. The sequence goes on along the minus strand of PVQB02000059.1, from coordinate 422,703 downwards.
AGTTATCTCCAACTCTAAGAGTTTGTCTAAGGGTTTGGCATGTTGTAGTCTACTTCATAGTCAACAATTGTCCGCTAGCTTTCCAACGACATGTCTCACTGTCAATGCCTGTCTGTTTCTCTATGCTTCTCTTGCTGTCTTCACTTCCAAGTTCTCGTACTCTTCTGTAGTGCACGGTGTCCAACCTCCCCCGCATCTCATATTGTAGACACACCACTAAAACACCTGCACCCTTGCAAGCCCGCAACGGGAATAAAGGGGACCCTGTCAGGTTTGCAGGGATCATGACCAACTGCCTTCCTACACTGGACAAATGCGCTCGAATTATCCGCTCTTTTGGACCGCCACGCCGAGGCTCACATGCGGATCGGAAGCGTCCGAATTTTCTAGCATGCTCTATGAAGGAGTGGGAGTGTTGGCTGTATTCACTGGGCTACGGGGCAAGGTTACTTACTGATAAGTTTGTATGGGGAAAGGGAAATGGCTCGCTAGGGGGATCTTGTCGCGGGAAGAATCGATATGGCCTGATGGGATGGACAGGGCAAAATTGTGGACAATATCCGCCGTTGCCGACTTGGCGACATGCATGAAAGACGAACCGCTACGGTAGTATTTTCCATTAAAAATCATGAGATTCAGATCTGATAACTCAACACAAGCTGAGCTGAATAATTCATGTATGTAAATATGTATGGATGTAGTGTATGTAGCACAAGAGATCTCATCTTCATAACGCCCTTGTGCATCGTCATCTATATGCCCACCTTCTGCAGCATGAGACTGTGGTGACGACCGACACCACACCCTCCGGTGAGTCCTCGTGCGGCGTAGTTGTTACTTTTCCAGGGGCAGATGAGTCTGTGGCGGTGGTGATTAAAATAGCTATATGCAACCATCTCAGCTCGGGTTTGCATTCATAGCTTGCTGCCACACTCTATGTTGGTGGTTGGTGTCTGTCTGCCTTGATGCATTTGAGACACGGCGAATCTCCGTTAAATGTAAGGAGAAGGCTGAGCTGAATAGAGTTGTGAAGGATTTACATACCGAGGCTGAAGATCGACTGAAGCATATGAACTCTTCTGGAGCTTCATCAACTTGACAGTTCTTCAATGAGAAAACCCGTATTACTTCCCCAGCATTCGCGGGGAGTTCCCGTTTTGCCTGATTCGCTAGAGGGTATTTAGCACCAATCGCCCTGAACCCCTGTATCTTGGCATGAAAAGAGCTCAAAACTTGGAACAACGTCATGTGAATGGTTCAAGCAACTGAGGTTTTTATTTTCACGGCAAGACAGTATTCTGACGTCGAATTTGGACTTGCCTTGATAGTCACAATATGGATGAAACGTGCTCTGACGCAAGGTAGGATTTGATCACTTGGCTGACGGTGTTGGAAACGATCGTACGTTTCGGAGAAGGACGAGTTCCTGCATGATGAGATTCTGTACTACGTAGTTCGAGTCTGAATTAATGCGTTGCAATAGGTGTAGTTGTGTAAATGCTGTCTGTGCTCAGTGATAATCTTGCTCGCAGATGCAGCACAACAAGGGATCTATACTGCCTGTTCTCTAACTGGCTATATCCTTCAACGCCATCACACAAGAGATCTAATTGTTACTCCCATCGCTCATAATCAGGGAAATATCTCTCATGGATCCTCTCCGCATAGTCCATGACACTCGAATGCTTCCTGATAACAGCCGCAGAGGTAGGACATCTAAACCACCATTAGCAAAGTTCAACCTCATCAACAGAATAACTCACGCTTCACATATCAACGACGAAGCAATAAATCCAAAGATCGTCGCATCGACCTCAGTCGGTTCATCACCACCAAGAGCCCAAAACGCTCCATCTCCCTTCTTCCTCATCCTCGCATCCGTCAATAAAGCATCGACACTCTCCCAGACTTCCTCTCTCAACTCTGTAACTTCATCGTCTGTCAAGCGGCCCGTTCCTTGCCCATACGCAGTTCTCGCGTTCGCACGAGCAGCGAAATATCCTATCACAACCTGCAGAAGCCAAGGCATAGAAGAGAATATGCCAGCGCGCATGGTGTAATAATTATCGATCCATTTCTCTCGCGTACCGTAAAAGTAAACCTTTTCTTCCATAAGAGCTCTAAATGCAAGATCCTGTGCTTTTTGCACCGGTGTCAAGCTTGCATTAAGATCAGGAATAAGGCCCTCATTAATAAATCGCTTGATAATAAATGTCGAATCGCTTAAAGTTTGGTCTTCAACTTCAACATAAGGAATCTTGCCTCGTGGTGCAGTTTTGGGCGATCCTTCAGCTACCCTGTACTTGACACCCGCGAAGCGAAGACGAGCTTCAAGTTTAATGACAAAAGGGGACCATGTAAAAGCCGTCGACTTTCCGGGGCCACGGAAGACGGTAAATTGGGGGATTCTGTTCAAAGCCATTGTTTTTATTGTTTAATTGTCGGTTGAACTGCTATACTGTTTCTATTCAATTATCGTGAGTTTTTATAATATGGTGTTTTCGACTTCGCGTTCGGTTCCTGGCCGGACTTTGAATCGTGTCCGGGGATCCACCTCGGGACGCGAGACGCAGAAATGTCATGTCCGGCCGGCACGGAGCCAGGGCATGTCCTAAGAAACGGATCCGTAATCTTCGGGGGTTATTCACCCGCTTTATCATATCAGTGGCTGCTGTTATCATCGGTAGATGATAAGATAGATGCTACTGCTCAGCCCAGAATCACCTCATCAACCTCATCATGGCTGAACACTACCCAAAGCGGACACTCCGCGACCTCATGAAATCTCTCCACAAGAACAGAGTCATATAACTCATTTCAGATGACAAATTCTCATCTTGCGAATACATCAGACAAATGCTGAATATGAAAAACTCAGCCACTGACTAACAAAACAACACTTGTCGCTTGGACCTTCACTACGTCCCCGACTTTTCGGCCAAATCCACTGTATTTTAACGTGATGGACCCTCTTCACCACCAATCGTGGCGCTCAGCTCATCCGGAGTCTCCAAGAATGGCGAAGCATCCGTGGGGAACGACTCCGCACCCATGACGGAATCACCTGCGGAGGCTCTTGGAGAAATAGTGAACTTACTCACGACTTATAAACTCACAACATCCCTTGTTAAAATATTCATCAGCGCAGAAACAGAAAGTAACTAAAGTCATAAGTCAATATGAGCGGAAAGACATTCAACGTCGGTGTCGTGGGATATGGGTAAGTTCATCAAATCTGATATCACAACATCAGCTGACAACACCAGCATGTCTGCCAAAATCTTCCACATCCCCTTCCTCACCCAAACTCCCCAATTCAAACTCCACGCCATTGTTCAAAGATCCCCCAAAGAGGGAAACTCAGCGCCCGCTGATTACCCCGACATCAAGCACTACACAGACTACAAGGACCTCCTTGCCGACTCAGCAGTCGATCTGGTCGTCATCAGCACACCCCCCAACAACCACTTTGAACTCACAAAGGCTGCTCTCGAGTCTGGAAAGAATGTCCTGACGGAGAAGCCCTTTGTTCCCACTGCTGCTGAGGCTGATAAACTCACTGAGATTGCCAAGAAGAACGGCAAGCTTTTGATCGTTTACCAGAACAGACGGTGGGATGCTGACTTTGTCACCCTCAAGAAGATTATCTCTGAGGGCACGCTTGGACGAATCATCCAGTTCGATAACCACTTTGATCGGTATCGTCTTGTGCCCTCCAAGAACTGGAAGTTAGATCTTCCTCTATCCCAAGGCGGAAGCGCTCTCTACGATCTGGGAACTCACCTTATCGACCAAGCCTACGTTCTCTTTGGCAAGCCCCAGTCCGTTCATGGCCGTCTTCTCTCTCAGCGCAGCGGCAAGTTTGACTTTGAGAACCCAGATGGTGTCTCCGCAGAGCTGACCTACCCGGATGGTCTCCTCGTCAACATCCGCATCAGCGTTCTCAGCGCTGAACTCGAGCAGCCGCGCTTCTGGGTCCGCGGCACAAAGGGAAGTTTCCGCAAGCTTGGTCTCGACACGCAAGAAGATGCGCTCAAGGCTGGTGCAAAGGCGACTGATGCGGATTTCGGAAAGGAGGACCCTGCTCGGTATAAGTTGGTTGTTGTTGATGATAACGAGAAGCCCAAGGAACAGCCTATTTCGTCTATTGAAGTGCCGACTTATAAGGCTTTCTATGCGCAGCTTGGTAATGCTATTGAGAGCGGAAAGGAGGAGGATGTTCCGGTGAAGGCATCTGAGGCGAGGGATGTTTTGCAGATCATTGAGGGTGTTTTCGAGAGTGCTAAGACGGGCAAGGATGTTACCTTTGCTTAGAATATGGTATTTTTAAAACGAGTTTAATGAAGGAAAAGTTATGAATTGCCAAAAAGATGACGTCCCATGGAGTATGGTCTTCAGTGAAAACCTCTCTGCCCGACTGTGCTGCTTATCTTCAATGAGCAATTCTACGTGAAGCCTTTTTTCAGAAGGGCCTCAAGACATATACATGGCCAATAACAATCGCAAGACATCGACTGTTATCCCAAACAATCAATCCTCACGATGAAATATAATTCACACGACCGCATCATTGGAAGAAGAACGAGTAAAATAAGATGAGTCCAACTCATCGTCTATCCAACCCCTATATAAACTTCCTCATGAACGCATGTCCTCAAGATCATGGCGCTTCGGATAGAACAAAACTCCAACATTACTCCTAAAAGCCAGATATGCCATCTTCTCTTCTATTTTTCATTTATTTTAAATAGCAAGCATAAATCCTGCAATAGCTGCAATAGCGACAAAAGCGCTGCTGGCCCTTGACGCTGAGCTTTGTACTTCGATTTGCTCGCCGATGAAAGTAGGGTTATACTCACCGGGCTCGCTCTCATCAAGAGTGCCGTTCCAGCAATAATTCGTAAAGCATTCCTGGCATTTATCAGGAACAGTGGTGTTTGTACGGTCAAAGCTTCGAGAGAGCATCGCGCAGCCCACGCAGACGGGCCAGTCCTTATCGCGTGTGCCGTTAAGCATGGTAGCGACTGCCCAGCCGTTCTCGATGATGGCGGTGAGCTCGGAGGTATTGATGCTCATTTGGAAAGTGGAGATGTTGGAGGAGTAGACGTAGGGGTAGTTGGGGATGTAGACGATAAGGGGTGAGGGGTCGGTCATGTTGGTTGCGTTGCAGCCGAAGAACGTTGGGCGGGTGTTGAGGCCCAAGTTGAGGAATGTGTTCTTGTCGGGGATGGCGGGGAATGACGAGCCCTTTGAGATATCGGTGAGAGAGCGCTCGTAGGTGGCCATGGGAGAGGCGCCGTTGGGCCAGCCGCTGTCAGTATCAGCGGAGGAGTCGAAGGAGAAGACAACATCGACCTCACGGTCCTTTCGGATGTGAGGGTAGTAAGGGATGTTCTGAAGGTCTTCACCACCATCGACGAGAGTAAGTCGCTCAGACTCGGCACTCAAGTTGTTCTCGTCATTCCAGCCCTTGAAGGGGTTAGGAGTCCAGTCAGCAATATCGTTGTTATCAGAGCCGATAGCTTTGAGAACAGAGGACACAGCCTCGACAGCGATATCCGGGACGCCATCAGGTACGTAGTTGTTATCGTCTTCGTTGAGATACAAAACGATCTGGTTGAAGAGACTGCTAGAAGTTCCCATGACGAAACCGGCATTGTCAAAACCAGCAATACAGGACTTGTCCTTGGGGAGCTTGCCGTTATCGAACTCTGAGCCGACATATTTGAGAGGAACGAACCCCTCGAGAACGGGATCATAGGAACCAAGTTCCCAGGGGGTAAACTCAAAGTTGGTCGCATTGAGGGCGATAATAGTTTCATTGGGTGCACGACCGTCAGCGACGATGATGGGCATGGGGTTCTTGCCTTCAGAAAAGCCAGGATCGTCGGCGAGCGAAGACCAGGTATATGCAGGACCACCATCCGTAGCGTTAATAAGCTGATACGACAGCATACGCCCCCAGTAATCAGTAAGAGATCGTTCATAACCGGCATCCTTCTTATCAGAAACGGCGTCGAAAATCGTGTTGTAATACTGGAGAAGTGAGTAACTTTCAGGTCCCTCGAGAATTGAATTCTCCAGCTGCCAGATCCCAGGATAGTTCACGCTCTCCTGGACAGAAGTGAAGTTGTTCATCATCAAACTGCCCACGAGCCATCCACCACCGGAAAGACCTGAAAGGTATGTCGCACTTTGTAAAAGACCGCCGAGATTTCCATCCTTGTCGCTTCCATCGGAACGAATATCCCAAGCTGCCAGCGCACCAGCACCGCAAAGCATAGCACGGTAGCCACCTCCAGAGATAGCAATACCGATATTTGGAAGCGCAGTAGGATCTGTCTCAGCATCCTTGAGATACTCCTCACTGTCGAAACCAGGAATCGCTAGGCGCTTCAAGAGGGTTCGCATAGGGGCAATGGTTTCATTGCGACGCTTCGGTATCCAGTCGCGCTCCATGCTCGAGATATGGGAGCCATTCCGAATCGTCGGACGTGTACTCGGACAATCGACTTTGGAGGGAACGTAGCCATTGGGGGCTTCAGGCGTGCCTCGTTTTGATACTGATCGGGGAGAGAAATCTGAGTTGGAGATGGCGACAAAGGCATCGTCGACTGTGATTGGATCGCGTTAGCTTCGATCCACGACCCCAAGATCTGGGTAAGGAAATGCGTGCGATAGCACCACACCAACTTCAATGCGCCGACGAAGCGATCGCAAGACAGTCAACTTACTCGAAGGTGTAGCAGCGACGGGATTCAATGCGGCGCTGGCAGCCAGTAAAAGGGCGAGACCCGAAGAAATGGCCATGATAGCGGCCGCGGGCAGACGAAATGAGCGATAAGAAAAACGGCAACTATTCGCAGTCGTCGGAAGGAATGGAAGCGAACAATTCGAATTGCTGCTGTATCGGTAAATTGATTAATCGGCGACTTGACTGTTGTCCAAGGGGCGATGAGAGAGAATATGCAAATGCCAAAGAGTAAAATAATGCGATATGAAAATGCGAAGAAGTGCCCCCCCAAAAAGCAGAAAGAAAGAAAACAATAGAAGAAAGCCTCAGAATACGAGGTCGAGGTTGTGTATATGTAGAAGAAGAAAGGAAAGGATTCAGTGTGGGGTGGTTGTTTAATTGGCAGTATCGTCAACGGGTTCCCGAGTCTTGTCTTGATCCGTGCTTTACTTTGATTTGCTTGTCAACCAAGGGTATCGAATAAAGTAGGGGAAAAAGTTTATGGTTCGTATGAGTTAAATCAGGTAAAAAGTATGTAAATACTCTGTAGCTTAAGCTTGTCTTGTCTGCCCTTTTCATTCCTTGGTCAACCAGCCAAGGGCACCATTTTCTTACACGCGTTTGTCTTCCCTCTGCCTCAATGCCAAGCATCCGCCCAGCCCTGCGCCGCCTCTCTGAGTCTGAGTCTGAGCTGTAGGTATCGGTCTGCTGCAATGACACAGGCTGTGTATGAGTCTGTGTTCTATTTGGAGTTGCACCGCGGACGGACAGGACGGGTAGGATTGTGGCGAGCAATGCATTGTGCGAATCAATCCTCAACGATAAGATATTTGTTTGAATATCTTGTTTCAAGGTCAACTCGCGTATGGTATTTCCGTTCCCTTGTATCGAGTTCACTACATGTGACATGACATTCTGTGATGGGTTGCCCCATCCCCTGCAGCACCCAGCCACTAACAAGCCTAACCGTTCCAGGAACACCCGCTGCATGACTTTCAATAAGGTCCAACCGCGCGCCGAGCCAAACAATGACCTCACCTCATACTCCTATTGTGGAAGTGAGAATTTGGCCCAGCGACCAAGATCATCAAAAGCTGAGTATTGGGATCCACAGGACGAAAGACCCCAATGACATTACAATGGAGCATCAAACACCTCGTTAGCTGATCATGGAGCATCAAAATATCCCGATCCACTACGAAGTCGGTATGTTTGAGGATACCCCTGGCGGCGAAATTAAAGGGAACCCGCCCAGCTCAAACCGCCGTTGCTAATCTCAGAGAGCCAAGACGGCTTGGCGGCTCTTTTGATGCTCTTGACATGGGATTTGATCACAAGAGCGCTTACTAGATACCCAATACTCGTATTGTTCATGTTGCTTTAGGTAAGACAAATGCATTATCTGCCACGTATCTGAGCCACTTGTCAGCTGTTGTGGGCCATTCTCAAGATCATCGTCTTCGGTCTATGCACTGCCTGCTGTCAGCGTGCTGTGTCTCCATCTTGGATCAACTGTGCCTCTGAAAAAGGAAGTTCCTCACGTTGACTGGTTCAACACTGCTGACTACATCACGGTCCATGTCCGCGGACCGCCCATAGCTTCACCACTCGGCCGACCCGGAGCTTATAGGATTCACGCCGCTTACTGCTGCGCGCCATGGCTGTGATGTTCAGCCCTAGGCTTGTCATCATCTTGTTTGATCTAGTGTTGGAGAGCTCAGTCCAACCAGTTCACAGTGGACTCCGAATTACATCTTTGTTACAGATCATATCACGGGAATAACATGTCTCAATCACCAGTTGATGAACAGGCTTGGTACTTCAAAATTTGGCTTAGGCTAATTGATAGCCTTAACCGACTTCTTAACGCACACCAATGGAATGCCAAATCTACTCATGACTTCATCATTATCCAACGTACGGGTATCAAATAGTTAGTCTACATGTACATACATATCCTTTAAAGATTTCATCAACCACCTAATCGGAATACTCATCCCCCCCAGGGTCGCGTCCAAAGGGATGATTGAACTTGAGTAGTCCAGTCAAGCCGCCCACCCAGGGATCATCATCCTCAGTCCTGATCATGCATGGTACACCGCCATGCCACTCCTCTCCAGGACCAGCACGTCCCACAAACTCGCCTTCTACCCGAATCTCGGTCCCTGGCGACACTCCCGCACATCGCTTGCCATCAATGCTCAGATCAAGCTCACGGCCACGATTCTTTGGACTCATTCGTAGCGTGACTTTGGTGTCCAGTGGGAGCACCAGGGACCGGAAACTTAGACTGCAAGGGCTGATGGGTGTGATGAGGAGGGACTTGACGAGTGGATGGACAATTGGACCACCTGCACTAAGACTGTACGCTGTCGAGCCTGTTGGAGTGCTAATCAAGATACCATCAGCAGTAGTCTCGGTAAGAAAGTGGCCATTTTGGTAGATATCAATGATAGCCAGGTGAGGATGAGATCCTCGATGCACCGAAATCTCGTTGATAGCTCTCAGCGATGGTGATGGCTCATGAGGTACCGCTAGAGCCTTCGCCCCAGTCTTCGCCTCGCTTGACAACGTGTCTGACAGCCAATGATTGATGTTGTTACCAGATGGATCAAACACATCTGCCTTTATGCGATGGCGAAGCAACACCTTTGATGCTCGTTGGGCTCCCATGCTCTTCCCCTTATGCCTTTCCCATGCTGTGTATGACACAGGACTTATCTTGTCCCAATCACCTCGAGGGTAGTTGGCCTCACGGGTCGCAACGTCACTACCGCTCATAAACGTCTCTCTCCAAGCTTTTTTGTACTCTCTGAAATCCCATTCGCCGAGGAAGCCTAATGTTCCCATATTGAACGATAAAATTGGAGGGACCGAGCCATGAAGCTTGTAAAGGCTGGCAGCTCGCAACACCGTCCCGTCTCCTCCAAAGGTCGCAATGACGTCAATCTTGTCTGCCATATTGGATCGAGAGTCTGATGCATAAATGGGAAAATCGAGGCGATCTTTCAGTGATTGGGCGATGCGCGGCTCGAATACGAGATTGACTTCTGGATATTCATTGTGGAGGTACGTTGAGAATTTAACAACGGCGTCGACGACGGCATCGGAGTATAGCTTGTGGATGATAAGAAGGTTTCGGGGAGGTTTAGGCCAGTTCAGCGACAATAGTGACGATCCTGGCTTTGTGCTCTGAAGATAACGCGGGCTTATTCTATTCGGAAGGTCTGCGATGCTGCGAATTTCGGACGCCCGATGGGTGGAGGTTGTTGATAGAAGACGACATGATTGTGGGACTGGAGTCAATGCGATTGACCTAGTAAGGAAGCGACATGTTGGCCGTTGATAACTTTTGGGCTGGAAGAGGGTCAGGCCTCTTAAGAGGGATCTTCTAGACATGGTACAAGGAATTTGACATGGCATGTGAAAAGAAAAGAAAAGAAACCGTTGAGGCTGATCAATTTGACTACAGATGACGCCGAAGACGGGGGCTACTCTCATGCCCCATGCGGGTTTGCGACGGCTTTGGCAGAATACAAAGACGAGGTAGAGGTGGGCTGACCTTCACCGCCTGCCTGTTCGAACATTCGATCTTGGAACAAAAAATATGGAATTTTAGCTTCAAAGGACAACATCACAGTGTTAAAACTCTTAGGACTCAAACTTTAGGCCTCGAGTGCAGGAGCTCTGATCAGCTGAAATCTATGTATGACCTGTCAAAGCGTCTGATCTCCTGAGATAGCTTCTATAAAATGCAGATCCAACAGCTTTATATACCAAGTGATCTCATATTCGTAGCTTATCATTGGTCAACTCTGATCGGCATCTAGCTATCACCGTGCACCCGTTCTAGGCCGTCATAGGACCTCCGCCCTCCGACGCATCCGCCTGATGTCACCTGCACTAACTCGGTAGCAGCTAACCACAGATAGGCACGTCAAGACAAGGTAGGCTCGAGCTGAGCTTGATCTTGATCTGACCTTGAATCACATGTACAATGTCTCACAGCCTCATCAGATTTCTTCATCTTCATCTTGAGCTTCGGTAGACTGTATCTCTTTCTCTCGTTCAATTTTTGCGCCACGAGGCTGGAGGCTTTTGTCTCTAACTGTGTAGACTGTGCCACGCGACCCCTCGCTTTCTTTTAGCTCGACAGGCAGCCACGAGATATAACAGTCCAGGAGAGCGCCTCTTCGTTTGATCGACGTGATACCTCGTAAAGAACATAGCAACCTAAACAACAACCGAGCATAGACGCCGCCATGGCTGACACCAAAACTGATGGCCCGCCTGGGTCGGCGATCCCTTCACCAGAGCTACTGGCTGGTCTCGCTGAAAAGTCATTGGCAGAGAAACAAGACCCTAAGCCAAAAGAGCATCCTTCGGGAAAGGAAAGCCATGGAACTTTGATGCAGCTTGTGCGCGGGTCTTTGTTCGCCCTCTACTTCAACTCATGCTGCATTATGTATGAACCAAGAGCTACTCGTTGGGTATAAGCTACTAACACGATCGCAGCATTTTCCTTACCCAGCTTATTGGCGCTCCCTTGTACTTTGTCAACCGTGACTGGTACTACGCTTACATGGCCATGACGAAGCGTTCTTTTTGCCTTACAACAACTCTCATGACCCAAATCTGGGGCCCGACCACTATCCGAATCAGTGGTGACGAGTCCGTGTCTGGCCAGATCCAGTTGCGACCCGATGGGGGAGTTCAATTTGAGTTCCCTGAGCGTTTGGTCATGATTGCCAACCACCAAGTATGGAGACGTTGACATGACTGCAAAATGATAGAGACTGATCCTTGTGCAGATCTATACTGACTGGCTTTATCTCTGGTGGGTTGCCTACGTTAATTCACCTGGTATGCATGGCCATATCTACATTATTCTCAAGGAGTCTCTCAAGCACATCCCCGTCGTCGGCTGGGGAATGCGCTTCTACGGATTCATCTTCATGTCGCGAAAGATGGCCTCTGATCAGCCTCGCATGGCCTACCGTCTAAACAAACTCAAGCAACGCAAGGTTGACCCTAACGGAAAGTCGTATATGGACCCCATGTGGCTGCTCTTATTCCCCGAAGGCACGAATCTTTCCAATAATGGACGGAGAAAGTCGGCTGGCTGGGCTGCGAAAAACGACCTCAAAGATCCCGACCACGTTATGCTTCCACGAAGCACTGGCATGTTCTTTTGTCTGAACGAGCTCAAGGGAAGCATTGACTACGTCTACGACTGCACTGTCGCATATGAGGGAATTCCGTAAGTTGTAGCCTGAAGCCCCGTTACACAGCATTGTAAGTATCGACTGACCGACGCATCTAGCCGAGGTGGATTCGGTGAGGAGTTCTTTGGTCTGGCGAGCACTTACTTTCAGGGTCGCCCCCCTAAGTCGGTCAATTTCTACTGGCGCCGTTTCCGAGTCAGCGATATGCCGCTCCACGATCAGAAGGAATTCGAACTCTGGCTGCGTGAAGAATGGTATAAGAAGGATGCTCTTATGGAAGAGTACCTGACGACCGGTCGATTCCCTCGTATGGCTAGTGCTAAGGTTGACTACATCGAGACCGAGGTCAAGACTCGACAACCTTGGGAGATTCTTCAGATCTTTACCGTCGTTGGTACCGCTGCGTTAATCTGGCACAACATCAAGAAGTTCTTTTCGACTGTGTCATCCGCGTTTCGTTGAACGACCGTGAGCCGAGGCTCGGTCAGGAACATGCAAATGAGATTTCAGGAATCGGTGCTTGGCCGCCGCAGGTAGATTGGAGGATTGCATGAGTGTTGAAGGCTGCACGAATCCTTCGAGGTCAATAGACAGGTACAAGACGGAAACTGAAGGTGTGGACGGGACGTTCTGGCTTGGATTTGATCTTTTCTGGTATTGTTTACGGCGTGGATGAGATACCGAGGCGCAAATTGGTCTGGGAGGGTATACAGGAAGAAACGACATGATGAGATGACGCGTGTAAAGATTCGGACAGTGTCCGAGAAGTAGCGACGTTCTTGATGGTTCTTAGAGTATAGGTTTAGGAAGAACTGGCATAGCGTTGAATGACATTTTGACTATTGGAATCCAGAACCACAATAACGAATGGATATCACTGCATAGTCCTAAGTGACTTCGGTGCGTTCCGGCAGCCAAGCTGGTGATCCGCAAGAATTGCCTCAAAAAGAAATCGCTGCTTTGTCTGTGTGTCTGTCTGGACGTGCGTCTACTGCAGGCCCTCATGGTGACAGCTCAGTCAAGGTCAAAACAACCATAACAACCATAAATTAGCGCCGCCCTTAGTCGCCCAACGAGAAGCTAGGAATTCGGGTTTGGAACTTCAGCTGCCTCTAGAGTTGAAATTGGAGCAGAAGCCTCGGCATCCAAGGTCGCTCTTTGAGCCGTTATTGGTCCGGGATATGAGAGTTGATGCGGGGGTGGGGGAGAACGCGGGGGAGATGAGTAGCGTTGAATAGAGTGTGTCTCGAAGGGAGAATATTAAGGTCTTATTTTAGGTGTGAATGACGGATTGAGATTGGGTCGATGGATAAGATGTGATCTAGAGAGATTGGAAAAGGAGGTGTGGCTTGCGGTAGAAAGGCTTGGAAAGGGGGGAGGGGGGAAGCCTTGTTGGTGTAAGTGACAGACCGATAGTCCGACCTGTTGTGTTTCCTAGCAATAAGATAGACTGGCACAGCATATCTATGAAAGTTACGTGGGTTACTCGTCAATACTACATAGCAACATGCAAACAATGGATGCCAATACTCGCTTCGAGGCTCAACCCATGCAACACAGGGCGCTCGGGTAGAAATCGAAATTCCACAATGAGAAGAAAAAGGTGCACGGTTATTCACGAATTTCCCATTATTTCTCAAGACAAGGGCCAAGACTCACAAGCCCTGGAAGCTCAAATCACACTTGACCTGAAAACGGGCTACCGCACAAACAGCCAAGACCGTAGGCATGCAAGCCCTCTCGTTGGGTCGTCCTGCTGATACAGCTCAATGACAAGTCCTCCATCGCATCTCGCTCCAAAACAGGCAATCCTCCGGGCGTAGCAGGCAGTTTATACCCACGATGCCATGCGTAGCAGTCCAAGGTTAAGTTAAGTTAACTTACCCCGCAAAGTTTTACCTTGTTCACACCCCAGATTTCTTGGTGGAGCAAGACGGTAGATCTTGCGGGGAAATGGCGCGTTGATGATACTGAAGTGTTTGGTATACGACTAGCCCATGGGTTTTATGTGACTCTACTTGGCATTGACCGCCACCCGAGGTTCGGGGCTTTTGGCGTTGAACTGGGATTGGTTCGATATCGAGATGCATGGTTGGGAGGGGGCTGTTACTGTACTGCTACAGTATGAGGAGAAAAAGCAGTATATATAAGAGGCGATGATCGTGGACAAAAGGGCAGAATAAACTGGAGACAAAGGACATCAAGACTCGGGGTAGGACAAGCAGAGAATACCTTGCTTGAATCTTCGTGGAACCTGAACCTGCTTTTCTCCATTTCACACCGTCGAAGTCAAATCCACCTTTTTTATCTCCTTCTCAAAAGGGGGTCACTGCCCAGCACTTTCTTCTCCTGGAAGCTGTGTAACAGGCCTCATCTTCATTTCCTCCCTCTTTTCATTTTTCCCTCGTCCCACTCAAACTTTTCACATCTCCACCACTCGCGATAAAGGCTACACACCATGGATCGAACAACTGCTGGTGACGATGGTGTCGAGAAGCAGGCCGAGTTCAATCATCTCGATCAGGCTCCCAGCAAGGTCAGCTCTGAGATCGATCACGACCATGGCTTCACGCAAGATGAGCAGCGCAGCATAATTCGACGCATTGATCGTCGACTCGTCGTGACTGTTGGTGCTATGTATTGTGTTTCGCTTATGGATCGAACCAATATGAGTGCTGCCAACATTGCGGGCATGAGTGTTGAGCTCCAGCTCACTGGCTTCCGATACGTAAGTCTGCCTCGTTCTGTGCTCAAACTTAGCTGACAGCGTGGTAGAACATTGCCAATTTGGTCTTCTTCATCCCGTATGTCATCTTCCAGCCGCCGTCCACTGTCCTCATCCGAAGAATCGGCCCCCGTATTCATCTGGCCCTCATCACCATGATGTGGGGTGCTGTCATGGTTGGTATGGGTTTCGTCAAGAAGTTTCCTCAACTTGCAGCTCTTCGAGCCGTTCTTGGTTTCTTTGAGGCTGGTTTCTTCCCCAGCTGCGTCTATCTTCTCAGCACATGGTACACACGATGTAAGTCTCATCACCACTTTAAGTCAGCCAACACTGACCGATATCTCAGATGAGGTCGGAAAGCGATACTCGGTCTTCTATCTCCTCGGTTGCGTCGCTTCTGCTTTCTCCGGTATCCTCGCCTACGGTGTACGTCTCACCCGAATGCCATTTCTCACTACTCTTACTTACATACTATAGCTCATGCAACTCAACGGTCGCGAAAATCTTACCGGCTGGCGCTGGATTTTCATCATCGAAGGTACTCTCACCATCGCCCTCGGTATTGCTGGATACTGGCTCCTCGTCGACTTCCCCGATTCCAAGCGGAAGACATGGTCGTTCCTGGGTGTCCGCGAGCGTCAATGGGTCGTCGATCGTATCCGTCGTGACCGTGGCGATACTGAAGTTCCTCCCTTTCAGCTGGGCAAGTTCCTTCGCGGTGGTCTTGATTGGAAGATTTGGGCTTATGCCATGATCTTCTTTGATACCACCACCATCAGCTATGCCCTTGCCTACACTCTGCCAATCATTCTCGTTGGAAACATGGGTTTCAGTGTTGGAGCTGCTCAGTGTCTCGTCGCACCCCCCTACGCCTTTGCCGGTATCGTCATGTTCGCAACTGCCTGGGTTGGCGACAAGTATCACGTCCGAGGCCCCATTATCCTCTTCAACATGCTGCTCTGCCTCATCGGACTTCCTATCATGGGTTGGGCTGAGAATGCCAACGTCCGCTACTTTGGCGTCTTCCTCGTCACTGCCGGTGCCAATAGCAACATCCCAAGTGCCATGTCCTTCCAGGCCAACAATATCCGCGGTCAATGGAAGCGAGCTTTCTGCAGCGCTACTCTCGTCGGCTTTGGCGGTTTTGGCGGTATCGCGGGCAGTCTGGTGTTCCGTGAGCAGGACAAGCTCACGGGGTACAAGCCTGGTATGTGGGCTTGCATCGCCTGCTGTCTTGTCACTGTCATCCTCGTCTGTCTTCTTGACTTGGACTTCAAGAGGAAGAATGCCCAGGCTGATCGTGGTGAGAAGGTGTTGGAAGACCATGATGTGAGTAAGCCCCCTCGTGCTGACAAAACATTATCACTGACAATTCATTTTTAGGAGGGCGCTTCTTCCGACTTCCGCTATACTTACTAAGATGGATGCATGAATGAATGTCAAATGCTAGGATAAGGTTGTTCTGTCGCCATGTATCTGTTTCAGTCTAGCCAAATAACGTCCATTGTTCACATCTTTCGTCTTTCAGAAACCTTACCTTGCACTCATCTTGGTGACATGTTCGCAAGATACAGAGCCCTTTTTGTCACATCAGAGATTGTTCGTCCTCCCAACTCATATGCTGGATAGTGTTACCCTTTGACAACACCATGTCTCTTGTTCATGCCATTGACCATCGCACAATGTGCACTCCCACCCGAACACTTCACCTCCCCCCGCCGTCGAACAAAGGAGATGTTTTCTTCACCATTCCTCACAAAAGCCCAACTTTGCCCACAATGGCGTTACGATGGTGCTAGGAAGCATAATTCCTCATCGCGAACATGGGTCATCCTGAATACGCTGTCCCGGTCTACCTGGGTATTCTCGTCGTGCTGCTTGTACTGTGGCTGTTCATTCCTGTTGTATTTATCGTGCTTTTAGTTATCAAGTTTCGTCTGGAGAAAAAAGAGGTGGAATGGTTGGAGGAGGGTTTGTTGTTGCCTGGGGATGAGATGTCGATAAACTATCAGACCATCCTCTTGGAACAAGGACGTCGCGGATGATATTGGAGGTTAAAGATGTATACATTTTCTTTGGGAACCTACTGACTACTAGGTGTTCAAACTACGACTGTCGATCAGTTGGAACATTACTTCAAGAGACTATCGATTAGTCTACTGTAAGTCTTCTATATGCAATACAAGTTGAATTCTGGCATTTACATCATGAACAGAACCATCGCAACACCAAACACAGAGCTCACCAACGAGGCCTGAACACCACTAGCCGCATTCCCATCACCCCCAGAACTTCCTCCCTTACCCTTCGCCTCACCCTGCTCAGCATCCTCACTACTAGTCGCATTCGTCTCAACAACACGCTCCTCCAGCGTAGGGTCAAGAGGATTATGCGCAGCAAGATACCCAATCAGCACTTCATCCTGCGAGTCCAGAGTAGCGAGGTTTTTGGCATCGATGCTGAAGAAGTTGTCACCGCCTCCAGCAAGGAAATCAAGCGTGACGACGCGATATTCGGTCTTGTCCTCAAAAGCCTCGCCGTTGAGAGTTGCGTTGACGAGCTTGGAGCCGTTTTTGTTGTCCGGGTTGTACTCGATCTTAAGGCCCTTGGAAACCTGGAACCATGATGTGATTTCCTTCTTATTCTTCTGGTTCACGCCTGTCACTGCGCCCTCGAAAACTTCCTTGAGCTCAGAGCCAGTGAAAGTGAGCTCCACGATGGCGTTGCCGAAGGGGAAAGAAGTGAGAACTTCGCCGCGAGTGATGTTTCCTTCGTCGATGGTTGCGCGAACGCCACCGGCGTTGATGAATGCAAAAGCAGGCTTATCATTGCCATTGCGGCTTTGGTTAAGACGGTACTCGAGCATAGCGTCTGCCATGACCTGGCCGAGAAGACAGTCTCCCTGCTGACACTTTGACTGGTCCAGTTCAGCCTTTGTGTTTCCCACGACTTCAGCAGCGAATTTCTCAAAAGGCCCGCGCCACGCTTTGATCGTCTTGTTGAGGTCCTTGTCCATCTCGGTTTGGTTGGTGAGATGGATAGGCGCACCGTGGTATTCGAGGGCTTTTCCGTCTTTGTCAAAGGTCAGATCGATGGAGCCGAGGTATTCACCCCATCGGTAGGAAGTAACAATAAAAACTTCGTCTCCGTTGATATCCTTGACTATAGTGGGATATTTGCCCTCCGCCTTTTCCATGTCGCCGAGAAGAGTGTGGCTGTGACCGCCGATGATGAGAGACAGACCCTCTGTCTTTGCAGCAAGCTCCTGGTCGACGTCGTAGCCAATGTGAGTGAGGGCGACAATGCGGTTAATATTAGTCTTGTTTCGAATTTCCCAGATAGACTTTTGTACTTCAGTGATAGGATCAAGGAAAGTAGTCTTGTTTCCCACACTCGAGATTCCAGGCGTAGTATCAGTCGTGACACCAATAACTGCTAAATCATGTTCCTTGAAAATCTGATAATTCTTGATCGTCTTATTCAAACCCTCATATTCACTCTTGACATTGCACGAGACGACCGGGAACGTCAAGTTCTGAAGAAACTCGCCGAGTTCTTCATCACCACCATCCCACTCGTGGTTTCCAAGCGTCATGGCATCAAACTTCAAGGTGTTGAGATTCTCGGCAATCTTTGAAGGGCCATAGAATGAGTAGAACAGTGTGCCTTGAAATTCATCGCCTGCGTTGAGCCACAGGTTGTCAGGGTGGTCTTTTCGAAGACCATCGACTGTGTGCTTTATGCGCGCGTATCCGCCAAAGCAGCCCTTTTTGGGATCAACGCAGTCGGTGCCTGACTTTGCGAATTCATCGAGATGAGCATGAACATCGTTGACGTGAAAGAAGGCTACGATTGTAAGTCAATTGAGTTACTCAGCGAGTACTTGAGGACCTACAGATGTTGTAGTGACCATCGTCATCGACGAATCGCTTATTCAATCGCTTGCTGTACAGGACATCCTCAGCAGAAACCAAGCCCGCCAAAGCGAGGGCACCCAGAGTAATTGACGACTTCATAATGACCTACGCGCAAAGAAAAGATGAACAATCCAACATCGTGAGAATTGGCTCGTCGCCCTCTTTATTTTGACAACGGCCCCGGCCGATCAACTCCTGGGGTCGCGCAAAGGTTCCATGACAAAGGATCGCCAAGACACACGTGGGCAACGTGAGTGGTCAGTTTGGGTGATGCTCAGTCAATCTCCTTCCTTGTACGCTGTAGCTATCGTATTATCTATCACTGTGTAGGAACGTGTATATCTCTATCCTTCAGCCAAGACGGAGTTCGCCATGATAAGAAAGGGCACATCAAGGTAGGACGGGTTTGTCCGACAGATGGGGAAGGTTTTGCTTTATAGCGTCGGTCAAACGGTTTTGGAGCGGTAAGTCACCCGTCAACAGGAAGTCTGATTATCTGTCAATCAGCGCGTTCATCTTTCAGCTCAACTTCTTTGTGATAAATGACAGGTGGGTTACATTGCCGTTTTACATGGGATCTTGACTCACGCGACTCACCGTCGAAGATGATCTTGATCTCGAATGCTGGGGGCGATTTAGTTTTTAGTCTTTAAGCTTAAAACCCTTATGGCTAACACGGCTTGGCCTCCGATATTCGCAAGCTGACAATTACTGGCTGTACTGATCGCCACGGGCTTTTCGGGCCTTTGATGAATTGCCCAGTTCAGCGACCGAGCATTGGCCACTGAATACACTTTTTCCATCCATGTCAGGTTCTGGGGTTCAATATCGAGATGCCTTTTTTGGTCTAGGCTATATGCTGCACAGCATCGCTAGTAAATGCTGATCAAGCCAGTCAAAGCGTTGACTTTAGTTGAGTCCAAGATACATATGCAATATGCGTTGATTACCATTGCTTGAACGTCCTAGCGGCATCCGGAGCATCGTGCCCGTTGTCTATCGACACTATATGTTAGTTGTTCGTCCGGTCTTTGGTACTATTCTGATTGGTATCCATTTACGATCATAGTGGTGTTTTAGTTGGTCTTCTTACCAGGTTGCGGAGCTTTACGAAGGACTGACGGCACTAACAAAGCCGTTTGCCGCAACTACACGACTCAGGGTATCGCCATGGCTGCATGGCATATAAAAAGAATAACAAACGTATCAGGAGTCGCGGAGCTTGTATGAATTCCCGATATATATCGGCTTTGGTAGCATTGCGTTGAGGCGGTAAGGCTAGAAGGCCGCCATTGCACTTCGCTGAGTTAGTGGCTGTCGTACAGTGTTAGCGAAGCTGTGGCTGAAATCGTCAATGCAGAAGTTGCTTACCCTGTACCGTCGAATCCGAACCCAGGGGCTAATGAGTTGGTCAAGGGATTTCTTTCAAAAGTTGATGGTCATTTTGACACTATCGAAAGCTCTCCACGTCGGGGAGTCGATCACTTATTTCCGAGTATCATTAACGATATGGAGGCCTCATGATCGACGATGGACTTGTCTACCCCTGTTCATGCACCGCTTATCGGCAACTTCGTAGAGACTAGCTTCAAGATACAAAGCACCAGTAATTCCATACATCTCAAGGGTTGGGAGAAAGGGGGAAGGGATGTAGGCGGTCGAGAACTAGAGCCTGAAGCAGTGCTAAGGCCTTTTTAAGAGAGGAATATCCCCGAAATTTCAAGAGGTTAAGTTCTGTCTCGCCTCAAGCACGCAAAGTCGCAAGATATGTTGAAGAAGTTAAAGTGTAGTTAACGTACGATATACCTTCCATCACATACGAGCGACCGTCTATTTACGGTTTAAGACACATTTCTGGTAGAACTTTAGCTAACTGGGATATCTCTAAAATAGTCTCCATTGAGAATAATTTCAAGACCACGAACTGGCTCTCTGACAACAACACAGAACTAACTGATCACATGGAATGATTCTTCAACCAACAGCCAAGAGATAAGGCAATACCAAGAAACTGTTAAATAAGTTATGCTTACCAAACATTTATGTATCTCTCCACATACCAAACTCGGCGACTCAGCCAGGCTGCAGGATTAGTTGAAAAAATCGAACGTCCGAGCGACAATGATCACGAGTCCCCTAGCTGCAGATTACCACGGAACGGCGCGCAAGCTGTTAGAAAAACGGGAAAAGGCCCCCGCGGGCTGGATACTTGTTCTGAATCCCATGACAGGTCCCGTACAAGAAAAACCGTTGCATATGTTTCGCTGGCTTCAGATGGTGACAGACCAAACGGCTTCTCTCTAACTTGATGAAGCTAGTTTGGGGTTCTTTTGCACTGGATCAACATACCGGTAGTGAAGGGTCTGTGCTAAGTATGCAGCTGGATTGATACCGATTCGCTCATCTTGCCGAGATGATTTTCAACGGGATGTGGATTGGGATAGGGCAGGATAATCACTATTTGCTTATGATTATGTTTGATTTTGTGACCGATCTTCGTGAGGGCTCGGCCAGTGAGCTATCGAGCTGTGAGTTTCTTAGCACAAGAGGCCAATGTAACAGTGTGATGTTGGTGGCTGAAGTTGTTCTGATGTGCCGTGATGAGTGGAAGTCTCAGATTTGACACTGATCGATCATAGCCTCAATGATCGTCGAAGAATCGACAGGGGATCCCTTGATTGGAGTTGGACCAATCGATAACGCCACCATGGCAACTGCAACGCCGTGTGACCTTTCTGCACAATTGTAAAGGCTACTTCTGTCAGGCAATCAGACACATACCGATTGAGTGTGCTGCACTCGAGATGTAGCACGTTGGCCAAATGGCCTGAGGATGGTCTAGACTTGAGGTAGAACTTGTTTCAAAAGCAACTGGCATGGAAAAGGATAAGCGTTAGATGTCAAAATGGCGTCGTTCTCGTTCATAAAGTAAGGAAGACGGCGTTATGGAAATAGCGCTTTTGAAAGTATGGGTATTGACAATAATCTTTGCGGTTTAGGTTTGGTTGCATGCCAGTTCCCAGGCCCCAGGGTCGAGATAAGCCCACTGATGTGCAGCCAAGGGTTCAGTAGCATTTGAATTGATTGCTAATGAGGGAAAAAAATGGTCTGCAGCTTTGGATTTTTGGATTTCTTGTTATAGCCTGCCTGGCCCATTTGCGTAGATGCAGGTTCTTGGCATTATACTGCATAAGCCACGCAGACGCCATACACAAGGGTTGGCAGAAGGGCGAATTGATATGTATCTTGGCCAATGCAACTCTATTTAGGTTCTGTCACATGATTCTGCTCTTTCTCTGTCCCTACAGTGCATATATGAGATTAAGTGAGATCTGGGTGAATATGGCATATGGAAGATGAGGTCATGTAACAGGTTGATACCGAAGAAACAGAGGGACATTGGCGTATTCTACGTCATTACAAGCCAAGAAAGTAATCAAATCAGACTTTCAGGGTCGCACTCTTGCCAAGACTCGGCGGCAACGGCACCTGCGCCCCCCTAGACTTAGACACTTACTACCACTATGAGAGGGGATACCCCAACTCCCGAACCCACGGAGTCGGGCATAAAAAGCAAACTCGAGAGAATGGCGCCGGCCGGTCCTGTACTACCCACCGCAAGAAGGTGTGCCAAGTTCCGTCCATACCATGGCGTCTTGTCTTGTCTTGTCTTGGTGTGAGAGCAAAAGGAGGCGTTTTCTGTTCATGGGCCAAAAAGACGGGCCCAACTCTATTTTACTTGCTGCAGAGAAAGCGGCACGCCAACCAGGTTCCCTTTCTGATAAAAAACCTTGTGGACAGGGATGCGACACGAGCGCAGAGTAGCCGTGGCCGTGACCTTGCCGTCTACTGTACAATTTCTCAGCCCAGCCTCCACCGTCATCCGCTTAAATGGCGCGTGGCCGTCAAAGCCGTTTTACTGAAACAGAAAGAGGAACGATAAGATACCGTAAAAGTAATAACCAGAGAAGCAAGAAACAGTAAAGAAAGACCTGATTCAGTGCCGTCTCTGTCAGAATCTTCAGGAACCTGGATCTAGAGCTGAAACTTGACTTTGAGGCTGATGTGGTTGTCTTTTCTTGTGTTGTCTTAAAGGATCAACACCACCACCACCACCATCTTGGACTACTGTATCTTCCTCACACCAAAACAAACTGTTATAACCTACTGTCAGTCTGGTTCAATGTCACTCGTTGTCTATCGACTCAGCCTCATGCCAAGAGAGCTTGTTCAAGGGCCAAGAGCCTAGTCAGCAGCAAATATTGGTTTGAAGCAAACGGTAGATCGGCAGTTGCATATTTTTCACTGTTTCTCTTTAGTATATGTAATAATCTCTCTTTTTTACGTGCGTGAGACCATACCAAGACCCAAGACCCAAGACTTCTGGCATCCCATAGCTTGAGACAGGGAAATAAGTACAAGCGGGGAGTGGATTTCCTCTTAACACCGAGAGGAGCAGCTTACTTACAGTACCTACTACTACTTACTTACAACTACACCCGTTGCTTTTTACTTTCAGCTCACCTCCCCCCCCCCCAGAAGGACATGGCAGAACTTCACCCTTCCTCCTCGACAAATGGAAATCATCACGCCCCAGGACTATCAGAACAACGCTCGCAAGCGACAGCGCCGCAGTCTTCGTCCCTGTGATGCCTGTCGAAAGCGCAAGACTCGCTGCGTTACAAAAGACGGCGATGGTGATTGCGTCCACTGCCAGCTAAGAGCTACGCCGTGTACCTTTCAGCATGATCCTCCAGAGCGACAGGTCGCGAGTAGCAGCGCCGGCGGAAGTAGTGGTATTCCCGGTCCCACGGTCCAACCTCCAGATGATGCCTGTCGTGAGGACCAGAGCCAAACCTCAGCGCGAAGCATGAGCCAGAGCCGTAAAGCGTCGCGAGACGATGTCCAATCTGTTCACTCGGGCCAGGCATTTTTATCTCCTGCTGAAACCCGTGCTTCTGCTGATAGCGGCATGCCTCTTGTTCCGCCCTCGGTCATGGTGCCTGAGCTTGGCCCCCTGGACCGCACTATGGGTTGTTCGTCTACGCGGTTTGCAGAGCTTTATGGTCTTGGGAGCGATATGGAACCTATACTAATGCGACACCGGCCCTACGATCCTCATACCCATGAGTTTAGGCTCGATACACATTCTATTCGACGCGTGCTGGAGAGAGATGACGGTCAGGAGTATCCGTTGACATTTCACATGGCTCGTGACGAAAAAGCAGTGGAAGGCGACCCGACATTTACTCAGGTCGACGCTATCGAGAGCTGTGTTCGTCCTCACGGCCCAAGTCTCGTTGAGCTCTTCTGGAGACATGTACAACCATGCTATCCCATCCTCTCCAAGGACCCCTTTACCCTTGCCTATAGCCAGTCATACCGACGCATTCCCGCCGCCCTCCTTGGAGCCATCTATCTGTCCGCCATTCGCTGGTGGACCTACGACCCCGAGCTCTCTATCAGAAACCCCCCTGACGCCGCCCTCCTCCGCAGGATGCTACGGACTGCCATCCCAGCATCTTATCACCGCCCAAAGCTCAGTGCCATCCAGGCCGCCCTCCTTCTTCTGCAGTGCCAGCCCGAAGATCCTCTCAACCCGGATCACACCTTCCAATGGGGCCTCACCTGTCAGGCGCTTGCAATCGGCCAATGTCTTGGGCTTCACCTGGATGCGAGCAACTGGACTATTCCGCAATGGGAGCGCAACGTTCGCAAGCGCCTGAGCTGGGCGCTATTCATGCAGGATCGCTGGACGGCATTAGCTTACGGGCGACCTGTGCATATCCACGACGATGACTGGACAGTGGGTGATCTAACACCGGCCGATTTTTCTGATTTCGACAGCGAAGGCCACGCTGCTCCGGCGTCCACTTCTGGATCGGTTTCTAGTTCTGTTTCTGTGTCTGGTTCTGACGATGATCGGAGATCTATTGCTGCGACTGGCATGACGCAGTTTATACAGATGGTGCGGCTAACCCAAATTCTATCCCTTGTCTACTCCAAATTTTACACAGCACGAAGCAGTCGTGAGCAGGATACCATTATTCTCTTCGAAAAAGCCCGGCCGCTCTTCGAGATGTTGACGAACTGGTACCATAGCATTCCGCCATCTCTGCAGATGAACATTATTTACCAGCGCAAGTTGTGCTTCCACGGATATCTGCACTTCTCCTACTACGGCGTCGTAATGACCCTGCTGCGCCGCTTAATACGATCTACAGCACTCCCACCGCGATGCTCTGACGATCGAGTCCTCTCCAGCATCCGGCAAATTGCGCTCCAGACAGCCCAGAGCGCTATAAGTTTTGTTATAAGCCTGCGACCTGATCATCTAGAGGCGTTTTGGTACTTCACATCACCCTACCTCTTCTCGCTCCTCGGCTCCTTTACCACATTACTCCTCGTCACTTCATTATCTTCGCAAGAGCGGCATTTCTGGCAAGAAACCTTGAACTCGTATCTTTGGAATCTTCGCATGATGAGCAAAAGTCATCAACCGATGCAATATGCCGTAAATCGACTGGAGGGGGCTATATTGCGCGGCCTGGAGCATTCGCTCGCTGTTAATTTGAACGAGCCGCTTAATGATAAAGTTAGCCCTATGATGGGCAATTATGGTGCTGATGTGTATGAATATACTGACTTTGGCGACTGGGATCTCGCTGCGGGTGCTTCCGGGCCGTATGATCTCCTCAGCGGTTTGGTCATTCAACCAAATCCCATGATGCCGCAGGAAGATCTTGGATGAAGGGGCCGCAATGAGAGGAATGTGAGTACGGCAGGAAGGTTAATAGAAGAAATTATTCGGCATCATCGAGTTCATTGTCAGACTCAACTGAGCTGTCCTTGCAACTCCTCGAGTGCCGCATATTAATATCAACTAAATCAACCATGCCATCTTCCACAAACCATCCCAGTCTGTGGACACCATCTCTTTCGCCATTGGCCCAGTTGGGCAGTATAGGAAGCCGGAAGCTCAACGCTCGTCCTCCGCAGAATACCTCGACGAGCTGACCCCTCAGAAAGAGGAACACTCCATCAACGAGACTAACATTATCGTGTCGTACTAATTCGGGGCCGTCGACAGGTCGGGGAATATAAATGCGGTACTGGTCCGCCCAGAAATCGTCGAGGGGAGGAAAATCGGTGATGAGGGCGACGGAAAAAAAGCCGTTTCCTTGAGGGTTAAACGCGAGACGATGACCTTTACCAGAGCTGTCGGTCTGAAACATGACGCCAAAAGTATGCGCATCACAAGCTGCGACTTTGAAGTCTAACATGAGATTTTCCTTCCACTCTGCAGAACCTAGCTCGGGGAAGTGAGTCGCTGTTGTGCCGAGAGAGCAGAGATATAAGCTTGGGGCAGCATTGCTTGGCGAAACAGGCTTGGAGCATTGCCATATGTAGCTTCTAAACTCTTGAGAGGCGTCGATGCGCAGACATGCGTTTGTGTCTGCCCACATAACTCGAGTAACACCAAGATCACCTCCCCAAAGCCACTTGTTCTCGTCGTCCGCGTAGTCTCCAATCCAGCCGAAGGAGATCCTCTTATCGGGATTTCCCGCCTTCGGGCATGATTTAGCTACGTACCAACGTCGTCCGTCGAGTCGGCCATGTGATCCATCTCTTGGTACGCGGAATGGTCCATATGGTGTGTCTGCGATGCGATATACTGTTCCTGCGTGTGGAGCATGGAAGCGCGAGTAGACGAGATACCACTTTCCATTGGGGAGTGTGAAGATCTCTGGACATTCGGGGCAGAAGACGTCGTTGGGGGCGTATAAAGGCTCAGGCGCAACGGTCCAAGCATCGAGATCCGGGGATGTTAACAATGCGATGCAACCTCGACTCCAATATGGGCCGTTGGCGAGACGAGTAGCTACGAGCATCCAGTACCGGCCTTCAGCGCGGTTATAAAAGACAAAAGGATCTCGAAAGTCAATATCTTCAAACTTGTCTAGTCCCTGGCGGTGGATTGTCACAGGCGTTGGGACTTTGTCAAACCTCGAGCCATGAAGATCCGTTGCTTTCGCACGAAGTATCGTCTGTCGACCATTTTGCGACAGATTATACCCCGTGTAAAAGATATTCATACGCTGATCCAAGTCAAGCACCGCGCATCCAGTCCAAGCACCATCGGCATCTGGATCAGTGTCTGAATCACCAGGCGACAAGACGGGCTCTGGATCCCGCTGCCATTCGAGAAGATTCTTTGACCGGAGTCGCGACCATGTTGATCTTAGACGTTCTGGGTGATGCTTTGTGGCTGGTGGGGTGCTGAGGTGAAATACGTGGTATGTATCATCAACTAGCAGAGGAATAACATCGGCGGAAGCTTGGTAGGTTGATTCGCGGGAGTAGGGGCATTTTTCAGGAGGAGGAGTTGGAACAGGGAGTATTGATCGCATAATCGGGTATAGAATGTAGGAAGAGTGAGTTTGGTGGTGATGATTATCCAGGCTGGAGCTGTTTATTGGTTGATAATGACTGCGAAGTCGGAACACAAAATAACGTGAAGCAACGTCTAGATATATCCATTTTAGAGACAGCCTTTCTTGGCAAACCAGTCCAAGGGTAGCGGTAGAAGCTAAGGTGATCGAACACTGGTCGAAGCTTTTTCCTCCTCGCCAAGCCTTCTGACTCTATTGAACTGAGGAGGAGGAGGGAAAATGGAATTCGGAATTTAAAAAAAGAAGCAACATGACTGGAAATGCAACCGTGCTCCTGTTTTTTTCGCACCCACGTTTCCCGAACGGTCTCTTTTGAGAAAAGCCCCGGCATCAAGATGGCGCGGCGCGTCCTCTTGCAGTAAAGCTTCATGACTCGGTGGAAACTTTATTTCGATGATCCTAGCCTTTTGATGGGTTAGCTTGGGTAGATATCTGAGCCCAACTGTTTGGGAAGCTCTGCTAGGCGAGCAGGGGATGTTCCAGAAGCAATGGGACTTTGGAGTAGAGGGAAAAGGGGCTTGAGATAGGAAGTTACTGTTGAAACAAGGCTTGAGTGATCAGTGAGTGACTGACTGATACTCCTCTTCTTGGCTTGCATTCGGAGCCTTGTCGTTACTGTAACGTTAACTTGAACATCAGCTTTCGACTCTTATGATTCCATGCTCCTAATATAATCGTATCCACTTGCACGGTATCACCGATAACTTCTTCCCCATACAATATCTTTTTCCAAAACAGAGCTAGACCCAGAAATCGCTAACGTTAACGAAAGGATCAAATCAAATTCACCCCCTCCCTTTCAGCCCTGTAACTTGGAAACTTAACGCGCGGCCGTCCGACCTTTCGTTTCCGCGGAGAAAAAGATGCCGAAAAGCTTCAGAATCAGCTATCCCTACGTCTGGCTGTGCTGCGGCTTCGCTACCCTCGGAGCGTGTCTATACGGCTACGACGGGGTCTACTTTACCGGAGTTTCGACTCTCGGTATGTTGTTTCCGAAGAAGTTTAACGCACCTGTGGTAAAACTGACTGCGAAGATGTCTTTGTTCGCGACTTTGGAACGCGGGGTGATGATGGGGAATTCCACATCTCGCCCCAGAATCTAGCTGTCATGACGAGCATGATCAACGTGGGCGAGTTAGTGGGATCGTTGTTAGCAGCACCTCTAAACGATCTATTCGGCCGAAAGGGTTCCTTACTCACCGGCTCCGTTACCGTGGTCGTTGGTGTTGTACTGCAGCTCTCGACAACTTCGAGTCGTGCTCTTATCACCGCCGGTAGAGCTATATCCGGATTTGGCGTGGGAACCTTCTCGGTAACTTCGCCTTTGTACATGGGAGTAGGTTTTTAATTCTCCGACGGATTATGTGAGACTGATTGATTGATTGTGTAATCGCTGTAGGAAATAGCGCCCGAGTCTTTGAGAAGTCCTCTTCTTATGTGCTGGCAGCTCGTTTTGTCTATCTCGCAGATTATCGCAGCCGGTATCAACAGGAGCGTTATTCACAACGACACGAGTTTTGCTTATCGATTTCCCATTGGATTTCAGCTCATATTTCCATTGATTCTATTTCTGGGGATTACATGGCTCCCAGAGTCACCGCGTTGGTTGCTACGTCGTGGACACCATGACAAAGCGATGCGGTCTCTGCGCTTACTTCACCATGAAGATAAGCATTACGATGCAAAACCCGTGATGCAGAATATCGAAGAAGATCTCGAAAAAGAGAGTTCTGACGAGATTGAAAGCGCATGGATTCAACTTATCACTGATCCAATTGAGCGTCGTAAAGTGATCTACAGCGCCGGCGCCCTTATTGCCCAGCAAATCAACGGGATCCAATGGTTCTACTACTTCGGCACAATCTTCGCCAAAGCAATTGGACTCAAAGACCCGTTTCTAATGACCCTTATTGTCTTTATTATTCAAGTTTTTGTAGTTCTCGCAGCAGTGTTGCTAGCTAACAAGATCCCCCGAAGACCGCTTCTACTAATAACCACGGGGATCATGACTGTGTCCATCTTTGTGGTGGGATGTTTGGGTATCCCTAGTGGAACCCCAAGCGAAACTGTTGGAAAAGTCATCATCAGCTTTGTCATCATTGAGATTGTGGCATTTAATTTTGCCTGGGGTCCTCTCGGTTGGACTATTGTAAGCATCTCGCTTTTTCGTTCGTCATGTCTTCCTGACACATTTAATTCAGGCATCCGAAATGGCCGTTGGCCGAAACCGCAACAAAATCTACGCAGTCGCAGTCGCTTCATTCTGGGTTACAGTCTGGGTTACGGTCTTCACTCTCCCATACCTCTACTACTCTGCCAACCTGGGCCCCAAGACGGGCTTTGTGTACACAGGGCTATGCTTCGTCACGTTAACTTATGTGTATTTCTGCGTCGGTGAAGTTACAGGGCGCAGTATGGAGGAGATCAATGGCTTCTTTCGCGATGGTATTCCTGCACGCCATTGGAAGAGGCAGCCGTTTGTTGGAGCTCAGAGAAGTCACGAAGTCAACCTCGTTGAGGTAGAGGGCCATGAAAAGACGGCGAATCGTTGAAATGAGTTATGAGTTATGTGTCTATGAGATTTATGCCCCCTTTGTCTATATGCTGGTCACGAATATAACTCCGCTGAACTATACCTGAATGCCATCTATCGTCGGCTGTAGTGAACATGCCAATAGCCTCGGTTGGAGTATGCTGTTTTCGAAGTAACTTTCTCTTTTCCATTGTGAATAATCTTAACGGGAACTTGAACGTATCCCAATCGCTGTTGCTTGCTGGACCACAACACGTCTCCTACTCGTCTCTGCCTTGAATGTGTTGGATTTGGCTGAGTCGATTGAGGTGGCAGTTGAGGCACATGTTGCGTCCTTCCGAGGAGGGGTTCCAAAGGTTCTGGTTCATAAGTCAATGTTGTGTCTGGTATCGTCCGACAATAGCCCATACTATCTCTGACGAAGCGCTCCGAGAAGCCCACGCTTCCCATCCAGGCTTCTTGTCGCCCCGTACTTGAATATGGCGATGCTGAGGGTATGTTGCTTTGAGTTTGCCCTACTAAACTGGCCGCGACGATTGGGTTTGATGGTCTATCGCCGTGCGGGGGAGCGTTGGATCGTCGTTGAGTTAACCATGCTGGGTTGATTGTCTCCATTGTATAGTGAGGTTGTTGATATTGGTATCGGGGAACTGGGGTATAATTGTACTGAAATCGTTCCATATTGCGAGACATTATGATTCAGAGGCAAGATTAAGCCTATGATATGCTGTGTAGTCATATATCCTGTTAGAACAAGAGCATAAAGTGGTTATTGTACAGGTATAAACAAGTGCTCCTATCCATATGTACTTCGATCTCTTAACCTTCATAAACGCCACAATTTCTTTCTTTAGAGACTGTTATTAAACATGAAACAAGAATTCGACAGGAAGCCCTCTCTGCAAG
This sequence comes from Fusarium beomiforme, assembly GCA_002980475.2. Classification (NCBI taxonomy): domain Eukaryota; kingdom Fungi; phylum Ascomycota; class Sordariomycetes; order Hypocreales; family Nectriaceae; genus Fusarium; species Fusarium beomiforme. The sequence continues at coordinate 392,211 of PVQB02000059.1, read as the reverse complement.
AGTTCACAACCCTGTTTCAGCAACAGCCTGCTTCTTTGTTCTTTGTTCTCTTGGTAGGGATCCAATAGTTAACCAGTGCTAGGGTTGAAGGTACCCAAAATAGAGACGGTAGCGCCGTTCATGACAAAGGAACTGCTATTTAATTCTTTTATAGCGTCATTGATTCCTGTACATTCACTGTTGTCAGTGCTCGAGGTGCATGGTCAGCATGACTGCGTGAGTCTGATATTTGCACGCTTCTCTTTCTTTGCCCTCGTAACCTTTCAAGCCACGAAGTGTAAATCGACCATAACTGTATAAATTCACAATTCGATTAATTTGAATGCCGTGATTTGATTGCTTGTGTAGTGGCACTCGGCGTTGCGGCTGAGAACTCTACTCTGGAGTACATTTTTCTTTAGGCTGATGTGTAGCGTATACATATATATATATGTCTCACTTTCACGAGGACCGTGATACTTGTAGAGGGTTTTCCTCTCCCAAAATGAAAAAAATTATTTTACTCAGCTTGAGAGACTGGAATATCGAGGGGCGCAATGTCAATAAGCTCATTGGTACGATGATCAACTTTACAACTAAAGCTTCATGCCTCAATGCACACCAAGTCGCCATTATGAGAATGAAGTCGTCATCACTCGTACATATGACCTGAAGACTTGCCATGAATGCGATCAAGTCAGAAGAAAACAAATTGGGCCGCCGTCTCTCAGAACACTCACTTTTCGTTCATTGTTTCTGTCTCTCGAATCACGATCATCTCAGCCCAAGTGGATGCTTATCAAGATGATGCTCCTATTCCTACTTTGCGCATTACTCGGCGTATCTATCGCAGAGAGTGTGTGGACAACAGAGATGTGCACGGTATTGAAATGGAGATGCGGCTCCCAAAAGAACATCCACTTCTCACGTACGGGACATCAAACCTCCACCAAAACCGTGACCCTCTTCGCAAGAATCTGCCCAACAAATACAGTTTTCGTCTTTAATAGTACATCAACGACCACTAGAATTCAAAGTCTTAACACGACTGTGCTTTCCACCTTAAATGTTACCAAAACCTCTACTGTCACGAGCAAGGGTGAGTAGCCAACTTGTTGAATCAAAGACCAGGATGCTGATCAGATCTAGTTACCACAACGGATACGGAAGAAACTACCACAACTGCCACGGCAACTGTTACTCAGACCTTGACGGCTACAATTCGACCAGTCTCTACAATCCCTGCAACATCAGGCTTCATCCCTATCGTCTCCGAGTCAGGCTATGTCGCAAGACATCGTAACAAACGCGGCGATGACTGGCGGATTCCCACGGCTCGACCTGGCATGAAAAAACCGCCTATAGAAAGGAGATGCATAAAATCGTACCCAGAATCTGCCATATGTCGGACAACTGTCATCACCACACTTACCAGAGGCGTCAACCGGGTAGGGGCCTGTCCTATATCGACACCTACTAAAACCGTGACCCAGTCTGTTAAGGTTAAGACCGTCAACGCGACTGTTACCGAAACTGTTACTAGAACACGGACTGTTAACACGACTGTGCAAGCCACGGTGCAAAGTGTTATTACCAATACAACTACTTCGACTTGGACGTGGACGACGACGTTTATTGATCGGAATACAACGGCCTTTGCGACTACAACTCTTGCTACCGCAACGACATACGCTGCTTGCCAATCAAATAATCTCATTAGCACAGCGAACGGGGGTCATCAGATCTGGCAACTAAACTATGGTGGTTCACAAAACCAGATTCAAGTTGGAATTCCAGCACGGAATGCCTACCAGTGCTGCGTGGCCTGTCATCAAACTCGGAACTGTATCTGGTCCAATTTTCTTCAAGGTTGCGAATTAGTCATTGCAAATGGGTGCAATCCTAACAATAACTTCAATTCGTCATTTATCACTTCACCGGATGCAAGGAAAGGAACAACAATTAGTAATGGTCCTTGCGGATTCATCGCCAACGGGGGAGATATCCCGCTGAATTAGATTTAGAGTAGAGCGCTGGACTTGGGCCAACCTATTTAAACACTTTCTTCCTTGTGCTCAGTGACAGAGGATCTTGCACCAGCCTTGACTATATCGTCTTGTACACTTGGAGCACGATCGTGAACGTAGCCAAACATGACGTCCATCTCCTCGAGGGTCTTGCCCTTTGTCTCGGGGAGGAAGAAGAAGGCCCACACGGTGGCAGTGATCATCCAGCATGCGAAGAAGAACCATGTTCCGTAGCCAAAGGACTTGAAGATGTAAGGGAGAGCCTTGGTGATGGCGAATTGGGTGAGCCTGTAGGGGTTAGTTATTGCTATTTTGGGGGCGATATCAAGGCGACTTACCATTGAACGCAGGCTGCGTATGTACCTGTCAATGTACGGAGAGCTCCGGGGAAGATCTCGGCTGAGACGATCCAGGGAATACCATTGAGACCGAAAGACCAGCTTAAAAAGGTCAGCAAATTGTCTTCACCATACCGTGCTGGAGGAAAGAACTTACAAGACGGAGTAAATCATGATCATAGCTGTTGCGGCCTTGCCACCAGCGGCGGTCGAAGGAGAGAGCTCCTTGCCCTCAGCAATGATAGTAGCAGGGTGTCCAATCTTGACATAAGCTCCAACAATCCACAGACAGACGGAGCACATGGCCGATGAGATAATGGTAGGGTTACGTCGTCCCCACATGTCAATGAGAGCACCGTAGAAGATGATGGATGCGACAGCTGCAAAGTGTTAGTGCAAGCCTCTCATATGAATATTATCGGAACGTACCCTTGACGAGACCGTAGATACCAGTGTAGAGAGCAACATCGCTGATTCCGAGAGAACCGAAAAGAGTGGGCGAGTAGTAGTTGATGGCTATAGACTGTCAGTTATGTCGTGTAAAGATGTACTGTTCAGCTTACCAGCAGCACCAGACATGTTCTGCAGAGCAAAAGAGCAGAAAACAAGCACAACACGGTTTCGCATGCCCTTTCGAGTAAGTTCAGACAGAGCACCCCGGAAAAGCGCCCAAGGCCCAGAACCAAACTTGCTAGCAACAAGAGCTTCATCCGCGAGACGCTTTCGAATCATGTCAAGGTCCTCCTGAAGATCTACTCCACATTAGCTCCAGTCCATCATCCTCAAAAAAACAAAGCTTACACTTATGATCACGAGGAATTTGACGCAGACTCTCAAGAGCCTTGGTGGCTTCCTCCTCACGATTCTTGCGCATCAACCACAACGGACTTTCATGTAGGAAGAAACCGCCAATGAACAGAACACCAGCGGGTGCGATCTGCACAGCCATGGGGACACGCCATGCTGCGGCGGTATTAGGGTCCATGTTCTGGTTGATGCCATAGTTGATCCAGAAGCCGATGAGAGAACCGGTTTGGTATGCGACTTCGAAGAGACCGGTTAGAATACCGCGGATCGAGACGATGGAAAGTTCGGCGATGTAACTAGGGACTGTGGCGGTGATGGCTCCGCAAGCGATACCCGTGAGAGCGCGGCCGGCATCTGAGAATATTAGATGAAGGTAGTAAGAAATTCCGGAGGATTGACTTACAGATATAAGACAACTGATGAGTAGCAGCCGTCATGAGAATAGCACCGATGAGGAAAACAGCGACATTGGCTTGAAGAGCCCACTTGCGACCAATCTTCTCAGTCACTTTACATCTGTCAGTAATTCAACATTTTTAGATAGACCAAAAACATACACAAAAAGCAGATAATAGCGCCGAAGAAGGCACCGGCCTGGAATGTCGCAGTGATGTTACTCGAGATATCAGCAGAGTGCTCTGGCTTGATGCCAAAGTCACGCTTGAAGCTGGCACGAGCAATGGTAGTGCCGACAAAAGCAGAATCATAACCGAATCTGTAACTTGTCAATGCCTCAATCTTCAATGGTCAGAAAGAAACTTACAGCAGTGATCCTGTAGCAATGACAGCAGCCTCAGTGTACAAACGCCAATTATACACCTCCTTTGGCGTAGGCCTATCTTCCACAGCGCGAAAGCCACCCATGTTGTCTTGTCTTTATCTTCTGATAGATAAGGTGAGGTAACTTGTAAATGAGATCCAAAGGCAGATAATGTGCATGCAAATCCTTCATCCCCCGCAGGGAGGCTCCCTCGGATATATAGCTTATCCCATGGTCAATCCGGGGGGTGTGGGGAAATAGAAGAATAATCTGGGGATGGGTGTGGAGAAGACGAGGGTGAGGTCATTCCAAGCATGTTTCTTTTTTTTTCGCGTGGTCCGATGCAGGGACTAGAGCTTCATCATGAGTCAGTTGAGAATCGTTTGGAGAAGGATCCGACACGCGAGCCGATGCGACGGACAAAGGCGATTGGTGGATTCGAGATGCGGGGATACTTGGCTAACAAATTTGGTAAGTTAGGCGAAGGATATACCGAAATTCCAAGGCAGTCATATGACCTTGTTCCATCTTTGATGGGACTTGGACGAGAACTAAGCCGGAGTAGTTTCAATACCAGCCAGAGAATTGTTCTTAGCTTAATCGATGATGGCCTGATGGCGAACGTCCGACTCACAGTTCGGTTTACAGCGGAATAGTCATGATGGGGATGGATCAAGTGACACTACAATTCTCACAATCCCGACCCTTTGAGCCGAAACCAAGAGCGGTAGTGAGAAAATGCACTCGAGAAAACAGAGGCCGCAAGGCTGTGAATGGCAAGACGGGAACGATAGAGATTGTCTGGTAGAAAATCCAATGGTTGATGTTTGTAGTATTAACTGCACTATCATGAGGTTGTGATGCGAAGAGATCTATGAGTATACATCGTGTTGCATTTATGACAAGGAGAGATGCGAGAATGCCTTTATGATGGTCTTAGATTCTTTCATTTTTGTATCTTTCATGTCAACCGTTTTCCAACACATCTCTAAGATATTCTCTTAGAGGTTCTGTCCTCTCTTTCCAAGACCCTTCTCAACAGCCGACAAAGGCTCAACAACCTTGTAAATCCACTCCTGCTTACTCTCATCACTGTACTTGGGATAAGGCCGTCTGCAGTGACAGCTCTCGAGAGGATATCCTCGAAGCTTAGCAACAACCCACTTGGTACCGTTGATACCACCCTTGGCAAATCCCCACTCCATCTTCGCCAGCTCAAGTTGTGCAGCCTCAGCCTCTTTGGTCTTGCCAGCCTTGTACAAATCGTAGATCTGCAGGCAGGTCTTGGGGTACAAGTTTGCGACACCGGTAACTGTGCCTGTGCCTCCGACAGCGAGGGCGGGAACGAGCCAGTCGCTCTGTCCAGCAAGGGCAGAGAAGTCTTCGGGCTTGAACTGAGCTGCGACGCGAGCTACCTTGGCGATACCGCCACATGTCAACTTGACGCCGACAATGTTGGGGTGCTTGGCCAGGCGCTCAAGCATCTCTGAGTTGACGTCGAGGCCAGCAACAACACCAGGGAAGTTGTAGATAACGACAGGGACAGGGCTGGCCTCAGCAAGCTCTTCGAAGAAAGCAACGATAGCGTCTTGTGTCATGGCAAAGTGGAAGTAGCTAGGAGTGAGGACAAGGACAAAGTCGGCGCCAGCTTCTTTGGCAAGCTTTGTCTCGTTGATGGCATCTCTTGTGGTCTGTGAGGAGGTACCCAATGTGATTGTGATATCAGGACGGCCGAGTGAGACCGCGAGCTCTCGAGTCGTTCGGACGAGTTGTGACTTTTCGGCTGCTGAGAGTGTGACTGCCTCTCCGTTTGTTCCAGCAATGACGACTGTAATTTGTGAGTTGGGCTTAGATTAAGGGTTTTGGGTGTACTAACTTCCGTCAAGGCCTGAGTTTATTAAGAACTCAATGTGCTTCTTCTGTGTATCCCAATCGATTTCTTGGTTGGCATCGTTGGCGAACCAAGTGAGGGAGGGAACGTGAATTCCACCAGGAAAAGATCTGCCCTTAGCCACGGTTGAGCCCATTATGAATAGTTAAATTGGAGGTCAAGATGCAGAGTGTTCAAATCACCAAGATGTCGAATGAAGAATGAAAAAGAATAGATCGGAGTGAAAGATGATCATGGTTGCAAGATCAGTGGAAGGGGTTTTGTTCCGTACTCGAAATTGTGGGGTTTTGCTCTGTCGCCATCGGATCTATGGGTATCATGCCACGTCCCATGCGGGGATCTGTAGGCTTCATGACCATGATGGTTTGTTGTTTGTCCAACTGCCAAGACCCATCCCCAGCTTCATCCACTTTAGCATCATGCGGGGAAGTTGGAGACAGCCACATCCGATCGGCTCGACGAGTGTGAGTGGGTCACCGAGCCGACCGTCAAGTTGAACAGCAAGTGAGACTATCCATGCCAAGTCGCATGATATTAGTGGCATGAGCCAAGTGAACTAGTTCGTCCCGATAGATCGGATCTCTATGCGAAGCTAGGCGATAGTTCCAGTTGCGACAATGTTGACGAGCAACCATTGGTGTTAATCGTTGACGAGGTTCCGCGCGATCCCAACAAGCAAGCCGCAAGAAGCCGACCATGTCTCGAACACCTCAGACAATTGCAAAGCATGAGTTGAAAACGGCATGCATCACGGCCCGGATATCCATGCGTGCCTTGGCGGCATCCTGTCGAGCTTGAACCTCCTCTAACACTTGCGCCGTGATGCGCGCATTGCCAGCCACTTTCTCCATCCGGAGAATCTGTGTCTTTATCCAAGCCTTTTCGTTGGCATCCTGTTCTTCAACTCCTAGCATCAACAGCGGCCATAGCATATTCACTGGCAGCGTGTCCTCAGGGTCCAAGTCCGCCACAATTTGTCGAGCAAGGGTGCGGATCTGATCCAAAGCCTCAGAAGCCTCCTTTGTCAAAGGAAGGTTCTTGTAGGCAACACGATGGAGGTGAACTTTGCTGGCATAGTAGTTTGACAGGTATGTTCGAAATGCCCGTGTGATGACAAAGGCTAGGTGCTTCGAGACGTGAGGCTCCTTTAGCTTGCCTGCCACAGCATAGTCCATCAATGGTGGGCGATGTTCGTATAGAGTTCGCAAGTCCGCCGCTATCACTGTACCGATGTTCATGACTTCGATTTCGTCTTCAACTGTCCCTCGAGAACGGTGCCAGGGGTCGATTTTGGATATCCTCCCCATGAAGCTTTGGACCTTTTGGTAGAACACAACGCCGGGTTGGTATAGTACTTGGAACAATACATCCTCGATGTCTTCAGTTGGGTCTTTCGAAAGTTCTTCAGGTTCGCCGTCAAAGCTCGCAGGTGATGCTTCCACCAGAAGAACTTCGTCGTCCTTGGTGAGGAAAAGACCAGAGCCACCAGCCGTTACCGCCCGCCCATCGAGAAGTCGAATCCAAAGAAGCAACTGCTTCTCCACCGATGTCAGACCGTGCTTGTCACTGCTTTGAAAGAGCGTATATGCACGCTTGAGATTTGAATGCGCGGCATCGAGACGACTTTCCAAAATATCGATATAGCTGAGAAAGAACAAAGCTGCAAGAAGATATTCGCGTTCAGGACTATGTTCCGACATCGATGTGCCATCATGGCTTACGACTTCGGTGACACCTCGCTGGTAGTGATCCTCATCGCTCATGGTCCAATTGCCATCGCGCCGAGAAAGAAGTAAATTTGAAAAGGCCATTATCGCGTGTCGAACCATGGGAGAAACTTTTGCCATTTCAACAACGGTTTGTCGCATGGAAACCCACTTCTTCTGAGTCTCAACCTCAGCGATGATGGGAGGATTGACGGAGCTAGCAAAAAACTCCATCAGCTTGGTATTCCCATCCGTAGCATCTTGGTCCCGGCTCCCATTACTTTGTGTAAGTGAAGGCGCTGGCAGTGGTGTTGTAAAAGCTGTCCTGTCTGGAAATGTGATTTGTGATTGAGCCGCCTTTTCGTGTCAGCAATATCCGCGTAGCTATAGTTGCCAGTCCCAGCTTACCAGCATATTTGCTTCCAACCCCTGGCTCTGCTGTGTCTCTGGAGAAGCGTTTTGCCACAAGTCGCCGTAGTCCCACATGAAACTCGCGTAATCGAATACTTCATCAACTGCGTTTCCAGGCTGAAAGACGGAACTACCTGGCGATGTGTCGAAAGTTGGTGATAGATGCTGGTCGATAGATTGATCAGTTATTTCGGTAGAAGGCGCTTGTCTTCTTTGAACTCCTGATCGTTGTTGAGGACGCCATTTGCACTCCATGTTCAACCTCTCGCAATGAGAGCATCGTGGTCTTTGCTCGTCACATTTTACTTTTCTTCTCCTTCAGGTTTATTAGAAGCTGTGTCAGGTAATTCCGATTTTATACATACTTGCAGGTTAAGCATCCCTCGCGTGAGCGGATCTGTCGTCGTGCCGAGGTCGCAGGTCTTGTATTTGATGGGCTTTGGATCTGAGGAGACACACCGCTAGGAAGGCGAGGAATGAGAGGCCTTCCACTGTTCATGTCCATTGAAACGTCTCGCCGCTGAAGTCATCAACGGTCAATGATGTTTTAATGGCTGATCAGGTCAATTAAGGTTGATGTATAATGCAAGATGAGGAACCTAAATCCGTCACCTGACGCGGAAGAGGTCCGTTTGCATTTGCATTTGCGGGGCCCCATCAAGAAGATCAGGAACCTGCGTCCGGGGGGACAAAAAGAATGAGATCTTCAAGTGCCTGTTCCTCGAGATCGAAGGGCTCATTAAGATCATTATCTGCAGAATTTCCAATAAATAGAAGACAAAGAGGATTAAAATTTGTTAAGAATCTTACTACGTGTTTTTATGTCCATTATCCCTCTTTTGTACCGAGTGACAAGTCTAATGATAGTGGACCTGTCAGGTCATTTTGACACCCTTAGTGAGACCCAAGCTGTCGGGACACCATAACTTCGCATCTCCAGGTTCAGACCTGGAGTTAACTACCAGCAAGGATTGTTTCTATAAAATGAACTGTTGAGAACGTGGCACTTACCGAACCTGTTTCCATACAGTTCTTACTCTCAAGGCCGATCAACTTTTGGGTTTTGGACACTACCCATGGTTTCTTACATGGGAGGAGCTCAACTTACACCAAGTTTAACGAAACCCAATAACAGTCTTCAGGGGCCCTTCCTTCTGTCGCACAAATCCAACGGCCATGAAACCAAAACCTTTCACATGATTTGCAATTTACATTTCAATGCGTAGCCATGTGACGTCAGGCCTTAATACGAAAGTTGAAAATCACTTGACTTTCATTTCGCCGTGCCTTAAATTTCCTATGCTTCAGACTCAAACAGCTACCTATTTATCATCTCTCGCCCGCATAAAACTGTACTACATTAGCCCTATCCTGTCAAAGTTTGAAACACCTCGAAAGGTTCATCATGCCTACTCGAGAGGTTCTCAACCAGTGGGAAGCCTCTTCCCCAACTGCTAAACGCGCAGGTCCCCTCCAAGGCACATCAAACAGTTCGGCTTCCTCATCCACCATATCCGCTCATCCAACTAACTCTGCCTTCTGAAGCACCCCAGTCCCTGGTTGACAAGCACGAGTGCTTTGTTGCACGACCCAGCGCGGAGGCATGCCCATCTTATAACGATGGGCGTCTTGCGCTCGATCAGGTATGATATTCCGCAGTTAACAACTGCTTGGAGGCTAAGAGGGAACAGGATCGCGTTCGTAATAGCGGTGCCCGTACACCCGGCTCTATCCACGCCGACATCGTCGCACAGATAGAAGCGAAGCGAGAAAGAAAGGCTTCAGAGGAAGCGGAGAAGGAGAAGAAGAACGGCGAGGTCGAGGAGAAGTCAACATAAGACGCCGCTAAAGTGCCTGTTTCTCAATCTTATGATTGAAATGGAGTAGGGACTAGGAAGCCAGGATCTGGGGCGGCTGGAATTTTCTTGCAGATCGACTATAGGCTGCCGGGGGCTTTAACATCCTGTTCACATAACTTTTGCTCAGGGTAGCTTTCTGCGTCTTATTACCAAATTGATCAACATCCCCTGATACATTGCTCTCTCCTCGTATTGTCTGGAAACGCATGTCTCTCCCAATAACAAAGAAAAAGACGAACGTTCCCAAAAGCGTCATATCCTTTCTATCACATCTTTTGTACGTCTAAATGTCTATCCTCATATCAACAACCAGATCTTCGCTCCCCCTTCTAATGACCCTGAGAAAGGTTCACAACAGCCCACTTGCCATTCCACGCCCACTTTCGAGCACCGGAATCACCACCGCCGCCCTCAAGTTGCCTCAACTCTTCATCTTTACCTTCAGGCAGACCGACAACCACATCAGCTTTGCAAGTTCGCAAAGACAGAACGTTGACGCCTGATGAGGGACCTAGGGGGCCGAGAGCCTCGACAAAAGGTGTGGTAGGAGGCCAAGCAGCCTGCCGCAAGTCAGTATTGTGTTTCGAACAAGTTGGGCATAACTTACATCAGCGGTGAGCTTGCGGTAGTTCAGATCACCCTTGAAGATAACAAGCTCAGCTTCCTTGAGCTCCTGATGCAACTCGGGGTTCTCAGCGGGCAAGCGCCAGAAGCTTCCACCATAAGTCCAGTATCGGTTAGGTCGAAGCATAAGCTGTCCTTCGGCGTGGAAAGTAGCCCACTCTTGAAACAAGAACTTGAGGTCCTTCTCACCCTCCTCAGAAAGAGGCTCAGGTTTCTTGCCTTGAAGCTCCTCATCCTCTGATGGTGTGTCATATAGAGCGCGAGGGTTGGCAACAGCGTTCAACAGACCGCTGAAGTCGCTGGGCACAACGTCGGAGACAAACCAAGGAATAGATTTGGGTCGCAGAACGACCTGCGTAGCAAGACCGGCTGAGAGAAGGTAACCGGCCAGAATCATATCGACATAGAGCTCAAAGCCAGCATTATCGAGGACAATATCAACGCGACGCTCCTTCTTGCCCTCGGCCTGTGCCTTCTTCAGAATATCAAACGCCTTAGGAAGGTCATTAACCAAGATATTCTTCTCAGCCGCCTTACGAGCCTCGGAGCCCTGAAGTTTCTGGATATCTTCGTATGTCAAGTTCGTAAGCAGCGACAAATCCGTCGCATTTCCCCAGAGGCAAATCTCAAACATCTCCTGGAACAGGGTCTTCTCCGCATTGGGATCGTGGGTTGAGTCCTTATCGGCGCGGAGTTGCTCAACTAATTGTCTATAGTTGCTAGCGAGCTCGAGAACGGCAGGTCGTGATGATCGGAAGGTATCCATCTTCTGTCGGGCGAAAAGATCGTAAGATTTCCAGTGCTCAGTCAGGCGAAAGATGGCAGCGATACGTCTTCGAGGTGTGAGTGGCGCTTGTAGAGAGTTCTTGTTGCGTTGACTTACCTATATAGGTAGCATTCGGAGAAGAGCCATGGCACATCGTACCAGTGGGCATCGGGACCCAGAGCCTCGATCTCCTTGTTATATGTCTCGATCTCTTCGGTGAATCCGTCGTCGGGGAGGGGACTAATCAATCAGCCGCGGAGTTCGAAATGTGTGCCGACGAACATATCGTACCTGAGCTTTCGGTCGTGCTCAACCTCGTACTTGAGGCTAGCGAGCTGCTCAATAATCTTCTTGCCCTCCGCTAGTTTCTCGGGGTCGCTGGTCTTGGTAACGGCGCGGTAGACATCGTCAATTCCTTGGGTCTGCTCCAGTCAGCATGCGCTTCGTACGCGATACGTTTAGGAGGCTCACCAGAATGACAGGCCATCGCTTCTTGACAGATTCACTGGCGAAAGAGGTAGGGTCGCTCGTTCGGTATTGAGCTGTTGGCAGAGTTAGTCGTGCTCGAAGGTAGAGTCGAGAAGCACATACGGGTCTTGGTGTCGTACTCCATTTTGCCGTCTTTTACGCAAGCGCAAGTACGAGGAAGAGAAAGAATAACTTTTTGCTGATCGGTCTTGAAGATCGTCAGAAAGCAGTTGTTTTAAATGCCTGGTCTGCCATCATGGAAGTGGAGGGGTACGCGGGGCATTTTTTGGTGGGGTTCAACATGAATGGTCTCGAATCTGACGTCAGGAACAATTTCGAATGCCGAGCTCCTCGGAAAACGCTATGAGAGGCTAAACTTGACTACTGAGGCTGTCTAATTGCCTGATTAGGAAATAAAATCATGATTAATTAGCTGAAGATATTTCAAATTGACTTATGGAAGTGATTGCCAAAGGCTGTGACAGATAATAGTTCACTTTCCCTCATGATAAGAATGTATTGCCGATAGAATCGGCTCACCTATCTCTACCTAAAGCTAGTGTAAGTCATCTGAGATTCTATCATGAGCATGATTCGAAACTGCTTGTCTTTTCCTCCTGTAATTTGCATCTGTGACTCGCTACAAAGTAGCTCGAACCATAGTTGGTTGCGTTGGGGCGCGTAAACTCCTGATACCCTACATCATTTGATGCCCTTCAGAGTTATGTCAAGACCCCCCTTTCTTTACTTTCAGAGTACAACTTTGCCTCTCTTGGAGTTTACTTCGCAAAGAGGTGCAATGATATCTATCGAAAAGCCTCGTGTATATACCCTCCTTGTCTCTATTCCGCACTTCAGCTGTCATTTCAATCCACATGCCCATGATTATCTGCATGTTCTGTTTACCCAAGATGCGCACCACTCAACCGGCACGTTCATCCCGACTTCCATGTCCACGACTCAATTAAGAAGAAACATGTCAGGTAGTAACAGTTCATCCGACCTAAGAAAACGCATTGAATTAACTGTTTCAACAAGGGCCTTTTAAGTTTACATCATGTTTGGTCCGCTTATGAAGGGTCGTCGAAACGTTTCGCTAATCCTCAACCCAGTCAGGAAATACTAGCTACGCCTCCGATTGGCCCGCAAGACTCAAGTTTCACGATCATCCAATACCTGCTCCAACTTTTAATTCAGCACCGTTCAATTCCATCGAACGACCGGCGGAGAGGAAGGTAGTACTCGGCATGACCCTCGGTGAGAAAGCCATGCTCGAAAGCGTCCAGCGGAGAACAACGTGAATTTTTCCATCTGGGGAAAGCTGAGTTGACCATGAGCCGCACCAATTAATAGGAGTTTGGCGTCGTGTGATTTGTTGATCAATTCCGATCTGAGACTTTCCCCGGACTTGTTTTGTGGAGGTATCGACTTATACGAGTTTAACCAGCGGGTTGTCATATTAGCCGGCAGCTCAAGCGTGGTGAAGTGCTGTAACTGAATGAGACGATCATGTTCAAGGGTCAAAATTATATAAGACTAATGTTTCCAGCTTGAATTGAACTCGCATCTTGGACAGACTCAACAGCAGCTCTGGTGTCTTTACAATGTTCCTCAATACTCAATCTCTTGGTGTCGTGGCTCTTGCCGGATTAGCCACGGCTATTCCGTCAGGAAAACATCTCCAGACTCGAGAAGTTGGAAAACTTCCTGCTCTTGGTTGGAACGGTTGGGTGAGTTCTTCTCAAGCAAAATACCCTTTGATCTTTTCACTAATGCAGCCCTCAGAACCAAGGACAATGCAACGCTGCAAGCGAGAAAGTTGCCCTTGCTACCGCCAAGACCTTCATAAACCTTGGTCTCAAGGATGCTGGATACCAATACGTCAACATTGATGACTGCTGGTCTACAAAGCAGCGTGATTCAAAGGGAAACCTTGTTCCTGACCCTGCAAAGTGGCCCAGGGGTATCAAGCCAGTCGCCGATGAGATTCACGCCATGGGTCTCAAGTTCGGCCTCTACGGTGATGGTGGCGTCAAGACTTGTGCAGGATACCCAGGAAGTCAAGGCCACGAGAAGCAAGATGCAGACCTTCTTGCTAGCTGGGGCGTCGACTACTGGAAGTATGACAACTGTTACACACCCTGCAATACAGGCAACGCCGCCGATATCCAGACTTGCCCGAACAACCAGGCCCCTAGCTCTAGACCTCGATATGAGAAGATGAGGGACCTCCTCAAGGCTACAGGAAGGGACATTCTTTACTCCCTTTGTAACTGGGGTTATGATGAGGTTTGGACTTGGGGTGCTCAGGTCGGACACATGTGGCGCATGAGCCAGGATAACTGGGGTAAATGGGCAGATGTTGTCCGCATTGCTAACCAGGCGGCACCTATTCTGAAGTACACTGTACCAGGCCACTACAACGATCTTGATATGATGGTAAGTCTTGATGATTTTCGTGATAGAAAGTACAGAAACTGACGGATGAACAGATCCTTGCCAATGGTGCTTTGACTCCTGCTGAGGAGCGAACTCACTTCGCCATCTGGTGCATTACCAAGTCTCCTATTATTCTAGGAACAGACATGACAAAGCTTACTAGCGATGAGGTCAAGTTGATCACAAACAAGGTATTTCAACCATTTCGTCATCACCTCTCAGAATGTGCTAACCGTGATCCAGGGTCTTCTCGCCGTCAACCAAGACTCACTCTCAAAGCCTGCTGTGCCTTTCACTCCCCCCAATACTCCCACCAAGGGTAGCGGCGAGATCTACCCCTACTGGTCGGGTCCTATCTCAACCGGAACAGTTGTCGCCATCGTCGCCAGCAAGGGTAACTTGAACACTCAACTGAACCTCAAGGATGTCCCTGGACTCAAGGACCAAGAATACTCGTGGACTGAGCTCTTGACTGGTGCTAAAGGAAAGGGCAAGACTGTTTCGGCTAACTTGCAGACACATGATATTGCTGTCTTTCGCATTGACCACAGCTAGAGTCAATGACTGACAGTTTTGGAAGAAGATATAGGATGAGAGTGTTTACGATTCTGTGTACAAAGGTTGTTAACGAGAAACTGCACATGACAACTAAGTGGGCCGCATAACCAGTATATAGCATGAAAGTTGATTCAACTTAAATCTTCTTACACCATAATTCGTGATATATCATGTCAAGCAGACACGTCCACCTTAACGCTATGGCATACAAAAGAACACGTGTTTGCTGCCTTGTGTCTCGAGACTTGATCCTGTAGGTATTCCGTGGGGTATCTCTTAGCAAAGACAAGCTGGTGAGGCTACCCTGCATCGCGGTTATTCTCATTGGGTGTACAGAATCCGAGATCGAGTGCCGGCTCGATGCCAGAAATGGACGTTCAAAAACAAGAACGTCGATGTTATTCAAAACCGTTCCTTAGCAATGATATACGTCTTCAACCGCAAAGTTTTGAGTCTCAGCTCGTCTTTGGTGTGCCAGTTTGACCCTCCTTCTTCTCCTGCTCTGATTCAGGCCTCTTTGTCAAAATCTCGTCAATGACACCAAGTTCCAAAGCCTCTTCCGGAGATAAGTATTTATCCCGCTCCATTAAATCATTGATCTCCGCAAGAGAATACCTATCGTGTCCCTTTGCCTTATTGAGATGATACTGCATAATCTTGTTCGACTGTTCCCTTGTCTTCTGGATCTGGTTTGCATAAATCATGATGTCCGATGCTTGACCTCTAGTACCACCGAGCGGTTGATGGATCATGATAGAGCTGTGAGGGAGAGAGAATCGCTTGCCGGCTTCACCTCCTGCGAGGAGGATGGCGGCCATCGACGCGGCGCCGCCGACACATACTGTGGATACTGGTGACCTGATATATGTCATGGTATCGTAGATTGCCATTCCTACGCTTGTTATAAGTATCGATCGTGGATAGCGTTGCAGCGAACCTACCTGAGGTGACTGAACCACCGGGAGAGTTGATGTACATTGTGATTGGTTTCTCGGGCGTATCGGACTCGAGCCAAAGAAGCTGTGAAACTATCGAGGCGGACATGTAATCGTTCACTTCGCCATTGAGGACGACGATGCGTTCCTGGGAATGTTAGCACTGGTAGCTTTGACGGGGAGAGCTTCTTCTCACCTGTAGTAGCTTGGAAAATATATCCCCTATAACTCATCAGCTTCTGGAACAAGTTGCGACAAAGGCTCAAACGGACATGTTTTTCTGCCGGCGGCCTAGAATTGTTAGCTGTGCGCAAACTGCAGATAGGGTCGAGTTACCCACCGACGACTCCTCAATGTAGGGCATGGGAATGTTGGCCATTGGTGGCATTGGTGACTTTCCGGAGGAACTAGAGAAGCCAAAGGTTCTCACGTGTTGCTGTGATATGCCGCGCAACACGCGCAACGTCCTTGGTCTTAGAAACATGATCGCGAATGTTTGTGTTTGATGATGTTGACGGACAGCATGGGGCCGAGCGGAAGTGGTGGGGGAGGTATAGTAGCTTGTAGCCTTATCGATAACGACTTAGTCCCCTCAACCTTCAGCACTTTGCGACAAACAGCAAAACATTGACGATGAGCCAATAATAACGCCAAGAGACACGATGAGAAGATACACAACGGCCTTTTCTGGCCACCTTCGAAATACTCGATTGACTATCGAGAGCCAAAGACGATGGATCTCGTACGACAAATCCGAACTAAGCAAACAGGCACTCTTGAACCAAATTGAATCTGAACTTAATCGCATGGCAAACGGCAAACGCGCAAGAATTCACCCCGAAAGCAAGACTGTAGATACAGATGCAGGGAAGCTACCGATATCGCCAGTGATGGACTATAAGTTCATGCAATCAAGGCGACGCACGAGAAAGGCATTGCCTGGAGCCATATCAGGGCAATTCCGAAAGAAGCTATCGAATAACCCATACGCGGAAGCATTGATGTGGCCGATAAGGTGGTGTAAAAATACGAACGTTGCTCTTCCCCGATATTTCCTGCAAGACTTCGAATTAGTCGATCACCCGGATCCCAACGAAAAGAGCGTGTGGTGGGCGCCAGGTCCATATTCCTTCCTACGAGTAAAGCCAACAAAAGAGGAAAAAGTGCTGGATGTAGAGACAACAATAAAACAAGGATCCAATCTGATACGGTTATTAGAAGGAAAAATTGAGTCGGTACGGAGGCAGATTGCACTTGTACAAAACGAAATTACAAAAATAGCTACAAAGGAAGCTACGACGGCAGAAGGCGATTCGACGAGAAATGGCATATTGGCGGAGGCGGAAACCGAAGCAATGGCAACTGGAAAAGCATCAGAAGTCGAACGCAAATATACAAAGGCAGATGTTGAAGCTGAGGCAAATGCAGAAGCTGCTGCTGAGGATACGGAAACGAATCAAGAACGACCGCAGGAACGACGTGCGCGCGTTGCCTCCTATGCTCTCTCGCGTAAAAGCGTGATCGATATGATCGGAAGTCGCAAAAACTACCAAGCAAGATTGGGGGCTCACGGCGGCATGTCGTCACTTGAATCACGCATCACAAAAGTCTTCCGACCTGACATGGGCGATGTAATTCTTGAAATGTTGCGCCGTGAGGCTGCCGATACCCTCATCACACGGTCTTGCAGAGAAGGTCTATGGGCACCGTTTAAGTTCATAAAACCAATTTCCGGCTGGGAAGAAGCGAGGATGATTAATCATGCTTCAGCGATCCTTTATATTCCAAAGGAGCCGATGGGAGACATGAACAGCTATGCGACTCTGGATATACCGGGTGCCGTCTATGGCGGTAAGATGGCAGTTCACGACTTGCGATACCTCCTTGGAGAAGAAGAGCTCGAGAGGTTGAGAAAGAAGTCACAGGTATTCCGAGAGAATGACCTCTTGGTGTTGAAGAGCTTTAGAAGTGGAAGCATGAGAGCTTTGAATTTACTGCTCTGGAGGCTGCAAGGATACTTGGCATCGCCACAAGTTGAGCCCATTGAGGGAAGGCAATACTAGGAACATTGTAAAATAGGAATGAAATAATGCATGTATAATATGAAGAAATCTGTAGTCTGCCTGTGAGATATGCTGCTTGGTACAAATGTCCGGCCGGCCTCCAATCACGGTCCGGCCCCGCAATTGCCGATGGCGCTAGAGGTGTCACCGCCGCCGATAGACTCCGAAGGTCGTAATCCCCATACAAGCTAGTCTCGGTGGCACAGAGTTGGTATCATTTGCTTGTTCCCCATGTATCGGAACTGTTAGAGATCCGTTTGTTCTTTGCATTCGTTTTTTAAGAAGAGTCCTTTGTTCTCGTTTGAGCGAATTGTTGGTCGGCATTCTGTTTGCAGGATTGAATCTCGGCATACTTGATAAGGATCACAGCTTGCCAAGTTCTCACTCTCACTCATCAACTCGGCTCAACTACGACCACACAAGACCCAACTTTCAACTCAATCATGGACAAAAATCCCGAGATAGTTCAGCCCGCGGACTGGCAGACAGGCGAAGCTGTCCCAGTCTTTCTCATGCATGATGGCGGCGGCACCACATTCTCATACCACTGCTTGGAACCTCTCCGCCGACCAGTCTACGGAATCTACAATCCCAAATTTCACAGCGGCGAGCCATTTGATGGTGGCCTTAGCGACATGTCCCGTCTTTATACAGGTTGGATCAAAGAGACTGTCGAAAAGCCCGACTTCCCCAGACGTCGCAATGCAGATGGAAAGATCCGACTTCTTCTCGGAGGATGGAGCATGGGCGGTCACTTGAGTCTCGAAATCGCAAAGCAACTTGAAGATTCCAACATCGAAGTCATCGGAATTCTCATGGTGGACACAATTTACCCCCATAAGTTCTCTAGCCAAAAGCGCAAGAGGCCCGGCGAGGACTCTAAGGAGGGAAAGAACAGGAACCAGATTCTCGCCGACCTTGCCATGGCTGATGCACGCCGTATGATTCAGGCTTGGACGCCGCCGGTCTGGGACGCAGGACGTCGGCCCCGGGTTAGTCTCCTCCGGGCCAAGAAGGCCGTGCCCACGGAGGACGGGACTGATATTGTGGATTTGAGCCGTGAAGAGCGGAATCTCGGGTGGGATATGTACGACAAGAACTTTTTTGCGGATGTGGTTGACATTGAGGGACATCACTATGAGGTTTTCAAGTTTGAATTTATTGAGGATATTTCGAAGAAGATCAAGAAGGCCTTGGATGACTTGGAGTGGGTTGCCCTGGGTGGTTAAGTCGATTCACTGAGACCAGAAACTCAACATGTCGCTATGGACTTTAGATTAAGACAAAGACATGGTGGGTCAACGACTGTGGCATTTGATGGGGATTTATGCTAATAGAACAGTTGATAAAATACATGATGCTTGATAGAAATAGAGACACGAGTACAAAGTCATAAACACTATGAAGATACATTCAGAACATTGCACCTCATCATGTGGCAGGGGTCTGTTCAGTGGCCGGTATCGCACTCAAATGGTGACAAGGATGATAAAGTCACCTATCATCAACTCAACTTGTGCTTCGAATACATACACCTATTCAAACATTACAAGATACCTATGCAGATACAGTCAGACAATCATAATAGCATGTCCGGAATTCGGCATATAGACCATCTCACGCTGTACTCTAACTCAAATCACACGACTTTAGTGGATAACTCTATACAAAGTGGACTCCAACGCTTAAGCCTCCTCCGGAGTTGAAGCCCTTCCCCCGCCGAACCCTCCTCCATAAGGTCACTCGCCCAATCACAGCTCTCTAATTGTCATGCGGGGAGCAACTCAGGCTGGGGGACTCCCCTCCCAGTCACAGGGAAGATCACAGGGAAGCTGTGGAAATTTTGGGAAACAAAAACAGCAGCCGACATCGCAGCGAACGTCCACAAACTCAACACCGCTTTTACTCGAGACACACGGAGAGTTTTGAGTTTGTGGTTGGAGCTTCAATTGACTTTTCCAAGATCAAGTCGTCGCTATGCTTTCTAGGTCGTTGTTGAGGTCTAGAGCTGTGGGAGCTTTCCCCCTCTCTGCAAGAAGCCATGGGTATGTTTGATAAATTGTCAATTGAAGCACCGATTGCTGGTTCTATTTCATATGCTGACTTCTCTTACAGCCGCTTCTTTTCCGCCTCTGCCCTCCGCGCCGATGACAAGCTCAACAAGGTCTCTGCCAACATCACCCAGCCCAAGGCCCAGGGCGCATCCCAGGCCATGCTCTACGCCACTGGTCTTTCAGAGGATGACATGAACAAGGCTCAGGTTGGTATCTCGTCCGTTTGGTACGAGGGCAACCCTTGTAACATGCACCTTATGGATCTCTCGGCCGTCGTCAAGGAGTCCGTCGCCAAGGCTGGTCTTATTCCCTACCGATTCAACACCATTGGTGTGTCCGATGGTATCTCCATGGGTACGACTGGTATGCGATATTCGCTCCAGAGCAGAGAAATTATTGCGGATAGTATTGAGACTGTCATGAATGGCCAATGGTATGACGGAAACGTCAGCTTGCCTGGTTGCGACAAGAACATGCCCGGTGTTGCCATCGCCATGGGCCGTGTCAACCGTCCCAGTATCATGGTCTACGGTGGCACCATTCGTCCCGGCTGCACCAAGCAGGGCGAGCCTATCGATATCGTCTCTGCTTTCCAAGCCTACGGTCAATACATCACTGGCGAGATCACCGAGGAGCAGCGATTCGACATCATCCGAAATGCCTGCCCTGGTGGTGGTGCTTGCGGTGGCATGTACACTGCCAACACCATGGCCACCGCCATTGAGACTCTTGGTCTGACACTTCCCGGTAGCAGCAGCAGCCCTGCTGAGGACCCTAGCAAGAAGGCCGAGTGTGAGCAGGTTGGACCTGCTATCCGCAACATTCTCAAGGAGGACATCCGACCTCGTGACATCATGACTCGCCAGGCCTTCGAGAACGCCATGATCGTCACCACCATCCTCGGTGGTAGCACCAACGCTGTCCTACACCTTATCGCCATTGCCGACTCTGTCGGTATCAAGCTCGACATCGAGGACTTCCAGAAGGTCTCTGACCGCACTCCCTTCCTTGCTGACCTGAAGCCCTCCGGAAAGTGGGTTATGGCCGATATGCACAAGATCGGAGGTACTCCCGCCCTCCTGAAGTTCCTGCTCAAGGAGGGCATCATTGATGGCTCTGGTATCACCGTTACTGGTAAGACCATGAAGGAGAACGTCGAGAACATGCCCGGTTTCCCTGAGGACCAGACCATCATCCGACCCCTGAGCAACCCCATCAAGCCTACCGGTCACATCCAGATCCTCCGCGGTTCTCTGGCCCCTGGCGGCTGTGTCGGTAAGATCACCGGTAAGGAAGGTCTCCGATTCGAAGGTAAGGCTCGTGTCTACGACTCTGAACCTGACTTCATCGCCAGTCTCGAGGCTGGTGAGATTAAGAAGGGTGAGAAGACCGTTGTCATCATCCGATATGATGGTCCCAAGGGTGGCCCCGGCATGCCTGAGATGTTGAAGCCTTCTTCCGCCATCATGGGTGCCGGCCTCGGAAAGGACGTTGCTCTTCTCACTGACGGTCGCTTCTCCGGTGGTTCTCACGGTTTCATCATTGGTCACATCGTCCCTGAGGCTATGGAGGGTGGTCCCATTGCCCTCGTCGAGGACGGTGACACCATTGTCATCGACGCTGAGACCCGGGCTATCGACCTTGTCGTCCCCGAGGAGGAGGTTGCCCGTCGCCGCAAGGCCTGGAAGGCTCCCGCTCCTCGATACACCAAGGGTACGCTGAGCAAGTACGCACAACTTGTGAGAAACGCCAGTGAGGGCTGTGTCACCGATAGTGGTCTCAAGAACTAAAAAGGCTCACGAAAGCCAAATGAAATGTCAAATTTAACGTGTAATTCCTGTTTAATTGGGGTGGGAAAAGGCGAATTTAGATTTTTTCTGGGTCAGAACTTATATCCTGATGTTTTTTTTTTTTCGTTATTATGCCTTCAAGGTGCTTCCTCGCTAATACTTGAAAAATGCTCTGGGCTTGGCAAGTCTACCCAACAAGTTACAACGTAGAATGCGCATCTTTAAATAGCCAAGAAAGACGAACTGTAAGACTAAAACGCAAGTCCACAAAAGATTCTAGACATCAAGCTGACTGAGCAGAATAACCTCCAATAGCTCCTTGCAATGCGAACTCCAAACACAGCTTCACTTCAAAAGAAGCGGTTTCCCAGTGTATCATATCAACACCCTCTCTTGAAGGTCTTCCATAATTTTTCATTTCTTCCCATTCAAGGCATCCACAAAAGCTGCCTTATCCTTCATTGTAAGTCCAACTCGCTTGACGCGGCTAAGTCTAGCAAGGGCCTCGCCTATGCGGTCAAGAACACGCTGCTCTTCTGGTGAAACACCAGAGTTAGCATCACCGCGGCTGCGTAGCTCGGATGACGAAGAAGGTGTGACACCGTTCGTCTTCGCGGCGGATGTGTTCATCTGGCCTTCAGCAATGCGCACACGGATGCAGGTCGTCGGTCGAGAGAGAAGATCCCACAAGAAGCGGAACCACTTTCCAGGCACAGGCGTCGTAATGTCGGAGGGTGTGTATCGAATGCTAACGGGGAAGATATGGACGTCGGCCGGAGTTTGAAGAATGCTTGGGCTTAAAGGAAGAATGGCCTTTCCATTTGTAGTACCGCATTCGGGGAAAACCGCAATGACCTGTCCTGGGTTGCTGTCTAGAATATCCTTTATCTCAACAAGCTTCGCATTCTTGGGGGGGCCGGTCTGTACAGGCGAGAGAGCTGCCAGCACAGCACCCAGCAAGCTTACTTGCTGCACCTTGCGAGTATTAGGATACGAAATCGTAAAGATCGGGTCGAAGATAGCAGCGAGGTAGATAGCATCGATAGGGCTCGAGAAGTTGGCAGCGATAACGGAGCCAGGATGCGGGAAACGCTCGCGGGGCTGGTCTGCAAGAGTGCCACGTTTGACACCGTCGAGTTGAAGGTCAATCCACCATATTCCCGGTATTGCCATCAATCCCCACAGTGCAATCTTTCTAAAGATAACTGGCAGCGGGAGAAAGTGGAAGAACAGGAAGTAGCCGAGGAAGTAAGCGATGAAGAATGGGAGGCGGAAGAGGAAAAGAGCGGCGTGTGTGAAATTCGCGAGACTTGATACGGGCGTCGAAACGGGAAGAAACGGCGCAATGCCCGTTGCTGATAATTATTAGCATGTGAATATTGTAACTTTGGAAGGTATCTTACCTCTGTCACGAAATTGGCTGTATTTTTCCATCTTATTGGTGGTCGTGTGTAAGACAAAGAGGACAGACGGAGGGGTAAAGCTATCGATACATGGAAGGGTTGGGAGCTATCTCTTTATGTTACCAGCGACGTATGATGAAGGCGATTCGGATGATAGGGACGAGGACTAATGAGACAGCGTTGCGAGGTCAGGTTCTGCGACAGCGCATCTATCGAGCGTCATGTCATGGATGGAGAGGATGACATGTGAATGTAATGTTAATATGTAGCCCCCACGTTAGGTTAGGTTGGCTTGACGTGAACGTTGTGCGCTGAGTCAGCGGAATCACGACGTTTTTGGATTAGGCCCTCGAGTTTCACAGCTTCATACACCATATCATGGGATTCATAAATGATTCTTTTATCTAATTGTCTTATGGCGTAATGTTACAATTCTTTTCCCAAGCACTGTTGGGCAGGTACGTGTCTATCTTATGGGTGGGCAGAGGTGACGTTCAGCCGTCAGCAGAAAGCTTGACTTTATGGTGGAGTGATGACTTGGCAGCAGCAGTCAAAGCTCTGTGATGGCTACTGTAATCCCGGAATCTGATACAATAGCTATGTGACATGATATGACACTTCTGTTTTAAGGTGAACGTGCTGTAAGACGAATTTGTTCCTATTTCTCATTGTTCCTGAACCCTTAGGTCGCTTGGAAGCGGCCAATATGTGCATGCATGTACATTTGGAAGAACCGAGAGGAATTATTGGCTCTGATTGGTGATAAATTCAAGCTACGGTGCAGAGCGTTGAAGGTGTTTCGCCATTATCTGCTACAGTGAGCCTTTTTGGTTCAGTCCTCACGACATTACAATTGAATATTGGCGCACTCATAAGTCAATCCAAGACGGATAAACAAACATAAATTGAAAGGTAGCATATCCTGATGTATTGGGATGTTCCCGTCCAAGTCTCCTTTGGGTAGTGGGGTATCTCCAAATGCAACTCGAGCCCATTGCCCCGGCAACGTGTTTACATAAACAAATTCACTTAACACTTCGAATCGCCAATCTCCAACCGAGCTATCCCGCATCAGGCTCTTCACGAAACCAACCATAATATCACGTAGCTCCCATGAGCTAAAGAGCCAAGCGTATACTGATACCCTTTTGCTTCTACGCTACTGTTTTTTTATCCTTCGCATTTTCATAGCACCCACTGCTACCACCATTGATACTGGCTTCTTCTTGTCTATATCCTGGTCCCTGTGTTTGGGCGCATTGTTTTCACCATGGAGGAGAATACGGTACGTTGTTTACTTGGTACCCGTATCTTTCAGACGCTGACGATTCTTGGGGTAGACATTTCGAAGCTCAAAGATTAGTCGACTACCGGCGCCGACGATGTCCATGTCAATAGGGGCTGGAGGAACAGGGCTCACAGAATTGACCGAGTCGCAGCATAACTCTCGCATTGCGACGACGGCAAGTCAGTTGGCGTCTCTGAAGAACCTTAAGCGGGAGATTCCCCAGCCAGGTAAGCATATTGAGGCAGCACGGTAGGCCCTATCTGACTTGGACGCAGCATCGCAATCTGACCCGAAGCGCAAACCTCTTTCCGATCGCGCCCTCGAGTATCCGCCCAAGCCAACATCGCATGTTCCTGCCGCCGGGGGTATTCGACCGAATGTGAGGCCTCAAAGCCTGGCTGGCATGTCTACTGGGGTAGGTCCAGATCCCTCTCAATACTTGCTGGTCGGGAGCTTTCTTCTAGGGCTCAGTCGTTATGACCGCACCACAGCTGCTAACTTTCCCCAGCTCAAGCAACCCTCGATGCCACAGTCACGTTACGGCGCATCTTCAAACATCTTCAGCAAGAACCAGGCTGCTCGGAATGGCATTGCGACAGCCACCTCACGAATAAATGGAGTCAATGGGGTCAATGGAGTCAACGGACGTCCTGGCCATGCCCGATCGAAGAGTCAAGCGCCTCGTCCGCGTACGGCCCATGCTCTCCGCGAAGAAGATCGATACGAAGCTCCCACCAATAATGGTACGATAGTACTTTCGCTAAATACTTCTCAACCTACTGTCCCGCTTCCCTGCAACAAAATCAGAGCTTCACAGTCTTTTGCAGCATTGCCAACGATCAGAGATAGTTCTCTTACTACAAAATTCCATCAAATGAGTCTTAAAGACAACAATCCCCCAGGAAGTCAAGCGATTTCCCGACCCTTGACACGACAGTCATCAATTTCTTCAATCGCCTCACATGCCTCTCACATCCCATGCAAGCGCCGTGGGGAAGATGACCAGAGCAACACAACTACTTCAACCTCCCGACAGACTTCGTCAGAGCGGCCTTAGGCAGTCCCTCGGAAGCCACCGAGCAGTGAGAGAGTCAAGAGGAAACTTAATGAGTTTGAAAAGTCACTGTCTCTTTCACCAGTCAAACAATTTCAGTCCCCCGTCAAATCTTCCTCTCCCAGCAAAACCTTTTTGAATAAGGATTCTAATCTGACATCATATGTAGCCTGGGATGTCGACGATCGAGTAGTTGATATGGAGTCTCAATTCAAAGAACTCAAGGAGATGGTAAACACTACCTTGAACGAACGAAAAGGACAAGAAGATGCTCTTGAGCTTGCCAAGAAGCGAGGTAAGTAGTATTATAGGACGCGGTACTCAGCTACTAATCATGTCTACAGTAAAAGAGTTGGAGGGTGACAGAGAGAAGCTTGACCTGAGAAACGACGCACTGAAGTCCGATCTCGACGCAGCGAGAGAAGAAGGACGGCAAATTAGACATGAGATGGAAAAGCAGAAGTGGGAGTACCAACGACAAGTGGATGACCTGGAACGAAAGCACCGAGAAAAGATCGACGACATGGCAAGACAACACAGAACAGCGGTCGACGAGCTGCGAAGGGAATTGGACCGACTGAAAGAGAAAGAGACAAAAGACCACGAGCAAAAAATTGAGAGTCTCACTAGACTGTACCACCAAGAACTGGCTGAGGAACGACAGAAGAAGGACCGCGAAATCCAGGAATTGCGAACTCGAATGGGCAATGAGCATCAAGATATGGGAATGGCCATACAAAAGAAAGATCGAGAACTTCAAGAAGTCAACTCACAAGTGGATGGCCTTCGTGGAGACCTTGAGCGAGAACGAACCTTGAAGAACAGCCTTCAGACCAACATTGCCGAGCTGTCAGCCGCCAACACAACACTCGAAGCCAAGATTAATTCACTACGATCACATGTAGAATTCCTGGAATCCGACAGCAAGGCCCAGTCCGACTCATTCGCCAGCATGGAAGCACGTCTTCAAGAAGCCCTCCGCATTGCCGAGGAGGCCCAACACAAACTCATCAAGGAGGAAACAGAGCGCCGAGTGCTTTTCAACAAGTATCAGGAACTCAAGGGCAACATTCGAGTCATGTGTCGAGTGCGACCTGCGCTTGGTAATGGTGAGGGCGAGGAGGCCAAGATGTCCTTCCCCGATGACAAAACATCTGCCGAGATTGTACTGGCTGGCCCTGAAGAGAAGAGTAGCTTGGGACAAATCACACGCAAGAACTATCCCTTCGAGTTTGATCGTGTTTTCGTTCCCGGTACTCAGAACCAGGAGATCTTTGGTGAGATCTCCCAGCTCGTCCAGAGCGCCCTTGACGGATACAACGTGTGTATTTTCTGTTACGGTCAAACTGGATCTGGAAAGACGCACACCATGTCTTCCAGTGATGGTATGATCCCTCGTGCCACTCACATGATCTACGACACCATCACCAAGCTCAAGGAGAAGTCTTGGGAATATACCATGGAGGGTTCGTTTGTTGAAGTGTACAACGAGGAGCTCAACGACCTCTTGACGCCAAGCGAGCGATCAGCGAAAAAGCTAGAGATTCGACACGATGAAGCTCGCAAGCAGACGACCATTACAAACTGCAAGTCAGTTCGTCTTGACAGCCCATCAAGTGTGGAGACTATGCTTGAAGAGGCGCAAAACAACCGATCAGTTGCCGCGACCAAGGCCAACGAGCGCTCCTCTCGCTCTCACAGTATCTTCATTCTGAAGTTGATTGGAGAGAACTCCGCCACAGGAGAGCGCTGCGAGGGCACATTGAACCTGGTTGATTTGGCCGGTTCTGAACGTCTCAAGCACTCACAGGCCGAGGGCGACCGTATGAAGGAAACCCAAAATATCAACAAGAGTCTGAGCTGCTTGGGTGATGTTATCGAGGCCCTTGGTCGAGGGTCGGGCCACATTCCATACCGTAACTCGAAGTTGACACACTTGTTGCAGTACAGCTTGGGCGGCAACAGCAAGACTCTCATGTTTGTCATGGTGTCACCTCTTGAGCAGCATCTGAAGGAAACATTGACAAGTCTTCGGTTTGCAACAAAGGTATGTCTAATATGTCGGAGGTTGATGACAGCAAAGCTAACAGGGTTAGGTGCACAACACTCATATTGGTACAGCCAAGGCTACCAAGAAGGTTCGCGATTCGACATAGTCAGAGCCATTGTACAGATCGTCGTCTACGAACAAGACGACAAAGGAAGTCGGACGTCAATAGGGGAGTTGTGCTATTTTGTTGCTTTTGAGTTGGTTTGGTTCATCGGGATAGCGTCTGGAACAGAGCATCCAGAGCGGGAGTTGGGGTGCATATATGATTGAGTGCTGTCGCCGTACCTAGCATAGGCCAGCTTATGATGTGTTTGTCAGGCGAGCAGGCTATTGATTGATTTCTGGACATGAGTTGTGCGATAGGGGAGGGAAAGCTGGTTGAGCTAGCTGTCTGTGTCTATACGTGAAGATTGTATATAACAATACAGATATGGTTACGACATAGATTTATGACGACAACTAACTAGAAGCATTAGTAGCTGTTGGTGGTGGTGTTGGTGTTGGTGTTGGTGATGGTGATGAGTTCTTGGTGTTGTTTCAGACATTTGCTTGCGCAGCCAACCGTTAACCGCCAATGCGTGAACCAATCAGCAGCTACAAATTCAATGCCATCAACTACCGTTTGAGCTGATGGCTGTGCTCTTTGATCTTGCACTTTCACGTCCATTGATGATATCAATTCCTTATTTACCACGGCATATACTTTGTTCGATGCTGACTTGTTTGACTCTATATTCTATCGCGTACCTGCAACACACGCATTGAGTTCGTTGGGAAATTCACGGGCTAGTGCCCTCACATTGTGATAACTCACTTGGCGTAGGGCTGAGAAAGAGGCCTTCTCGGGCTGCATGCGAGATAAAGTGTCCTTCTGAAGCTGCAGGACTAACTGAAGGTTTCAATTCTGCGCTTCTGTGATCATTTATGCCTCCCACCTTCATGCACGTGGCATCTCCGGCTCATCTCCATCGCTCATGACTTCTTCTCCCTCACAAGTGATACATATTCATCAACATTATTCATCATGTCGAAAACACCAACAGGTCTAAACGACTCAATCTGGGCCATCAACGGCCGCTCCCGCCTCGCAAACTCAGCACGCGCCTCTTCACAGCCTTCAACGCGCGCATCCTCGCAACCTTCACGCCCCCCACCACCATCAGCCCCTCCAAGAAACCCAGTTTCAATAACGACATCGACAACGCGCTTAACCCCAACACAAGCCTTCCACCGCTTCGAACAAGCGTGTCAGCGTCTACGGTGGAAGTATATCGATTTACAGACTTCATACCATCGCGCTTTAAATCCAGAAGACTTCGCATTCACAGTCACAGACGCCGAGCGGAATTTTAAAGTCGACTTTCACGAGTTTTACGCTTGGATTGAGCAGGCGCTTGTTCTTCTCCTAATGGTCTTTGGAATCTCCGTGCCGCGGGGCAATTCCTACAAGACTGGGAATCACACCTATCACGAGAATGTACTCACCGAGTTAGAAATGCTAGATTGTCCAGTTCACGAAGCGCTAGGGAGAGGGGAAGTGAACCAGGCACTGCGGAAGGCGAAAGAGCTGCGGAATCGGTGGAAGGATGTTGCTGAGGCGAAGGAGACGCCGCCGTTGAAGATGTATGATTTGACGTGGCTTGTGGGACAGATCTTGGGGGGGTTGGAGATAGGGTATGCAGTTGCGGCGGGGAGGATGCAGGAGGAGATGCAGAGGCAGTGGGATGATGGGGATGAGCATATGGGTATGGGTGAGATCCAGGCGGACGATGAGTGGGAGTGGATGGTAGAGCCAATGGATTGGGAGATTGCATAGAGGCAATGAGTGAATTTTGGATGGTGCATTTGGATGATTTGACGTAGCATTCATGGCGAAAGTTAGACATCGGTTCTGTGTAGACATAGCGAATAGTCATAATCGATAGAGTCATATCACATATTCAATATGTCGAAAGACTACAGGGGAAATAGGCATTCCACATAAGAACAAACAGTAAAGACCACCCCAATGTATTTTCTATCAATTATCTACCCCATCAAATACCAATACCAAATATCCCAAATACAAAAAGACCCTATCAGATAAATAGAAAGACATCAAGTCATTCAAAAGAAAGAAAAAGAAGCAGCATCAAATGCCATTGCATCCCCTCACCATTAAAACACCCATGGCTTACGAACATAAGCTGGCTCACGGTACGAAGGAGGCTCGTACGCAGGCGGCTCATACTCAGGCTCCTTGGCACCAGTAGAAGTAGAAGATTTCTCGGTCACTTTGCTTGTGGTTACGAGAGTGGTGAAGCCAGTTGCTGCGTCAGCGGTCGAAGCGTATGAAGCGGTTGGCCAGCCGTCGTTGGAGCTGGGGTTGGTAAAGTCGTAGCCTTGAGGACCGGTTGACCCTGTGGATGGGATGGGTGTTCCGATGGGTTGAGAGGGGGTGGAAATGGCAGAGTCTGCTTGTGCGGCGGTGGACTCAATGGGAATGAAGTCGGAGGGAAGAGTAATCTGAACTCCAGCTGCTGCCTCACTTGTGCTCTCAAGATACTCGGAAGTCGAAACGCCAGCTTGAGCCTCTGAGGTCTCGATACCAGGAACAGTAGTTTGCTCGACTACGTCCGAAGTGGCAGAAGTGTGCCCAGTTCCCCATGAAGAAGCCGAGGTGAAAGAACCGGCTAGAGCGGAAGAGTCAACGTTTTGTTGAGCGGTGCTGTGGATGATAGTAGTGTTGTCGTAGATGTGAGTGTGCTTGGTCGATGTACAGGGTGTGTTGGTTGAGAGTTCAGCTTCGCTTGTGAGTGTAGTAGATACTCCAGCAGCTGTGGACTCAGCACTGGGAACAGGAACCTCAGAGCTCACGTCCTCAGTTGAAGCAGGACTCTGTCCAGTCTCAGTTCTAGCGCCTTCGGTCTGAGAGGATGTGATGACCGCTTCAGTGCTCTCCTCCGATGTGACAGCTTCGGTGGAGGAAGTGTAGGCAGTTGTAATATTTCGAATGCCAGGGACTTGGGTGGTGATGATTGACTGAATAGTGGTTGTGGAGACTCCTTCCGGGACAGTAGAGTTGCCTGGCTGAGAGACGTAAGTCTTGGTACTCAAAGCCTCAGTAGGAGCTGATTCAGTTCCAACAGGGAAAGACTCAGAAAGCTGTCCAGTCGTGCCCTGGGACAGGGTTGTAGACTCCTCCCCTTGAGGGAACTGAGTTGTTCCAGGTGCGAGAGCAGAAGAGTCAGCACTGGGGACGAATGTAGGCATAGTCTCAAGGTTGGAAACGCTCTCAGTCGTCAGCTTCTGAGTAAAAGTGCTAGTAGAGTACCCATATAGACTAGACTCCGACTCCGAGGAAGTGCCTCCAGCTAGAGCACTTGAGCCAATGGATACTTCAGGCTGGGAGATAACAACAGATGTCTCAGGAATAGAAGTGTAAGAGACGGAAGTGTTAACGAAGATGGTAGTAGAGGGGATGGAAACAGTAGGCAGGGAGGTGACGTTGGTGAAAGATTTGGACTCAGATAGGATAACCGAGGAACCAGTCGGAAGCGTGATGCCAGAAGAAGTGCCAGTGTATTGGGTAGAGGTACACTCAAATACAGTAGAGTAGCAGGAGGCGGCACACTCTGTAGCAGTCACCGTGGCTTCAGCACGAGGATAGAAGAATCTCATGTTCGGGACAGAACAGCTGGTAATCGTCTCGGTGACTGTATAAGTGACGGTATCGGTAACAGTCACGGTATCCTGAGCACAAACAGCCAATGCCCTGACCTTATTAGCACACATCTCAACCGAGAGACAACAAGAAACACTTACCAGAACACCACGAGGGTGAAGCGAGCGAGGAGAGACATGTTCGAAAAGGCAAAGATTCCAGAAGCGACTGTATCGAAATGTAGCAATAATAAAAAAGCGAATGACAAAAGAGCGTCAAAGATCTAATAGTCTCACTCTTGAGATTTCACTCTTCAACCTTTGCTCCATCTCGACTCTTTATACCTCTCCTTCTCCCTACTGAGGCCTCGCACGACCCCTGATGCTGCAATATGCCGTGGTACCGGAAAGACCGCGATGATATTATTAAGGAGACGTGTCTGCCCGTCTGTATGTTTCGCCTTGCCGTCTAGGAGATTTATTTTACCCGCTGGTAACTTGTATTGACTTAACTTAACTTCGGGTTCTGGCAATGCCATGGTGTTTGCTGTTTGCTATACCGTAGCGACGGGAGTCGTTACGGCTTCTTGCTTCAGCCCGTTTGCATCCCGTGAGGTCAAAGTGGCCGATATCTAAATAGATTTAGAATCCTGGTGGTTGACATGGTGCAGTGGGTAAGTCAGTATAACGTCTCACCGTCACATCCAGCGACAACGCATACAGTACAGGAAGTTATCATCTTCTACAAAAGTCCTTATGCAATCGATCTCAGCCTTCTGATCGCGCGGGATCGTGAAGCTCACCCATGCATAGGCATTGTAACACAAACACTACACAAGCGTCATGTTTACAGCTGAACAAAGCACGCCTCGGGGTCCAAGAGAACACGAGAAAGCTTGTGCCGAAATACAGCGGTATTGTAACTTGCAGGTATGGTGACACAGAATGCACGATAGGCTGCCTCAGACCGCTTTTCGTATGGTGTGTGCTACGGATATTCACATTTGGACGTGTGGCGTAGATAGACATGCAGACGGAAGAGTACATATTCCTTAATGAAATTGCACAGAAGGAAACGGGCTTAAGAAAGCGGGCTTGAGAACAAAGACTTGGCGGTCTGGATAAACAATACACGGCGTCCTGCTGCACGAGTCAAATGCATGGGTGGCCATCCGAGACTGAGTGTTGCATGTTGAGCACGTTGCCGTGGTTCCTGGCTGGGAGACACCAGGATGCCTAAGACGTGAGTCCTAAGTGATAAAATACTTATGCAAAGATTAAGACATTTTAGGGTAATTTGGGATAATTTAGGAACCTTTTGATGAGTTTGTTTCTGCACCCGAATGCCTGGCCATTCACTGCATATAAGAAAAGCTTGAGACTGAGTTTTTTTTTATTGTTTGTGTTAATTTGACAGATCAAATGCTGATCTCAATAGCTCTGTGTGATTGGTAATATCATTGTTGGTTAGATGGAAGCTCGCAGAACCTTGAAGGCGTCCTCACGGGTACCGGTGAATCGGGCTTCGGCTGTCTTCCAGTTTATGACGTTCCAAATGTTATCAACATAAGCAGCCTTGCCATTAAGATACTATCGCAATGTTAATTTCTTTCTTTAATGGGGAGGGGAGGGGACTCTTACCTGGAGATAGTAGGCATGCTCCCACATATCAACACCAAAGATGGGAACCTCTCCTCCAACAACAGGGTCCTGATCCTTCGTCGTAACAATACGAAGACCGTGAGTATCCTTAACAAGCCATCCCCAACCACTACCCTGCAGTCCCAGAAGTGTCTTCTTGAAAGCCTCCTGGAACGCAGGAATGCCACCCCACGTCTTTGAGATCTCAGCACTGAGCGTAGGAGCGCTCTCGGGCTTAGAATCAGGAGAACTGGAAGGCGTGAGATTCTCCCAGAAGAGAGAGTGGTTTATGTGTCCGCCGCCGTTGAACTTGATGGCAGATTGCAGGGCGATCTGGCCGGCAATGTCGTTGGTTGAAGTAGCGGTTGCGTAGTTCTTTAGCGCGGCGTTGAGGTTTGTCACGTAGGTCTGGTGATGCTTGCTGTGGTGAAGCTCCATGATTTGAGCAGAGATGCTAGGCTCAAGGGCCTTTGTCATCGTCAGTCTTCTCATACTTTGCTTCATGATAGCTGAGGCGGGGAAACTCACATCATAGGCGTACGGCAACGCCGGAAGAGAGTACGAACCAACAGACATGGCTTCAAAAGACTGAATGTTATCAGGAAGGATAGTATAAGCTTGGTTATGATCAGAAGCAAGATCAGGTTCAGAGGACGCAGTCGAAGATGAGATGAAGAAGATGAGGGGTAGAATAGGGAGTCTCGAAAGGAACATGATGGATAGCGATTGCGTCAGAGCTAAGAATTAATAATTGTATTCTTGCGTGCTTGAGCTCCTACGGGGGTGAACGATACAATGGAACCTCGGTACGTATTGGGACGGGAGTTCATCAAGGTGCCAGTCAGTGTAGGTTGTTGTTAGTGTAGAGAGCGGAACGGCCATGAATGGAGCAAGTCGCACTAATTGCGCAAACTTGCTCATACTCGCTTGAGCGCCTCCACTGGCTTAGGACCCTGTCGCCTATAAAGGTTGCCCAATTCGGGAACAACGCTAGGTCTTGGGCTACACTGATTGGCTCATTTCAAGCCGTCATCTATGGCTTGGATTATGGTGAGAGACTTCGAGAGAGATACGGCAAGTTTCAGGATCTACTATGTAGGAGATCGAACCGCGTGTCATGTGTGAAATAGTTCATTCTTAATGAAAACATACCCTTCCTTTTATACGATAGTTCTTTGCTCAGTGTTTCTTTTTCATCATCACCATTCAGCATACTATTCTCACTTGAACCTTCAGCACCATGTGCGGCCCAGAAAACACCAACAGACCTCGCGGAGGAGCCCTCGCCGCTCTCAACCCTCCCATCAACTCCATTTCTTCAAACATCTGCGGTGATCTCGCTTTTCACACTCCCGGTAGCCCTTCGAGTTCAAGAGCAACACACGCCAGACTCACACCAAGTGAAGAGTGCAGCATGAAGGGCTTTTCTGACTTATACGTTGTCATTCAGTGAGTCTCTTCTCTTGCTTCTCAACAGCCCGATGTTAACGTTAAGAAGTTCCAGCGGTGATTTGACGAGAAACGCAAATGAATGTGGCCTATTTCGACAATTCTCCCTCGAAACTTCTTCAAAATCCCATGACTATGTCGAGTTGCCTCTTCAAGGACCTCTATCACTTGAAGTTGGCGGTGATGGAATCATCGGACGTCGTGTCTCTGTATACTCACGGCTCGCCTCTGGGGACAAGATCGTTGCTGAGGGCATCGTCGGCTTCAATTTCATCAGCCAAGCAGCACCCGAAGAAACATCTTGCCCTTCATCACCATCCCCATCGCTGTAGCGACGAACCTCTGTGGTTCGATGAGGCTGCCCTGTAAGCACAGGGCCATCAAGGTTGTTGTGTCGCGCACCGGGTGCGAACCGAAAGCACCGTGGGATATCTCAATTTGGTAATCCTCACCATTCTAGCATATTTTTATCAGGGTTCTCTTTTCCAAGCTGGCGTTGGCATCAGGTTATCATTTCTGCGAATGAGGATATTGTTGAATCATCTGGGTTTAATAAGCATGAAATCAAGGTCTAAGGTGTTGACGACATGACATTCTTTGCATTTATTAAGACTACTTATAATAGTGAAACTCCATTTTCTGTTTCTTACATTCAAAAATTGCCCTGTCCATGAGAGGGTAGAGAATTTAGGATTTCAGTTTAAAGCAACAAAAGGACCAGAGTCAAGATTCTCCTTTACTTATCATAAACTTGCCTGGTTTTTTTATTATTATTTTTATTTAGAATCAAGACCGGAAATCATCTTACTCCCAAAGGCATGTATTAGACATGAATTCGCCGATAGTGAAGCTGCATATTGGCAGCAAAATAACCCAGGACTCAAGAAATGCCAAATGTAGCATTCATTCACTACACAATCTGTCCTCGGGCAGTTGATCCTTGACAGCGGTGCATCATGGATTCAACCACGGATATAAGGACCCTGCTTCATCATAACTTGAACAGGTATTGATTTGCAGTTACACTACCAATCACCACAACTCAACACCAACCATCAACACCGAATCATTTCCATCAAAACAGAGCTACGAGATATCATCAGATACTCACTACAATGGCTCACAAACCTCAGCATTTGACAGCGAATGCGGCCTTTTCATTCAGCCTACGCCTCCAACACAGCCACGCACAGCCACAAACAACCTCACCCACTCCCTTCTCCATCACCGTCATCTCAGCCTCGCTCATGAACCACTAATAATAACAACTACTTCAGCCAAGACCAAGACCAAGATGTCTAAAAACAAGAAACCCCCAGTCTATTTTCCAACTCCGAATCAGGGTCCCTCCTTCCCTGAATCAACTCCCCGGCGCATTCCCTCTCTAGTATAAAAAACCGTCCATAAATAAACCCTCTTTGTTCCCCCATCATTCTTTTATTCCCACCGCCTTTTATACAAAACAATGCCCTTTGTCGCAAATACCCCCGAGTCATACCTCAACCGCTCCGACTCAAAGGCCATAAACGGAACATGTCGTGGAATAACCTCCAACGGGCGCCCGTGCCGTCGCGCCGTTCAACAGACAGCCAGAACTGATAAGCGCGGAAGACCAGTTACCCCGGATCCTCGTGATGAGGGTCTCTACTGCTGGCAACATCGAGAGCAGGCGAGTGCGTCGGCGCATTCGAGTCCCGGACCTAGAGCTACTTCAACGCCGATTTTGGAAGGACGGACAAGTCTGGATACACTCGCGGATAGGCTGGGGTTGGTGGATTTGCAGGAGAAGAAACATAGAAGGGGGACTGAAGGGCGAAAGACGAGTGCGTCGAAACCGAAGCCACAACCACAACCGCAGCCAAAACAGTCTCTTTTATGCTGCTGCTTTTCAGTTCCTCTTCAAGATGTCCAGGAGTCTCGACCTCCACGCCCTCAACCCCGTCCCGTCCAGAAGACCTCCTCTTCTGTGCCGTCAAAGCGCAGTTCAAAACAGCAAGTCACCGCATCGCAAAACACGTCTACCACCAAAAACTCCCGCCGCTCACGGAAATCCAATGGCTCGCAGACAGCGCAGATCAAAGACTTCATTCCTGACTCTCTAGACACCCAGACCGCCTCGGCGCTTATGGCCGAGCTAGCGCGACCCTTTGGCGCTTCGGAGGAGCCTGGTTTCATATACATGTTCTGGCTCACGCCTACATCTCAATCGTCGGCTGCGCCCGTTGACGCAGCGCGCTCGCTTCTTTCTCCACCATCGCCGAACCGGCCACCGCGATCTCGAAGTGCTAGTAATGCTGTTTCAAGCTTTGCAGCTGCTGATCCATCGACATCGCGAAATACCATGCTTCTCAAGATCGGCCGCGCAGCAAATGTTCAGCGCCGTTTGAATCAATGGCAGCGACAGTGCGGTCATGAGGTTGAGATTCTGCGATACTACCCTTACCTCCCGGGATCGCAGGAATCATCTGGTGTGGTTCCGCACATGACGCAGCATGTGCACCGAGTAGAGCGCTTAGTCCACATTGAACTTGCGGGCCTGGGTCTGAAGAAAGATGCAGAAAAATGCGATGCTTGTAGGAGAGAACATCGCGAGTGGTTTGAGGTGGAGGCCACAAGAGAAGGAATCAAGGCCGTTGACGGTGTGATAAGACGGTGGATAGAATGGGACGAAACGATGACATGAAATTAATGATTACATTGCATAGATATATACATATAGCCGGCGTTGGGTTCACATGAATACACGAAGTTACGATCCACAAGCCCTGAAAATGTCACGTTTGACCGGGCACAAACTGCGATCATGGTATCTATAATATAAGAATAATCCCTCTCTCCCATCTATAAAAAAGTAACCATGCTCATGAATCGTGAGAACGTCCTTTCCAGTTCTTCCAATGAATGTACCTCCGTTCAATTTCCGCGCTATACGAATCGCACTTCATCAAATAGGCCTGCTCTGACTTGGATAAGGGCAGCCAGCTCAAAGAGGAAAGATTGCAGGATGATAACATTGGTGACGACGTGTGAGACCGAAACAGTGGTGTTGTTCTCCCGCTCTTGTCTAGGCTGAGGGGTTTCGGGTTCTGAGGTATCCAGATTTCGAGTCTGTCGTTGAGGTGTCGCAGGCTTGGGTTCCTCAGTGTCATCTTCCTTGTTCTCGGCATCATGAAATTCATATTCACTGGGCTCAGCATCCTTTGCTTCAGGTACCTGTAGCTCGTCCTCTTTGGCCTCGGACGCCTTGATCCCCACTTCCTTAGCAGGTTCAACCTCCTCTGGAGCATCAGCAGTTGTCGAATCCTCCGCCTCTTCCTCAGCCGGTTCCATCAGTTCGGCAGTTTCAGGCGCAGTCTCGGCATCAGAAAGATCAGTCTCCGTATCTTCCGTCTTCGCATCATCCTCATCCTTCGCCTCAGCAGGTGTTTGTTGAATATCAGTCACTGTATCCTCAAATTGGTCCTCATCAGCATCTTCAGAGAGAGCCTCCTCAGCATGAACCTCCTCTGTAGCTTCAGTATCCACAGGTTCAGGCATTGGCTTCTTATCAAACTTGAGCGGAATAGGCTCAACCTTGACATCAGGCAATCCAACCTTCTTAGAGAGGATGGTCTGATCCATAGCTGCAAATTCAGCCATCTGTCGAGCAAGCGCTTCTTCCCGGGCTTTTTGTGCTGCATCAATAGTGTCGAGCGTCCTTGGTGGAGAGTGGCTACGGCCAGGAGTGCCTCGTCCCCTACTATGAGACGCTTCCTTGGAGCCAAGCACAGACTTTCCAGGCGTCGCATTGCCGCTTCCAGAGCTACGGCCCAGCTCCTTGCGTCCTCGCGGGCTGCTGGCACGGCTCGGCGTTCCTAACTCGGACAAAAGACGGTGCGCTAATCCTTCCAGTGCGGACGGCCCGGAAGGTGATGTGTTGCGCGATACTTCTTCAAAGCTTGGTCGATCAGGAGGATCTTCACTTATGGGGGTCGGTCTGGGTGTAGGACCCGCATGGTGTAACATTGCATCCGCGGTCCTGAAGGCGTCGCGCCGTTGTTGCACCAACTCATCAAACCGGGGAATACTCCTTCTGTATGCAGCCACCTGCTCCTCCAATCTTCTGAGAACGTTGAAAACACGTGGCAAAGACGCCTGAGACCATTGCGGCCGTTGACGGCATTGCTCCATGGCTTGAAGTTGTTTCTGTTCTGGGGTTGGCGATGGCAGATCCTCCAAATCTTCATCATCGTCACTCTCTGCGTCTTCGTTTTCTGCAGACTTACGCCTCGACTTCTCAACTTCATCATATATATAAGAACTTGGACTTCGCGTCAGCCATCCTTCGATCTTCATAAAACCGCAGACAGCCAAGTCAACAAGTGTTTCAGTGACCGACAAATTCGTCTCAACTTGGTTGACAAAAAATGTCTCCAATAGATCCAGTAATGAATTCAGAAGAGGGTCATCAGGTCGAAGAGTATGGTCTCCAACTTCCTTCGGTGCTCCAGGAAGACTGTCAGGCAGCCTTTGGTTACTCGTAGATGCCCTAGGCGCAACAAGCTTGAGAGAGCAAGGGTGTGCTTCAAGCCTAGACATAGTATCTCGAAGGACAAGCTGATAGACCTCATCAAAGTCATCTTCGCCTCCTATTGTTCCGGCTAATGACATGAAGAATTCAACCTCTTGCTCTTGGGCACCCACAGTTCGAGTTGCATTCTGGATAGGGATGTTATCAGTTCTTAGGAGAGTAACAATGGCATATCGATGGTGTCTCTTTAGAATAGCCGATACCAGTTGTAGAGTGACATGAATTGTTTGTTGGTTTCGTGATCTCAAGCATGCGAGGATGAGATCAACCAGGTTGAAGAGCAGGGGAGTAGCAGCAGGTTCGGCCCTTTCTGCCAACATCGTGGCCAGATCCATTGACTTTCGTTTGCGAGCCTTGCTGACAGATGAGCTTGAACCAGGTCGGGCGGAAGCGATGTTATCGGGAAGTGCTAGGAGGTAGTGAAGGATGAGGTTGATCATGTCAGGGTGGTCCAGAGATTCCAGGATACGGCGAAGATAAGTCAAAACAGCCACCGATGAGCCTCCGTCGATATCAGAGGACTCAAGCAGCGAGGGGTATCTGGTCTGTTAGGATAGCTCGAGTGGAGAGTTGGCAGGTACGTACAATAACTGTTGTAGGAAAATAACTTGAAAATGTTCCAGCAAAGTAGACTTGACCTCTACAGACCGACAGTGGTTCAAGACGTCTTGCCAGAATAATAGATGTGATAAGAAGGTTTCAAGGTGGGATTGGAACTCAGGTGAGCATGAGCTGATAACTTCGTAGTTGGATGTAGGATGTTCGTAATCGGAGAATGCGAGAATAGGGGGTAGGTTGTGAGGGAGATGGTCAACGACCAGTTTGCGACTCAACTGACTGTACAAAGCGCCAAGGCCCGTCGCCATCAAAGTTGATAGGTCACTTTCAACAATCCATTGTTCCAGCGGCCCTGAACTCGACGCTGCTTCGATGATGTACAGCAGGCCTGTTCGCGCAAAGTCGCCCACCTTGCCCTCATGGTGAATGTAGTCCATGAGGATATAAAATAGGGGAAAGTCGGCCTTTTGCGTGCGTCCTACAAATGCGTTACGAGCGTTCTCATCCTTCTCCCTGTTTTGAAGCGCCACACCACGATGTGTCTTGAACCATGCCGGTAAAATACTCGGGTCCAGCCGAATCTTGGTTGTGATGTTAAATGCTAGCTCGACGACACGCGACTCTGTATCCAAGCCCAGGCGCACGCTGTTAAGGCCAGTAATCCGTACGAGAAGATTCGTTAGACTGTTCGAGAAGGTCTGGTTCTCTACAAATGCTTCCTCTTCGCTCTCGATAAGGGTCGCAAAGAAGAGGACGGCCTCCTTAATGATCCACTCATTGTACGAAGTTGTAGCGATCTTTCCGATAGGTACGTAGATTTGTTTGAGCGAGCAGTATTGGATACATGGATGCGGTAACGGTCTTCGACTCTCGTCACTTAGGATGTTGGTGAGTTCCTGTAGGCGAATTTCAAGGGTCTCGGCGGCGTCGCTATCTCGAGATAGGTTGGATGATTTTCTCCAAGCAGACTACTGTGGTTAGTGCTTGTCGCATGCATGGGCGGATTTCGCTGGTCCTCACGAGTAAGAGGCTATATTGCTTTTCGAACCGATGTAGTCGTTTCGCAGGATCATGTCCCAGGTCCTTGCGGGTGCCCCCAGACGAGAGAGGGCTCAATAAGCGCGACCACTATCCGGGAGTGATTAGCTGGGTGTCTTGGCTGTGGTGATGGATAGCGATGGTATACTCACGAAATCCATGATGATATTGAAATCATCTCCTGGCGACTATAACTAGGGAATGAAGGTCACCTTGACCACATAACGGCACCTCGCAGGTCCTTGTAAGTTGAATTGTTGAGAGCTGTTGTCCCCTGGGTCCAGGGACATCCGAGTGGACATGGGGCGCTGGGTGTGGCTGAGACAAGTGTGGCTGTAGGTTCAGGGTAGATATGGTCCCTGTTTTGAAAACGATCTATTGTACGTGTTGCATCTGAAAGCGAGGCTACGGCTGAAAGTTTTGCTTCTTCACTTCATGGATCGAAGGCTCTCTCCTGGTACTTTGAATGGTACTTTGTCTGGGTCAGTATTTTAATGCACCTTCAAACAAACATATATCACTCCAAATCATGGCATTAACAGCAGGGATCAATTCAATACCGGAATCAACACGACATATAGAACTCATGTTGTTAGTACAAAGTGAAACATCAGCTTAAAGATAAGATCAGAGCCCACTACAGACAATCTTCATGCTGAGATGTTGTATCACCGGGGGTAACTTCAATCTTGCCTCTGAGTAAAGACCCTAGTAGAACTAGAGGAGGGATGACCAAGCACGTAACTCACGATTTTTAGCAAAATCATAGAAGACGATCAAATCACAACGGAAGAACAATACGATAAGAATCTAGAAGAAGGCATGAAAGAGTTCTTTGTTATCTCTAGGGGAGTTGGCTACCATACATTATGAACTGCTCTACCCTGACCTGCTCTGCTGTACCATATCTGCTGACTTGCATCAACACTCATTTTGGGAGGGAGGGAAGAAAAAAAAAAAAAAGTAAAAAAATCTTCAGGGGTACTTCCACCCATCTCCAGATAGAAAAGAACAAAATATTCCATTCGACTTCACAGCGGAAACTCTGCCTCCAGCCTCTCCCAGGCGGCCTCGTTCTCTTGAGACAGCAATTGGCGATAACGGCCACGTTCACGCATGAGTTCATTTCGAAGATCATTTTTCTGCTCTCGAATCTCTTCTACATCTTGTTTGAGGCTGGCGTTTTCTCTCTTCGCCTGATCTGCAGACCTCTCTGCTTGGAGTGCCTGTATCCTGCCGTTACGGCGTATTCTGGCGACGTGATGCTTGTAATCTGCGTCTATGGTCTTGCGTGCCTTTGTAATGTTGTCGTCAAAACGTTAGTCAATACGTCGTTGAAGGACCAAGAAACGGCGCTCAAACTTTTCCTCGCGATGATAGTGACGATGCTAAAAAGAAAAGTGAGTTCTAGATATACATGGAGAAGAGCAAAGAGAAAGACGAACAGGAATATGGCGATGCTTGCAAGGTCTCGGCTTGGTATTTTCAAGTTCCTCCTCTGCATCAGAAGCCGAGGGAGTAGTGGCAGCACCAGCGGTTGAAGCTTGAGCTGAATCAGCCTCACGAGTAGTGGCTTGGGCGGCAACCTCGGCTTACTTCTTGTCGAGTTCCGTAATATACTCTCGAAGTTTCTACCTCTCTGCGTCTTGCGTCGACGTTGCGCGCTCAGCCGATTGCGTGACATGTCGGCGATGAAGTTCAGGTCTCGACGTCAAGGGGGCGGAGTAGAGAGATGTGACTTGCAAATTAAGCAATGGTCTCGAGGCACTAGGAGACAGGAGAGATGTAAAATCCAAGAAGGGAACATGAATCGAGAAAATTTCTCGTTCCGCTGGTAAGAGCGAGATGCTGAGCAACGCTGCCAGTGACCGCAACCTAGGTAGGTACCTTGTTGTTCTCTGGCAGTGACCACACTCTATTGTTCTCTGATCCCTACCTAGGTAGTGACCGAAACCTATTGTTCATGCAAACGGCACGGCTGATTAGGGGGAGGGGGAGGATGCGAGAGAGGTAAAACCGGCTAGTAATAACTGGCAACAACTGGCAACAACTGGCAACGGCTGGCAATAACTGGCACCTGGCAGTACACTGTGATTCATTCTGAGTCTCTTATAGTCACGCCCCGGTTCTGCTGCCTATAAAACCCCATCCTCCCTCCCCTCCTTTATCCTCCTTCATCATCCTCACTCCTCCACTCCTCATTTTCTCTCATATCTACCTCCAACCCATACACAGCAACATATTACAACACTTGACTCCTATCGTCCAACATGCCCAAAGAGAGAGTCGACATGCGCTTGCTTGCTATGAAGGCTATGGAGGGTCAGACTGACTCCTCGCAGACCGACGTGGCTATGACCAACGTGGAGACTTGTGTTGATATAGTATGTCTACTTTCTTTTCTCATCCACCCTTGACTGCACTCCTCTCCTTGCCACTTCTTCCCCGCATGCGAGCCAGGAGCATCAAAGTTCCCCAGCATAACGCCCAGGTCTTTTGTCTATTTTCAGACGTCACGGCCTTAGATGTTGGGCCCCGAGCTGTGGACTCAGGCGCGCATGTGAGCATCTCCAAGCTTAGCTTGGACTGCAGCTTGGGTCGCTTCCAGGTCCTCAAGGCCAAGTACCCAGATACCAGTTCGGCCCGGGAAGGTAACGTCGGGGTCCCGTACCCCCAGTTCTTCCTGTCGAACATTAGGTTGGTATCCCCAGGCTCAGCCTGGGCACACTTTGACTTTGGGGGTCACGGTCTCGTACCAGTTTACCTCGGGAGTACAGACCATATTGCCTTGAAGTTGTGTCTTGGGCTTTGGTATCGCTTCAGCATACCGTGTGGGGTCTGTCCAGATGGTCAATTGATTTGCTCTGGGATTGGAAAACAGAGTTCAGTGGTCGCGGCACGAGAGGACCCGAAGTGCACATCGAGGTGCAGACATACTCAGCTTAGGAACCCTTGGCTGACGGATGTGAACAGAACGAAACCCCCGTAACCGGAAACAGTACCGTTCAGCACATCGCTGAGATCAAAGCCCGCCTCGACAAGCATGAGGAAGCAATGGGGGAAAACGAAGAACTGGCCAACATAGCTGGCGGGAAGGTTTCTGACATGGAACAAGAGATCAAAAGCATGAACAACTATGTTGAGAAAGAAGTGCACAGACTCCGCAAATACTGCAAGAAGCTAGAAGAGTTTTCTGACGACCTCGACGACTTCTCGAGAAACGACAGCAACAGCTGGGATCGTTTTCGCAAGACATACGGGAAGGTAAGTGTACTCCTCCAGATCGTTGGAAAGAAAATGATTGCTAACCAGTCATTCTCCCTGGCAGGTGGTCGACCTGGAATTGAAGTAGGACATGATGTCCAAGGAGGTCAAATCCCTCACCAATCAAAAGCTTATGCTTGAGAAACAAATCGAAGCGCAGGCGTCCACTATCAAAGCGCAGAAAGAATCCATGGATAAGATGCAGCGT
The DNA here is from genome assembly GCA_002980475.2 of Fusarium beomiforme. NCBI lineage: Eukaryota > Fungi > Ascomycota > Sordariomycetes > Hypocreales > Nectriaceae > Fusarium > Fusarium beomiforme. Next base: position 348,571 of record PVQB02000059.1, on the reverse strand, counting down.
CGCCTGGACACACTCGAGTCAATCGTGCACAAGCACATGTACGATGAGACTGAGAAGCAGCTCGGATCCATGAATGTCTCAACATTCTCATATAGGGTGTCAGGAAACGGAAATGGGATAGTACGTAGGCATGAAGAGTAAATGAGAAACAACGCATGCGACCGTAACAAACACTTGAATGCCTGGAAAATGTGACATGATGTGTTCGTGAGTTGTCTTGCGCCCGACAACTTTGTTTGTTCTGGGACTGGCACAGCAATTCTTGGTGAAAAGTAGGATGGGAGAAGTGAACAAACATAGTGAACTGTGGGAAGGGAACAAGTGCATGGACAGGCATGCATCATGCACTCACAAAGAGAATTGCATAAGGTAATGTTTGTCGGTGATGAAAACGATGGAGGATGAGGAGCATTAAACCAAAACGACTGCGGTGAAAGGCCCGATATGAGACGACCTGGGAAGGAGCACAAGGTAAGGTTAGGTAAGGTACTCACCTCAACCACGTCCATTCTCAGCACACCCGCCCCCAAAAGCCTCGATTGAGGTTGAGAGAACGACATGGCCGAGCAACATAACATAGAGACATCACCATCTAACAAACAGATATAACAATGGCACTACTTTTATTCACTACAAGCGCTATCCAACAGCTAGCCTGTCGAAATCAGAACCAAACAGCCGCTGCCCTTCCACCACAGCCAAAGATCGATCACCCAGCCAAACTCGACCGCTCGCTCACCTGGGGCTCGTCGGATCACCATTGCTGCCGCTGCCGCTGCTACCGCCACCGCTGGCCTTGGTGTGACTTGCCCAGATGTGCTTGACCCGATGGGAGTCCATGGGCGGCGATGCGTACTCCTCACCGCTTGACTGCGTGAAGCCGCTGACGTTGCTAAGCATGCTAGAACTACGTCCACGAGAGCGAGTCATGCGCGGTTCAAAAGGAGGTGCAGTTGGAGGAGGTTGCCAAGGTGACATGGATGAGAGAGTGGGAGCTGATGCTGAAGGGAGAACGTTGTCGGAGGCGGACCAGAGACCAGTGGGATAGTGAGGAGGAGCTGTGGGATCGGGGTTCCAAGTGCTCGAGGTCGTAGGTTGGAAAGGCGGACCAAGGTGAGGATGTCCCGCATCAAGAGGAGGCATCATATCGTAAGACATGCCGTTCGAGTTGATGTACTCATGGAAACTCTGCAGCTGCATTTGCAAGTGTCGAATCTCCTCGCTCTTGTTGGCATTGTTCGCACGAACATGAGCCAGTCGCTCGTTGTAGTTAGCTTCAATGCCAGCGACATGACCCTGCCAAATGGAACGCTCTTGATTTCGTCGTTCTGCCTCATCGAGACCACGATTGTTGGCATCGGTGATATTGGCAAGCTCGTTCTCAACCTTGGCAATTCGAGTCGCCACCTTGTTGCGGCGGGTGTTGAGGTTTGACTTCTCGACTTCCTTGGCCTTGATCTCCTTCTCCAGTCCCGACTTGTACTCCTTGAACGCCTTCTGGGCTGCCTCAAAAACCTTCTTCTCGCTACTGTACTGCTTCTCGACCTTCTTTTTACGTTCGCCGAGTTCAGGTGCAGTATCGAAATTCTTGAGCTGTTCAGAAAGTTGCTGAGTGTCACGCTCTGCCTGGGCTTTCTGGGTTTCTTGTTGACGAATCTTCTGTCGGTACTTTTCGTCATGATTTCCAGCCGAAGAGAGTTGATTATCCGTCAACTCGTTATCCTTGCGGAGGGCGTTGGCGCGGTTCTTGTACTCCTTTCGTAGAGTCTTGAGGCGGGACCTCTCCTCGCTAAGCTTGGCTTCAACTGCAGCAATCGATGTCCTGAGAGTCAAGGCAGGTGAATCCGGGTGAAGAGAGCGCTGTCCGTTAGCAACGGGGGGTGGAACACCATCCGCCTCACGCTGAGTGGCTTGGACAGTTCTGATGCTGGTTGAAAACAGAACCTCATCAGTCTGGCTATCCACGAACTCGCAGACATACTTGGAAGCAGGTCTGAGTCCGTAGATATCACCAGTCCACCGCACTCCTTCATGAGACTCTCCTGGCGACTCCTCGATAGGAAACATGCGAGTGGGCTGCCAAACAGCGTTGTTAACCCTGACGTAAAATGGCTTTGAGGTGTCGATATTGGCTGGTCTCGAATCTTCTCCTGAAGACTCAACCGAACGCGGCTCGTCGTCGTCGATTTCGGGGAAATAGCTAGTGTTAAAACAAACTTCGTCGCTACCAATGTAGGATATCCAAATTTGGTTGGGTTGGTTATTGAACGGAGCATTGCCAAGATTGTGAATGTCGGTAGCATTAGTTCCAGCAGACTCTGAAGCCGCATGGGATAGCTCATACTCCTTCACCACAACAATCTTGGTGCTCGCCAATGCCGCCCATAGTGGTTGTTGTAAACGAACTTGAGTGCTTTGCTTTCTTCTTTTTTTGCTTGTAGGTACTGTAGATGTCGAAGTCAAACCTGCTTCTGTATCAGGTGTTGCAAACCCTCCTTCATTGGCCGTATCGCTGGCCACGCTTGGTGGCTTTCCGGCCTCAGGATCGCTAGCACCAACAGAAGCGTTGGCTTTCTCGCGTCTGAGATACCATTCTCGAATATATCGTACAATTCCTTGGGTTAAAATATGGATGGCGAGAACACTTCGAATCCATCCGTAAGCAGACATCTTATCGTATGCGCTAGAAGCAGAATCGACTGAGTTACTGAAAACCTGGGGCAACCGCCAGTGCTCTGGTATGTGTCGAGCCACCCGACCCCAGTGAGCTTTGGTTCCCCGAAGTAAGTGATGACCTATCACCCACATAAAACAAGTGGTTAGGCCTCTCGATGTTCCATCTCTCGCACTTGTTCCTCCTCCCAGAGTGATGGCAATGACTGGCTTGGCAAAATCCAGGATAGCGTCCTGAATTGGACCCCACAGAAAGAGCCATATCAGAAGGAAGAAGAAGTCAACACACAAGACAGTTACGAGAGAGGGCATAGTCGAATTGCCGTCGAAAATCTCGGCAAGGTTGATGCTCATACCCGAACTGGTGGCGACGGGAGGAACAAAGGTAAGGAACGTGAAAATGGTGTATATGACGGTCAGTGAGAGAGATGGGACATGCATAAGGATGATGAGAATAGCGAGTGTGTCCTGCATAGGGAGAGACTTGAGAACGGTGGTTGCGAGATCAAACGGACCGGAGTCGCGGTGGACATCGGCGTTCTTCATAGCATTGACGTCGATCTGGCGGTGGCCAGCCTCGACGAGGCCGTTGGCGTTGGACGAGTCGGACGACATCTCGGAGACAGCGTCAAGAGAGGAGCGGCGGAGATCGTCGTTACGGGAGTCATTGGAGGCATCATAGACACACTGCTTGTACGGGCTGTTGGCGTGACCATTGACGGGCGTCGACTGTCCAGCAGCACCAGCAGCACCTTGGTCAGATCGGCGAAGAGAGTTGTCGAGCTGGCCTGAGCCCTTCTTGTCGGAGAAACGCTTGGCAGGACCTACAAGCCCATTCTCATGGCGGTTATCGCGATGACTGGCGGCGCCTTGCTGTCGCTTACTCGAACCTGGAGCGCGAGGCATGCGCAGCGACTTGTCTTGCTGCCACAGTCTGACGAACCCAGGAACCACTTGGGAACAGGGCCGGCAGCCGGGACAAGCCTTTCAGAGACAAGGGCTTGGTACAGAGAGTTTTCGGCGACTCGAGCGATAATGGCGTCTCGGTCGATAGTTTTAAGACGAAGCGGCAGGTAAAGTATCGGGTCTCGGAATAATATGTGATAGGGTTAGGAGGCGAGCCGTTGCGACAAGAAAGTTCGAGGTCGACATGTGCATTCGAATTGAAAACGGTCGGGAAAGGAAATACGGGCGACAAAGGCTATGATCAAACTGATAAAGGCGAGCGACGACTAGAGGGGAACTATCGTCAAATAGCAACAAAGCAAAAACTTGCCAAGATCGGCCGGAGGGCCGCAGAAAGCAATTAATGAGCGTTGCAAGGAGAGAGTTTTGATCGGTTACGATATGATTTACAGTGGGATGTTGTCAAGTGGATAGTGTAAATAAGGTAAGATAAGGAAAAAAGGTAACGCAAGGTAGGGTTGGTAGTTGTTTGAAGTCAGGTGGTGGAGGTGGGAGATTTTTTGGCTGTCAAGGCCCAGACCTCGTGCTTGTGCAGGTATTGGATAGGATTGAAAAGGAAACAGAAAGGAATAAGGAATAGGAATGGAGTGGCAGAACGCAAAGACGAGTGATAGTTGGGAATGGGAACGGGAATAGCGGGGGAGAGGGGACTCGCACTGTGCCAACAACAAGCCAACGCGGCTGTTTCTGATGCTGTTGGGTGCTAGAATCCACTGGGTCTTAGTGGCTCGCCTGATCTCAGCAGGGCTCCAGCCATTAACTGCCAATGGATGGTTTTCGAGCTGCAGGAGATGGATCCCGTTGGAGTGCGGAATTGGGGCAGTTGGGGCCCCTGGGGGCAGCTTATTCTAGTGCGCGCTAAAGGCGCGTCAAGCTGAAGTTTTGAGTTAGGGATGCAAGATTTGTAGGCGATAAATGAAGCCGTTGACGATGAATCGTGGATAGATCGCAAGGCTTGAATCGCTAACGCTATGTACGATCACCTGGGCTCTTTCGAGTGGATCAATTACAGAATAAGAGTCCGTGTCTGGTCAATTTTGGCTTTTGAAAGCCAACGGATCAGGTACACAGGAACAAGGTTACGATGGTCAATTTGAGGCGCTAGACTGCGCTCAATGGCTGAGTCTTGTCCACAGACGATCATGATCAACAGCCGAGGATCAACCTCGACAGCCCTGAACCTCTAAGCACGATTGAAGACGAATTCTAAAACAAAAGAGCATGATAGGAAGAATAGAGATACTAAATTCAGTAAAGTCTCTAAATCAATAGCGCCCTCTTCACGCTCAAAGTGGTTTTTCTCAAGGAAAAACAATCAATTCATTGGGGAAAGTCACATGCTCCACCATGAAACACACCGTGCCTTTCACTGTGTGAACCCTGTTTTTAGCAATTAGTACCCAGATGAGACGAAGCGAAAAGACGGGAAATAATTGGTAGGGACCAATGTCTTTGTCCACATCCGTCACAAGACCATTCTTCAACTCGAGTTGACTGACAAGACAATGCCTGCTTGGGTTGATGTGTGGAGGTTTCTTTGCAGAGTATCATTTTGATTCTGTCACTGTTTCTTAACATGCATTATATTGCCTAACTCTTTCTACGACAGTTGATTCCATGTCTCTCAGTCTTGTCACTCTTTTCCACATCTCGATATATCATCAATGTAACATTCGCGTGGGCACGCCATCGCTTACACGCTCTGCCAGGCATTGGCCAGGGCTCACCCCGGCCCTGCCGGTCCTAGGGCTTCTCCGCAATGCAAAAAACATTAACAATTACAGCCTCATAAAGAGCTTCATCGTCAGCAATCGCACTACTGACAAAAACTCGGTAGACTCCGTTGTGTTGTGCAGGCACATGCCAGAGCGAATCATGCCCCAGATGTTAAGCTTTGGGATTGTCGCCCCTCATCTCACCTCGGCCGGATCAAGGTGTGTGTGCGTAGGGAGCGACGGCCGATACCTAGTGAGCCGCCTTGGAAGAGAGAATTTACTGTCATGGCTTCTGACGTCGTGAGCGCCATGGCCTGCCCTTTGTGGGAAAGGCCCTAAGTTGATCCAAGGGAAAGAATTTATGATGACATGGGTTATTCCTAGGGCCATCAACTGCACGGACACAGACAAGGACAAGGAAGCTGAAATATTTGGTCTTGAGTCGTGGTGAAACAGCCAGTCTTTTTAAGATGAAGTTTTTGGTATTGTTCTCAAAAAGTCGGTATCCCAATTAACCTCGCCATGATGAGACAGTAAATTCCACTGGCTGCAAATCATGCAACATGGCCCAGGAAGTCAACTTTATTTGGAATTCCCAGCGTCGAAACGACAAATAATTCCCGGCTCACGGAAACTGGTCAACTCCCCGGGAACGGTACTTGAGTCATTAGACTCAGTCCATTTTTTCACTCTCGGCAGTTTTTCTTGGCCCTTTTTTGCTCTAATTTCACGTCCCGCTTTTTTTCTTGCAACCATCAACAAAGAGCCTCGTCTCGATATGGATAATCACCGATGGAGGGCAACAAATTTCAAGCTCATGGTTACATCGTCAAGGGTGCTCAATTTGCAAGGTCTCTCTGCGATACGCTTATGTACTGTACAGAGACTTTGATTACTCCACACAAGCACACAGAGACTGAAGTTGTTGCATAGACACCACAAAAACCCTTCTTATTCTTTCGTCAGTTGACGACTAAGAGCGCCGATCGTCCCGCATACGTTTTGTTTTCTTACGAATAGATCATCGCACAGTGATCGACTGCCACGACTCAAACGGCCGTGCTCACGCATGCTTATGCGAGTCCGTTACTAAAAACCATCCACATAAGTTGTGAATTGGGTACATGACAGCCTTGGAATTGATTGTGCGCTGGGTACTCTCGTCTTTGTTGGGCAGAAAAATCTGGCAAGGCGTTAAGGATATACAATTGGAATCAAAGAGGTTTTTGACCATGTTCCCAGACCATCAACCTTCGCAACGACACTTGCGAGAAGTCTCCATGATGTGACTGATGATCGCTACCCCGCTAGCAAATCGAAGCACCACCTCCAAGTCTTGGCTTTGATCCCTATCGATGAGGGATCTGTTTTGGTGGCGCCCCCCCGTCGGCACTTCACGCTCTTCTTTTTGGCTCGCCCTATCAAATCACGCCTACAACCCTGCATATCTGCTTTTTGTGCACTTTGTTTCGTGTGCTAGATTATGGGGTGGTGTCAAATGACGGTGAGCGGATAAAGAACCGGCCTCTACGGATAAGGGATCTTTGCAGGTGGTCTGAGTGTTGGTTTCAGTGTGAACCGGCATAGTGGGTGGTCTGATATCATCAATTTCATAGCTTCATCACAGTTCAAGAGTTGAAGTTTTGAACATGAATGCTCCAAAATTAACTCACAAGCTATGGTACTCTAGACCCTGTTCTAGGCGGGGGAAGCTTTGGGGCTTCGTCTCTTTCATGCGGGATGCCCCGTGCTGCTGCATGACGGGCGCCACTCGAAGCCAGCCCTGTCTGGACGGAGAGAATCGCGGGTAGTGTTGCAGGACATGATATGCTGTGATATCTTCCGATATCACGCTTTCCGGTTGTGCTTCCGATGCGCTGTTTTCTTTCCGGGAGGGGATAAACGCGAAAACCACCAGAAATGGCTCGGAGAAAGATAACGAAGAATGTCCTGCTTGGGATGGCATGATTGAGATGACTGCCTAAACAGGCAACCCGATGTTTTTGCATGTCTCATGTCTATCAGGTACAAGCATGATACTTATTCGTGTGGCTTGTGACAACTTGCCTGCTCTGGTTCCCTGCATCGTGAGTTCTCATTGGTCTTTGAGTATAATTCCGGTGCTACCGGCTGCACTCAAGCTCTCCCATTCGTCTTCTTGATGCCAATCAAGACGGGACACACTTGGAAAAAGATGCAGCCATTCTCAGGCGTCGGAAACGTATTTATAGTAACGAATCACGTGCCTCGAGGCCACCAGATTAACACCGTTGTTGCTGTCTCTTGCCACTCGCTTGTCTATACTATCTTGAAGTCTGCAGTTGCTTTTCAATCGAGTTTCACAAAATTACACATCTGGGAAGCAGTATAGTCTGACCATAGCCGTATATGTTCATTATTATATCACCACATCCTCAGCCCAATGTCTGATCTTACGTTAGACACAACTGAAACTTTGAGGAATTCTTCAGATCGCTTGCCGGTTTCTTTCCTATCGTCTATGTTGTGAAATAGCACCTCATGATGCTAATTCACTGAGCTTACCAACCTTTTCTTGATACTCCGCGGTCTTCTCCGCCTTCTTTCTAGCTTTCTTAGCCTTCCGCAACTCCGCCTTTTCCTTCTGTTTAGCCTGCTTCCTCTTATACCAAATCGTTTGTTCCAGCGACCACAGTTTCTTCGTGACCTCGGGGGCGATCGTGTTTTTTCGTCTCACCTTGTTTGGCACACATGTGTTGTACAATTCCAATAGATCCTTCGCCTCTTGCGACTCGGTGTGCTCAAGAGTAGGTCGGTCGTCAGACCGGGATGAACTGTCGGAGGTGTCTCGTCTCATAATGCTCATCATCTTGTCTTCGGCGCTTGTAGAATCGGAAGCACGGTTTTTGTGTCTGAGTTGCAAGTTTGTGGCGCCGACGAAGCGCATTGTGCCAACTGTGTGAAGCTCGATGCTCATGTAGATTGTCTCCGCGTGGAGCGCGGTAGCGACGTAGGCATAGAGTTGAGGTAAACGAAGGCCGTTGATGGTCTCCTAAGAGGCAAAAAGTCAGCCAGATGCAGTTATGAATAAGAAGCAGAGAGACATGCATGTAGTAGCCCTGGGCCTTGAGAATGTTTCATGAGGAACATTCTCCTAGAACCAGGTGCAATTTCAACAGGTAGATCAGCTCCAACAGCATTCCTTTTCCATCTTTCAAATGCAATATTGGTAAGGTCATATAGTCCACTGGGCTTCAGACGTCCGGTCTGGAAGGAATCAGTATCCTTCTCTTAACCTCTTTGGGATCTTTACATACAGTGTTCAGGGTATTTGAATCGAGGTGTTTTTTCGGATCTATCCTTATACGATACACGTTCCATTTGTTGTATCTCAATTTGAGTTCACCAGGAGATTCCCAATCTCGATGCTGCAATCGACCTTCATGACGAGCCATCTGCTGGAGGATATATCCCATGATCTGAATCTGGTTCTTGTCCGGGCCGTCAAAGACCATAACGCCGAGATCGTGGTACATGTAAGGCAGACACATTAGAACCTCAGCTAATGAGGGTTTATCCTCGCGATCGCCGCCATATGGTATTGTCTTACATGCCCGTGGTTGAAATGTTGATTTGAAGTTCGCGAGGGTCGGCCATCTTACATATGCTGTAGAGTTATTTGGAACTTGAATGAGGGTATAAACGGTGGAAGGATCTATTGCTAGTGGACGGGTCTTCGAGTGATCTGCTGGTAGTCCTGGTCCCATCGGACCAGTCGGCCATGGTCGCTTTTCATGCTCTGCCGCCTTAAAAGCGTACCAACGTAAACAACGGCTGGGCGGTTTAACGAGTGCTCTAGGCGATCTCAGGGCATGAACGCCCCTGGGTAACATGGCAGTTGAGTTCCCAGCTCAGAGCCAGGACGCGAGGGGAGAAATTCGCCTCGGGATATCACAATGGGCTGAGCTGGAGCTTTTGATAGCATTCATGATGGCGTAATATGAGCGCTAAAGGTAAAATTTCTGAGGCTGGAGCTATCACGAGGCTGAAGTGGGGGTTCTACGCCACAGTCTGGGGTAGCCGCGGTAGCATCATACATCATCGGTATTCCGCGGCTGTATTCACTCCATTTGAGATCCTGAATTATACACAAACACAGTTGATGATGAGTTTGAATCCGCAATTAAGACGGCAAGTTATCGCCATATATAAAGGTTCGCTAGAAGTCCTTGTCGTAGATTGACATGTACACTGACGATGTAATGATAGAGCTGTTGCATCTCGGTCGAGAGTATCCCCTCGGCTTTGACTACTTTCGACCTCGTCTTCACAAGGCATTTATTTCTAAGGCTGGTGAGCGCGATGAGGATAAGATTCGTCAAGGAATTGCCCAGGCTGAATATGTCAAGAAAGGTACGTGGAACTTTGCGCTTTGCTGATATTAGCTAACCTGTACCCAAGAAATTGAAGCTTTGTAAGTTCTACTTTTCAAACTTGTCACATTACATCGCCTGTATCTACACATTCTTCACTCTTCGTGTTATAAGCCACACACAGCGAATAGTGGTCTATTATCAAGCATGGCATATCAACTCAGTATATCCCCAATCACATCAACATCACAGTCATGATCACTCCAGTCCATACCAATAAGTTCATTTATCCCAAAAGCTACATTATCCTGAAATCCCAACCATTATCCGTCAACCTGCTTTTTACTAATCATATGGGTATAGGTACTATTTGAAAAGGTATCGCACACTGAGAAAACGATATGATGCCAACGCGTAAAAGGGGAATGGGGGGTATGTGTATGTAGGGAAGATGCTGGTGAAATGGTTCTTGGGACGTTGAGGTCCAGGGTGTATCAAGGGAAGCATTCTAGTCTTGGCCTCTATCATGAGACATAGATGTTGAGCCGTTCCGTCATAGTCGACGTGAGAAGGTCATATGTGCTTTTGCTGGACAATGACCATCATGACCTTCTCAGGGTTTACTCTTTGCGTGGTCTCTTTCTTGACGACCACACGCCCAACTCCAAACATTCTCCCCAACTTGTCCCGCTCTCGCTCATCAGGTCCGCCATCATCTTAGCTACCCATGCATCCCACTCATCCTGGCTCTTGCCGCTTGCTTCTCTGATGATAGGTTCCAATGCCGACACCTGTTGCGCAACTGTCAAAAGCGCCGTCTTGCGGAGCGCAGATTGTCCTGGTGTCAAAGTCTTCTTTTCGACCTTCTGGTGCGGTGTCGACTTGCCCTTCATCTCCACGTACGACTTGCCGTCCTTGGTGACAACGCCGCCGACACCCTCGCGCTCCCATCGGACTTCGCTCAGGGGAATGGCTAGACGTTTTGATTTGATGTCCATAAGCACTTCCGCTTCGGCGTGGAGGAACGCACTCATCAGCGAGCATGGCACAGGCGAAAGCTGTCGAGCTTCCAGAGTTCTCGACAGCCAGGTGTTGTACTCAACCAAGAACGAGTTCAATGGCGCTGATAGCGGTGTTTTTGAGGTCATGAGATAGGCACCTAGATCAAGTGCAGCCTCATGCTCTTCTGCCTCTTCAGTTCCAGGCAGTGCACTTGGAACATGAGGTCGCAGCATTCGAAACGTTGGGTCGCTGTCCCAGATCTCCATCACTCCTCCAGGCTTAAGCATGCGAAGATACTCCTCTATGAAAAGTTGGTAAATATGACTAGGGACCATCAAGCATGTATCCTTGACCATGATCAGGTCAAACTCTTCGTCGGCGAAAGGCCAAGGTAGATGTCGAAGATCATGCTGCACGAACCGCCATTTCATGTCCTTGTCTGGCTTGCAGAGTTCGGCAGGGGATCCAGGACTGCCAGGGGCCAGGGGTGCAATGTCAATACCGGTGAACTGGATGCCATTGTAGCCTCGCTCCTTGTAGTAACGGTGGCACATCATACTCCAAAATCCTGTACCACATCCAACCTCCAACACACGCTGCGGGGGATTGTTTCGGATGTATGGGGTATAGACAGGTGCACCATATACCTGGATCATCAAGAGCGTCCGCAAACTTTGGCGATGAAGTTCTGCAAGATCGGTGGGGAGAGGGTATGCTGACGTCGGGTCGTTGTAGTAGGTGCGGCCATTTTTGACGATGAAGGGTTTTGTCGCGGGGTCGGAGTTGGAGTGGTCTGTCGAGGTCATGGTTTGCGTTGAGACAGTTGTGTGGACGCTCGTAGAGGAAACGGAGTCGGTTCGAGGAAAGTCGAGGTTTACCTGCTTCGTCGTCCCTGACATGAGTTTGTTGCCTGCATCCAACTGGGAGTACATGGTGACATTTTTCAAATCCACAGTCTTTGTTGTGGCAGTCGCTGTAGTCGATTGACGGCGAGGATTGCGCTGGTGAGTCTTGTCAAAGTACACAGGCCGATTGAAGACGACAGGCGAGTGCAAAGGCGATGCGCCTGTGCTAGGAAGAGGTTTGATTTGAGTCGAGGTGGGCTTCGTCGTCACTGGTTTTGAAGATTGTTGGTGCGAGTCAGATGACAACACTTCCGGGTGCGAGTAATGAGCGTTGTCTTCTGCCAAGGCGTGGCCGTTTTTGGTATTGGGGCTGGTTGTGGAATGCACAAGTGATGACTCGTGCGAGGAACGACTCCCCTGACTCCCACTAGACGTCCTCGTATGTCGAAAGGGACGTCTTGCGCGGTTGGAGTTTGGGGCAATGTCGTGTGAATCCAAATTGGATCGTGGGGGAGTTTCAGGGCGCTGCCACTCCTTTTCAGCGGCCTGTGTTCGGCGTCCAAAGGTGGGTAAGGGGTTAGCAGCCGCGTAGAAAAATCCGCTCCATTCCGACATTGTTGGCTATACTCTTTGGCGCAAGCTTTCCGGTGGATAGCTTTGGGTTGGGGACGGGTAAGGGGTGGTTCAACAGGGGGTGGACTAGGCAAAAAAATATTGTGTTCCAGTTGCACTGCCGCTAGCAAACACACTGACAAACCTCAAGGCTCAACCCAACCCGCGATGGTTAGGTCAGTCAAACGGTACCTACAGCAAATTTCCTGGCCCCTGGCCAGTAGCACCTTTGGTCCTTCTAGAACCCTTCGGTGGCCCGCGGAACTGGGTTACCAAGTCCGCCGGGTGGTTGCCGATTGCGTCCCGGACGATACAGGGGCAGTAGAGTAACAGTCACAGAAGGACCTTGGTTCTTGGCCCTTTTGTTAACGACGCTTGTCTGATCAGAGGTGTCGCCTAAATGGAGAGGCAGGGTTCGTTCATCGGCCAGCGATACGCTGAAGACACTGTACTGTACTAATTCGCGCAAATGTGATGGGTGGAGTTTGAAACACGGCGGATGCGAATATCCAGTGCCGAAACCGTTTGCAACCAACCGTGATATCAGTGGAAGCTGTTGGCTGCGCAAGGACCCTTCATAAGCTATTCTCGTGTCTGAACCTGGCTCTGCCCAAAGAGGGCCAACGTCATTATCTCTATGTCGTCGATGGCTTTATTTTCTGTAGTCCAGTGGATAAGCCCTCTGTGCTGACGCGACCTTGGATCCGTTGGTGAAACCAGCTTGTCGGTGATGGCGTTCTGCCCTGAGCTGTGATGTGATAGACGTTTGTCCTTATCAAAAGGCGACGGGTAGCGCCGCAGGGACGCGAAAAATTGCCAGAGTCGGTATAGTTGATGGACGCGCTCACCAAACAGCAATTCGGATAGTTGCGTCGAGATTGAGTACCGGTGCGAGTGGATTGACGTGTTTCGGGATTGAGAGAAGAGAGCAAACTGCATGTACTGTGCAGTACAGCAAGTTTCAGGTCAGACAACAAACAAATAAACCGCAAACTTTGCTGTATGCAATGGCGGCAGTGGTGACTTTCTATATACGGCCATCCCCATCCTTCATGCTTCACGCTTTCACGCTTTCACGCTTCCTCGGGCCAAAAGGCAGCATTTCCCCAGTTCCCAACTGTCTGGGGTGTGGAGCGGTGCGCTTCGGTTGGCCATCCCCCGCACATTAGAGCCTTTGCCTGATGTTTTATTGACGCTTATCGAACTAGCAGCTTCCTCTTCAGCCTGACCTTGGCGCTCCGAGGCTCTTGTGGTTGGTTAGACAGGAAACGGTGGCTCTACCTTGTGATTTCTGCAGGGCACAGCTCACCTAAACTTTCTCGATTCTCGTGCATTTGCCAGGCCGGGCGGTATTATCCATGTACCATGCCGGAAGGATTCACATCCAATTTCAACGTGCATCTGAATTTGACAGCGCAAACAGAATCTAGGGGGGGTACATGGACTCAAGACGTTGATCCTAAATGACAAAACTACTTAGGCAAAACTGTAGGTGCCTTAGGATACCTTTTAATTAGCTTATTGTTGTCCCCTTATTTGAGTTCTGAAGTCTTCTGACACTCTGAGGAGAGTCTCCCATGTGCATGTCTCAGTGCATGTAAAGGTGCCAATAGCAAGGGTTGCTCGCATGAATGATAGCCGAGTTAACCATGGAGACCCAGGTTGCGATCTTCTCCTGTCGCGGAACGGATAGGTCCAAACGAGACATTTCTGATACAAGAGCGCCACCCGAAGATGAATATTATCCAGCGGTCCTATTCTCGGCCGAATGGCATACCATTGGATGCTCATGCCTATTTGAGCAAAAGTGTTACTGCTCGACTTAAGTCTTACGATACACAAGTCAGAATGTCGTTGGTTGATTTGAGGCCGTAATTGAGTCCTCTCTCTATCGCTGGTGCAGGTGGTGGTGCCATCCATGTTCACTTTCTCCGAGACTGAAAACGGTCCGTGTTATTAGTAGATTGAACCATTGAGCCCGTGAGACGCCAAATAACAGGGCTATCGGAGCGATGGCGTTTTGCGAGATGAGACCTGATCAATGGCGTCACTCTACGGCTGGATGTCTGTATCTGGCCTGTAGCTGCGTTTGCAGGTGTCCGCAGCTACCTAATGGATACTGTTCCTGGAACATACAGAGTACATGCTGTCAGCTGTCTCATGTGGTTCAAGCACAGGCTGCTCATAAACATGCAGATGTATAGGTCGTTCGGATGGGTTGTGGTGATGTAATTAACAGCCCTACAAGGAGGCTCAAATGCCACCGCCAATGGTATCGTGACCAATAATTGAACTCAATTTGCTGTAGGTTCCGTTCCTCGATGAGTCAATGTGCACATGATGCAAACATACGATTGCCGGAAACTTGCATCAAGAAAAGTTGCAAATAATGTTAAACGTTGAACAGCGCAAGCATCACTCGCAAACGTGTCTTTGTCTCACATATGGAACCAACATATGCAGCTATCGTCGACCTGATGCGGCCTGCACCCTGCAAGGCTGAATCGTTCAAGATGAGTTCGTGCAATTCGAAAGAGGCTGGCCGCACGTGATTATCGATCCTGACTCTCTTCGCACTAGCCATCAAAATGCGGAGCAGGTGCACGTGATTCAACGCCCGCTTCTGGGCTTCAATCCATTCATCGCAGCATCACAGCCAGCATCACAGTCATATCCATGCGCTCCCTTTGCCATCGACCACTTTTCTTCTGTTCAAGTATCAGTTGATTTTTTTCAGTGAATATCTACATCGTTGCGATCGCTCTTTAAAGGTTAGTTGGCCCCGCAGCAAGCTAAGAATGACACCGCAACGTGTCGCCAAAGCTCGGATCCCCCCTCCTATGATGCCCTTCTTTCAAAGCTTTAACTAACCATTACCTTTGTAGCATTTCTTGATTCACATACACTCTGCAATCCTGCTTTTACCAGAAAAACTTTGTTGCTTTATCAAGTCGATAGTGACTCAAAAACTTTAACCTTTTATCACTATCAAGCCACAGACCTTCCTTCTGGAACTGTCGCGACGACACCTTTCGATGAGCTATTGACCTACCGACGAATCGACATTCTCCATTCGAGCCGCAAAGTTACGACAATTGCTTCCGTGACCGCTGCAGGCTGATGCGTAAACGCGAGCTATCTTTGCTTTCTCTCTTTTGGAACCTTGGGTGAAGCTACGAGCTCTTCGTCGCCAATCATCCCCGCGGCTACACGAGCCCTATCGAAGTCAAAAAGACAGCGCCACCACTCGACGGCCGATGAGCTGCTCAAGCGATTTGATATATTCACTTCCTCCCTTCACGACTGCCGATCAGCGATATCTACCGCCGTGCTGCTCGCCGGCGCAACTTCCTAACCCACCACCCCTGCAACTGTAACCATTATAATCACGTCGCAAATACCTACCGGAATGTATCCTCAACACTCCGGGCAAGGTCAACATGCTCGGCTGAACGGCGCTGGGCGAGGTATTCCCACCAGCATGATATACGGCTATCAGCATACCCAACATCAACATCCATCTCAAACACAACACCACCAAGGACTACAACACGACCATGGGATATCCACCGCCAATGGCTTGGGCCATCACTCAACCTTCACTCCAGGTGTGCTTTCTAATTCGAGTCCCTTCAATCCGAACGCGCTTCAGAATGGCCATTCTGCAGGAAACAGAGGACAGGCACCCCCGAACGAGATGTGGCAGGAGCAATTGCGAATGCATAAGGATGCTGAACGAGCGCATTCTGCCATGACCGAACAACAACAACCGCACTACTATGCTAGGCTCAGAGCGTCGGAAAATAGAGGAATCGGTCCTCCGCCATCAACCAGCCTGCGTGCCCAGCCGGACGACGAAAATGATGGTGTTGATAGGAGACGACCCTTGGCTGTTGAGAAAGAGGCCACACGGCAGGACTGGCACAATCTGGATATGAGTGGGCAAGGATTGCGAAATTTGGCTCCAGAGTTGTTCAAGTACAAGTTTTTGAATGAGCTTTTCATCGCCTCCAACAAGCTGACACGACTACCAAACGCGATCGGAGAACTACGAGCACTGCGCCACCTCGACGCTTCCTTCAACCAGATTATCGAGATTCCCCCTGAAATCGGAATGTGCACTTACCTGAAGAACTTGTTACTTTTCAATAACAACATCCAAACACTACCGAACGAGCTTGGATCACTGCACCTTCTGGAGATGCTAGGCATCGAGGGTAACCCTTTAGACGCGGAAGTGAAACACAAAATCATGGAGGAGGGAACAAAGAGCCTGATACATACGTTGAAAGAAAATACCCCCAGTAAGTCGATTGCGCGTCTTAACACAATTTATGCTGACAGATACAGTGCCTATTCCTCCTGAACCCCGAAGGCCCATCGTTATACAAGAGGATGTATCACCCAGTCTGGAGAGGATCAAGGTTTTCTCATGGAACATTCTGTGCGACAAGTACGCGACACCTCAGACCTACGGTTATACCCCCACCCGCGCCCTCGACTGGGAGTATCGCAAAGGCTGTATCCTGGAAGAACTCCGCATCAGGGATGCAGATTTCCTTGCTCTTCAGGAGGTGTCAACAGATGCTTTCAAGGAGGACCTCAGCCCAGAACTCGCTCAAATGGACTACAAGGGTGTACATTGGCCGAAGTCACGAGCCAAGACCATGTCAGAAAAGGATGCGCAGTCTGTTGACGGTTGTGCCGTCTTTTACAAGCAGAGCAAGTTTATTCTTCTCGACAAGCAACTGATCGAATTCGCCACGATTGCCATCAACCGACCCGACATGAAGAACCAGCACGATGTTTTCAACCGTGTGATGCCCAAGGACAACATTGCTGTTATTTGCTTCTTTGAGTCCCGTCTTACCGGAGCTCGAATTATCCTCGTCAACGCCCATCTCACGTGGGACTCTGCCTTGGCCGATGTCAAGGTTATCCAAACAGGTATCCTGATGGAACATGTTACCAAGCTTGCAGAGAAATACGCAAGGTGGCCAGCTGTCAAGGACAAGAAGATGATTGTGCTACCGATGGGTGATGATGAAGTCCCCATACCCCAAGCTGAGCCAGGTCCTAGCCAGGAGTACCGAACCAATACCGAGATTCCTCTTTTGGTCTGCGGTGATTTCAACTCGACAGAAGACTCTTCAGTATATGAGCTGATGTCTATGGGACGTGTACCGCCTGATCATCTAGAACTAAGCAGCTTCCAGTATGGTAGCTTCACACGAGACGGTATTGAACACCCCTTCAGTCTTCGAGACGCTTACGCCCACATCAAAAACACCGCCGACGAGATGCCATTCACAAACTACACACCTGGATTTGCCGATGTAATCGATTACATCTGGTACTCTACGAACACACTGGAGGTAGTAGACCTTCTTGGACCCCCTGACCCCGAATACCTGAAGCGAATTCCCGCCTTCCCATACTGGCACTTCCCTGCGGATCACATCCAGATCATGTCTGAGTTTGTGATCAAGGGGCGCAAGGATAAGAAGCACCTTCCTGACCGTGAACCGGACTTTGGTCCTGGATCGCGCGGTTAATATCCGCGACAGGAGGGCTGGGACCCCTATATCCTCGCAACGAGGAAATACGTCGATACGTACATCTGGATGTAGTTATTTTGGTTTTGCGTCATGGAGTTTTGAGGATCTTGCAACGGCTCTTGGGGGCAGGGGGGACAGGTCGGTCGGGGGATGTCAGCGGTATGTATACAGGAAGCGGAGATTAGGGGATGCATATTAGGTGGAATTGTAGGAATTGATTCACAATGTTCTTGGCTTTGTTCCTCTCGTGATGTAAGATTTTGCACCGCGCGATGAATAAATCTTGTCCCATGAAGTTTGTTTCTTTCAGGCCGTGACCTCAGGGGTAGTACAGTGACTTTGTCGGTACCTCTTATGTCCACCTACCTTTATCCAAGCTCACTTTGTCTCAGACAAATGGTTGAGCCATTTTGTCCAAGACAGGGAACTAGAAGGTTGAGCTTGCATGAAGCTGCGAGCCACCATTTACGAGACTGAATGGTTATATTCCGTATCAACTCTGCACACAAGATATCCTTTTAGTCCAGTCAAACAAGAAATTGTCTATCGCCATCCTAATCTTGAAACCGTGCAGAGCCTTTTGGGTTACGCATGCATCTTTTTTTCTAAAGTTGCAGCATAATCCTGTGGCCTATTTGCGAAAGTTGTGTTTTGGTCACAATCCAATGAGGGCTTGTCCGGCTGGGTGATGCATGTGTGCGTGATCTTCAGGACGGGTCGCGAAGGATTTCGTGCTTTGTTTGCCCAAACATTCCTTTTGCCACGTCATACCAATGTGTTTGCTGCTTTGAATGACTCGCCACCTTCATAAGCAATCATTTGTGAGTTGTTCTTTAAGTAGGTAGATACCCATGGCTTACCCACGTCATTACTTTAGTTCTCTCCTCCACAACTTTCTGTGTTCTCTTAACCACATCTATAACCCGGACTCTTGTATATATGCTGTCCTGTTGACTCTGGGATCTCACCCTTTGTGATCTGCTCATCTGAACAGAGCTCTATTTTATAGCTTCTATGTCACGCACTCGGACGGATTTATGGTGTTCACCGTATTCAGCCTGGTGAATCTCCCCCCAACAGTCAACACGAGCCAGTATGCCACTATTAAGTGCAGAGCCAAAACCCAGCTTAGCAATACAATTCCAATTATGGCTAGCAAAAGACCAGTCTGGCTTACTTCGCCGAAAACAGTATGATGATTCTGCTGTCCACGGACAAGGAGCAAGCTACCACGCGCTACAGCGGGAACCAGATTTTCGCAAATGCCAGTTATGAGATCATGAAGGGCCTAAGGCCCGAAGAGTTCCCAAGGCCACCGTGAAGATGGAGTAACTGGATACAACATGTATCACGTTTTTTGCCATCGTAGACCACATCGCTTCTGATGAGCTTGATCGAACAGACAGCCAAGAAGGAGCGTTTAAGACTTACATATAGCGAGTTGCACCGTCGCATATTAGAGATGGGCCGCTAACAAGACCTGTTATAGGCAAGCCAGAATACCACCCAACAGCTGTAGCTCGCATCCTCAGCCTACCGGGCCTTTCGAAACCTGCCTGTCAGCATATTACGAAGTTGGAGAGTGGGCTGGATTCCGATGCCACCCAAAGACTAACAAGTCAGAGATTACCCTTCTCGCCTGGTACAAAGGTGAACCGATTAACCATCATCTGTGCCATAACTTCTTCGGAACTGAACGAGAGCTCGCCGAATTCATCAATCCGCTCTATGCTATCGAGGCATCAATCAATGTTGAGGATGTCAAGAAGTACATCCGTGGTCTTGACGATATCTTCGAGCAGTATATAAGCCACCAATCATCCGCTGGTGTCCTTCACAAGTCGCCGTAACGTTGCAGTCTGCTGGCTCCGCAAAGTCAGAGACTACTATGCTGAGAGTCATATCACCAACCGCAAATGTCCTATCTGCAAGACCAGGCTTGAGTGCGTTGGCTGCAAAGAAACCTTCAATAAGGACACGACTCCCACTTGTAGTAGAAAGTTAGTATTGGGGCTTCTCCTGTTTGGCGAGACAGCATTGAGTTTCTTATCGACACAATATAGAGGCTGTTTTCGTTAAACAGTAAGCATTATAAGTTAGGGACCGTCCAGGCTACCGATGAGTTTCTTACAAGGAAACACCGGGCGAAATCAGAGACTATCAACCTAATCAACTTGGTACGCCTCTATCTTCAGTCATCTGATATCTCTCATCCAACTTCACTCTCAGCATTCAGCAACATGTCTCCTTTCGTTGGATTTCCGTGGACAACTCCTTGCGGCTTTATCAAGATTTATCGTGAGGAAAGCCCATGCTCTAGGTATATCAACTGTCTCGTGGGTCGTATTAAACTTGAGATTTCAGGTTGTGGCACAACAGCTCTTCTGCATGAGACCCTAAGAACATATGTTCAACCGGTCAATATGGAGCTGGCACTCACCACCATCAACCTGTCCAGGTTCCCATTCCATGAGACATCGCCTCCTGGAAACGACTATAGCAACCTACTATATCTACGCACGCTTCGATTAACGGATTGTTGGAAGATAATGGGATATCTCATATAGATCCTGTTAAGCGGGAAGAGACTATATGAGTTCCTCGAGTTGGCCGATAATGTCAACCAACTTGCCACGGTCTTTGCCTTAGTTGACCAACCAGAAGTTTACTGGGACAGAATGTACCGAATCTACAACACGCCAAGTCCTCAAAGCGGGACTCGATTTATGACTGACATGCTTCGACGTCGTATGTTCCAAGCTTTTGCCATGAATCCGCCTGGTAAGGAGCCTACAACCATTGATGGCAGTCCCATTGACCCAGAATTATTAGCTAGAGTCCAACGAGCATTCTAGCAGCATGAGTTGGCAGTACGAAAATGAAGCCTCGAACTTAGATGGAATTCCGGCCAGATTCGCATTGCAGCAAATATGAACCCCGATATTCTCGAAGGGTTCGCAGCTCACTCAGGCAATGTTAACGTATTTAGTTTCGCAGCTTTGGTTCGATCGCAGCGATTCACTAGAACCATGCTTGACCACGACATCGAGCACAGTGAGCGTCTGTATACTTCGGTGGCATACGCTTGTTCTTCTTGGGATCCAGGGGCTGACAATCTGCCTTCCAAAGGACGACAAGAAGTACTCAATGAGGCGCCCGTTCCAGATTGCGGCGACAAAAACCCAAATGAATCGGTCATCTTCCGAGACTGAATCTGGAGGGCCAGCAATCGGGTGAATAACTTTTTTTGATGAAAGATAAAGGGATCATTTGGCATTCGGGTCGTGAGATGTACTGACTAGTCTTCTCTCTACTGTTGTTCTTATGACATTTAACGTATGTCTTATGGTTTGATGAGAGTCATGATTCACTCTAGACATGTCATGGGGTAGATATCAGATCACTTTTAGAGATAGACAATCTTGTGGATGAACAATAAATTGTATAATCATTATCCATATGATCAAGATTTAGGAACTGCGACACTGTAAACGTCGTAGGGAGAGGTATCTGTCGTTTCTATATACTCTTAATCTGTCTATACAGTCCAAAACAATGAGGAGGATAGTCTATACACCAACGCCATTGCCGTCACACCAACCGAGCCTCTAATGAAGCAGAATGTCATACCCATCCTTTGTAATCCTTACTTCTTCCTGCCCAAGCCCATATTTCCGCCGTATCAACTCAAAGATGATCAATCCCGCACTCGTACTAGGAACCTGGCGTATCGCATTCCACCAGAATCCACGGTACAGCCATTTCGTTAGACTCAACCCTTCAGCTGCCGCCTCTTCTCTGCACACGGCTAGTGATTCCTGATAAGCGTGGTAGTAGGCTCGCAGCATCCTCCACTTGCGCCGTGGCTTTTCCGGATTTGCGACTCTGGAAGCACGAAGTCTAGCGGCTTTTTCGTCGAGGTCTTCGAGATGATCCCAATGTTTGACTTGGAAGTGTGTCAAAGGGTGCAGGAGGACCTGTTGCGTGAAAGAAGCGCTGATGCCGGCGAAAAGAAGAAACATAGGCTCAAGAGCGTAATGAGGTCGAATGAGCTTCATCCCCTCTTCTTCGCGGTGTTGGTGTGTGGGACGCTTCATGGCAAGCACATCAACTATATCCTCGGCTAAGCCACCATAGTACCACGTTACAAAACGGTAGTACCCCTGAGCCTTGACGTACTCAAATGTGCTGAAGAAAACTGCACTTCCCAGACTATCTTTTGCGAGTGATAGACCCCATCCTGCAAAGATACCCCTGAGTCCAATCTCGCGAAGCTTCTCAGCGCTAAAAGCCCACATACTCCGAGGCTTGCCGCTACCATCGTTTGGCATTAAATCTCGATGGTCATATCGTGCTTGGATGGCGTCTAAGGGGGCTGCCACAACACTCTGAAGTGCGCCAGCAAGCAGTCCAGCTGTAAATGTATGTGTCGGATGAGGCGGTGGATATACTCTTTTCCGCGCCTGTCCGCTCTCTTCATGAAGACGGCCTAAAATTTGGAGATAACTCGTGTACAACACCGCACCAACACCAACATTCGCAATAAGAGGCGGTAAGATTTGATTCGGTATAATTCCCCATCCTTGATGTCTAATAGCCGATGTCAAAACTCCAGGCGTCGTACTTCTCAGCAGCAACCAACTCTGTCGCATAAAAACAGAAAGTCGAGAGGCAGAAGGATCATTCGCGGCAGCTTTCATCATAAGCTCCGTCTGCCTCTGATGAATAGTCCTCGCATAAGCCAGATAATCCACACGCGTTCTAAAGAAAGCCTTTGCAGGAGCACGGAAATAAAAAGCGATGAGTTGAGTGCTCAAGGCGCGAACACCAGCAGCTGAAGCGGCCGTTGCGGCATTGCTTCTAGGATCACGGTCCGGAAGTGCTGCGTCGGGGGGTATTACCGGGAGGATTCCGGTTCCATAGTCCGGGACGTCATTTCGACGATTGTTCATGGCGCTGAGGGACTCATGTTGTGAGAGATGAGAGGGAGCCTGTGAGAAACAGAGGCAGGTTGACGTCGGCTTTGGAGTTGATGAGTTGGTGACTAAGCGACGTGGACCAATCGGGTGTTGCAGGTGACGATAATCTTGGCCTGCTGGTCCCGAGATCTGAGGCATCCTCATGAACAGCGCAGCTGACCTAGAACAACAGGGCTGTTATAGGCTGACTTCGATTAATAAGGCAGCTGGGGGAAAAGTGAATTTTAAACTAGATGATTTATTATTATAGGTCACGGTCAAATACAAGTTCGAGCGAAGTAGTCTTTGACCCTTGAAGCAAATTGAGCACATATGCCACTGCATTCATCATCACAGAGATCAACACAGAAAACTAACACAAAAGAGATCAAAATGTCGTGACTTTTCATTTCCCACCCAAAGACGCCGTCTATAAATGCAATATCCCCCGCCGTGAGGTATTCCCATCTCATCCTTCATGCTATTCATTACCCTACAGTCGTTTACTCAGGCTGCTCGCGACCATCCAGCCACTTGCTCATATAAGGGCCATCTAGCCAGAAACCAAGTTTCTTGTAGTAGCTCCTTACTCCAACACCCGAAATGACGCTGATCTTGTCGCTGCCATGCTCCTCAAGTGCAATCCTCTCGGCCTCCTCCATCAGCAGCGTACCGAAACCCTGGTGCTGGAACTTGCGGGGGTCGCGGGCGTGAACAGGGACAGCTGTGCCGTAGACGTGAAGCTCTCGCACCATGCTGGTAGGCTGGCCGATGAGCTCCTCTCGGTAAGTATACTTCTCGGTACACTTTCGCAGTCGAAGTAGGGCAACGAGGATATCCTGTTTGGGATCTTCATAGGCAAGGAAAGTCTCCCAACCGCCGTTGGCGACGTAATCTCTTCGTACCAACTCGATCTGGTTAGGTCGGATCTTGTTCTTGATTTCGTTGACTCCGACTTCTCGTGTTCGAACATCTCGGCAAGTTGTTCCAAAATCCTTCATTCGAGCCAACGCCAGCTCTCGTAGGTTACCATTCTCAACTCCAGATGTTACCAAAGGCATGGGAATATCACGCTGAACACGGTAAATACGAGTCCATGGAGGAATCAAAGCCATAATTCTCGCGATGAGGTCGATCAAGCCATTGGGAGTATAGTTCTGGTATCGTCCTGTCCTCCACAACTCGTACAGACCTGTACCTCGAATGACAAGGGTAGGATAAATTTTAAGACCGTCTGTTCGGAAAGCAGGGTTCTCAAAATACTCCCTGAACTGATCGATATCGCGCTCCATGCCAACGTTGGGCAAATCAGGCATCATGTGGCTGACAACCTTGTAACCAGCATCCTTCGCAAGACAGAAGGTCTCGGCGACTGCAGCGACCGTGTGTCCTCGGTTGGAATCTCGCGCAACATCCTCGTACAGCGACTGTACTCCAACCTCAAGTCTTGTGCAGCCGTATCGCAACATGTCGGAAAGATGGGGCTGTAGACAATAATCGGGTCGTGTCTCAATTGTGATCCCAACACACTTGACATTACTCATCTCACCAGCCTCTACGGCCTCGTCGACATTGGTCGTTTGGTATCCACTCAGTGCATTGTGAAGCTGCGCAATAAACTCCTCGCGGTATGACTCAGAAAGAGACATGAAGGTTCCTCCCATGATGATGTACTCGACCTTGTCGACGGAGTGGCCAAGAGACTTGAGCTGATCGACACGTCCTCGGGCCTGCTCAAAAGGGTCGTACCGAGCACGAATGGCCCGCATAGATGTAGGTTCGTAGCCAGTGTATGACTGTGTGCTGTACTCGAAGTCGGAATCAGGTCCTCCAGGGCAATAGACGCAAATATTGCCAGTATAAGCAATGTGAGGACATCGATGAGGCTTGCACATGACTGCGACAACAGCGATACCGGAAGATGTTCGAATGGGCTTTGCGATGAGCTTTGGAAGGATGTACTTCTTGTAATGTTCAGGAATAGAGGCGATGATAGCGGTCAAAGGCGGGATGTTCATGAGCTTGTGCTTCTTGGCGAGCTTGTTTCGCAGGGAGTTGAGGTTGATGTCGCGTGTGGTTTTACCGGCCTTGGAAGCCTCGTGATCTTCGATGAGGGCATTCGCGACGTCGGCGCAGCATCGTAGGAAGCGTTCGCTCTCGGGAGCCATGTCTGGCTTCTTCTTGGTCGGCGCGGCCGTCACGGTCATGGTGGCGGTGGCCATGATGAATGGTGATGATCTTCTGAGAAGACAGAGATATGTTGAAGCGTTTGGTTTGCGTGACGATGGCTTGTTGGAGCGGTTGTAAAGAGGTGAGTTTGTGTGTCAGTCAAAATGACATGGGAGTTGAGTTATCGATCTTTGCCCCTCCAAAAGAAGCTTCAGATGGAAAAATCTTGGTGGGGCTGAGAGTTTTCCCCACCCAATGCGGAGATGGGCAATTGTCAATGATGAGGTCACGTGTGTCCTTGATCTTCAACATGGCTCAGAAAGATCACCTACGTATAGAAATGAGACTTTTATTTCGTAGATTATAATGAGAAAATTGTAAAGGATGAGAAAGGCGCGGTTATAGAGAAGTTCCCGATTTATAATATCTAAAATAAAAAGAAATTTACTACAGCTAAGTTGAGGTCCCCATCATCATATAATAAACATTTACACTGGAGATTTAGGCGTACAATCTTCTTGTTGATCTGAGGGCCTGTACCGAATCTGCTAGATTTCAATATTCGTTACCAATTTTTTTTTCTCTATCTCCTACCTCCATTCAGTTGAGGTGAAGTGATACCTGCGCCCTGCTTTAAGAGCCATCTGATTTTCATATGTGCCTGAGGATTCTTGATGACATCTAAGCTCTCTAGAAGCATTAGTCTCTGGCTTTTGTGTTGGTCAATTTTTTGGCGCCTGCGGGCTATGGAGAGGTACCAGGTCAGCCAAACGCTATATGTTGTACAAGTTAAAGACAGTAAAATCTTGTAAATATCAATAACTATAGCTATGCCGACTGCTTTCTTGCTCAATTTGGACTTCAAGCACTTTGAGTCTTGGTGGTGGGAGGCGATTTCGTCATATGATACCTGATAAACTGTGATAGTTCTACCTGTGTATCACACAAAGCAATTATTGAATTCTCCTCTTTCTAGTTTCTCTTGACGATTTCAAATGGTTTCACCAAGAGTCAGCTCTTTGATCTTTAATTAGTGGTGCTGTAGTTAGTTGCCAATCCTCCCTGATCGGCTTTCATCAAGTGTCTAATAAGACCCCAACCATGGCAGTGGGGCACCCAAGGCCACTCGATCAAGCACGTGGGTTACCCTTATATCACCCTTGAATCCTTCAAGAATCTGAAACAAACCAGCTGATATTAAATGAGCTGGTGGCATTATCGGTAGTTGTGATCAGTTGATCCTGCTTTAGAGGATGAGCATCCTTCATGAATGAGTCTGCGATTCTTCCAACCGGCTGACATTAGCTCAGGGAGTGAGTAGAGAAATTGGGCTTGCTCTACCGGGCGGACGGATCAGGAGATATTGATTACATATCCTCAGGTATAGATTAACTCGAAGGAAGGATCACCATCCATGGTGTATGTTCTTATCTTGGTTCTGAGGAAGACTAAGGCAAGGAATGTGAAATTTAAGGTTACAACTAAGGCTGATTCTTGTTATGCATAAACCCTATACTTTCAAGGAAAGCTTAAGCTAAGAGATATCCTGAACTAGCCCTAGCATCGTTTTGTTTCTAAACACCGGACATAGAGGCCAAAGCGTTGACATCGTGCTGATCATAACATTTCTGTTTCTAAGGGACTGGAACTGGACCAGAAAACAAGAGCCTTAGAAAAAGGCTCTTCTGCCCATGGATCTTGGCTATAATTTTACTTAGTTAAGAAGAAGAGTAAGCATAATGCCCCCAAAAGGAGGAGTGATTCAAGTAGGACTCACGACGGTATCTAAGCGCTTGGGAGGAGGATCTGCAAGAATGCCTTACCCTCATGGCACTCACAGGGATTCCCATGTAAATGATCTCCAAGTTCTATTTCAAATTCAAACGGAATTCCTTTTAGAAAAGAGACTTTTAAATAAAGGCAGCCCTTGCAGAAAGTTAAAACATACCCCTACCAGTGCGTGCCTCCATCAGCGCGTCTAACTGGTGAACGTGCTAAGAGACGTACACTAGATTAGCGAGAATGATTATTTAGGATCAAACGATTCTGAAAGACAGCACCGAACGAGGCTGAGGATGTGCAGAAGGATTCTAGTGAGTGACAACCAATTCAATGGTTGCACGGAGCTTATTTAGGGCTTACTTTTGAATTTGGTATGGTGATCCTTTGATATTAGACTTTGGGCTGGGAAACTGGTGATGTGAAGAGTATATAAGACGATGAAGATTCCATGATGGAGAGAATATTGATCAAAGGCGAACAGCAAGCTACTATAGACTACCTTCAACATGGGCCGCTGGACGCAACCTCTTCTCTTGGCCGCTTCGGTCCTCCTTTCTCTTTCCTCAACAGGAACTGCCCATCCCGCCAACAACCATGCCATTCACCCAAAGCATGTTGTGATCCCTCCAGTCCTCCCTCCCAATGCCTTCAAACGTCAAGATGCACCCCCTCCTGAAATCACTCCTGTGCCAGAGGTGAAGCAAGCCGAAGACGTCTCACAGCCAACAGCCACCGTACCATTCGAAGCTCCCATCCCCGCTGAAGACACCAATGACTGGCGCTCTGTGAACTGCGAGTCTGATGGAGTCAAGGATCATACTCTGTATGGACCTGATCGATGGAAGAACGTCGATGCTGGTGATGCTTGGAATGCTGTTATTGAGGGGTGGAAGATGAACATTACTGGTGGACGAGAGCAGAAGCACTTTTCCAACAATGTGAGTTCTACTTTCAGGCTTTGGGGGATTCAAGCTAATATGAATAGGTTTCCAACTTCTTTCATGGTCCTCAGGATATGTTTTGTGAGACTTTTAGTGATGAAGGTAGTGGGTGTGAGGATCTTAACCTCCAGTGCCACTCTGTCAGTGTTCCTGCGGGATACTTCATTCTTCACTCCTTTGAAAACATCTTTGCTGTGAGTACTCCTCATGTATACCTGGAATACCGAATTGACCAATGATACAAGATGCACTCTAACATTTGGAACGCTGTTGGGGATGCCGTTCGCGACAATGATATCGGCGCCATTGCTTCTGAGTTTGGCAAAGTTCCTCCGAAAGAAGGTGGACTTGCGACTTCTATTCTTATTGATATTGCTATGATGGCTTGGGGTATTGTCATGGGCCCTGCTTGGAACAAGCGTATGTTGACCTATCCTTGGTATTGAATATGCACTAACAGCGAACAGTGATCGGCCCCAAGTTCAGTGATAGCACCAATGCTGGTACCCTCAAGGATACTACCAACGACCTTGTCAAGAACTCTTTGACACTTACTAAGGATATCCTCAACGGCAGAGCGTATGTTCTCTTGCCCCCTCTTCGATTCTTGACTGACACATTGCCTTAGTCAAGACCAACTTGGAGTCCAGAACGGCCTCACAGCTCAGATGCAAGGCCTCACTGAGGGTTGGAAAGACGGTGTCCTCGCAACCCAAAAGTGGCTCTTCGGCGGTTCCGAAGACGGTTACAATCAACTCGGCGCCATGATCTCGGACGCTTCCATGTTTGGCGACAACTGGCTTCTCGACCGTGGTGATCACGCCAAGCAAGTTAAGCGCGCCATCAACGCGTTTTTGATCCCCATGGCCTGGCAATACTCTCCCGATGTCATCATTCCTTTCATCGCAGAGTCTGACGTTGCTTGTGATCAGGACCCTGGTTGGAACAAGGACGCTACCTTTACGACTATGTACCAGCGCTGGATTGATGATGGTGCTCTGAAGGATGGTCGTTTCTGCTTCAATGGGAAATCTTATTGGCTTCTTGGTGGTCGCGATCGCAACACCAACTGTGATAGCAAGTCTGGTGATTCCAACTGTGGTGGTTTTGCTCTTCCTCCTGGATGGCAATCACTGAAGGACAAGAAGTTCACTGATATTTCTCTCGACAATGTCATCATCGGGTAAGTTTCTTCCGGATACTATTCAGAGATGACTTCTGACTTTTTTGTAGATCTCTGAACTCGAAAGCCGCCAATGGTGGTAAGAACGGTTTCAAGCTTAACCTTGGCGATGAGCCGAGCAGAGAAGTTCTCGATAGCCTTGCTGGTAGTGGTATTGAAGCCCCTGGTGTCTTTAACATTCCCATTTGTTCTATGGATGAAGTCATCGAGAATTATTACTTGTGGTACGGTGATAGCCGTGACGACATGACCAACTTCCCTTGCAATGTTTGATCTTGGCGGCTGCCGTCGCCTTCTCCTTGCTATGTATTCTTTTCTACGATTTTGATTCAAACTTTTGTCTCCTAGCAACTATTCAACCAACTTCAAGATTCGAAACTCTCCTTATTGCATAGACTTCATTCAAAATACAGAGCTTTGACACTTTTTTCTTTATTGCTTTCGTAACGGATTCGACATGCACCGCGTAAGATGAAATCCGAAATCTAAAGTCTAACAAGAATGTTCAGATGGTGAGCTAGGTTGACTTTTGAGGCAACTGTAAGAAGAGAAAAGGTGCTTTATTCCGGATCCATCGAAGTTGCTGACCTTCCAACCAGGGTGAGATTTGCTGCATGGGGCATCACATGATCCCTAGGTCCAGGACATGTCAGATGAAAAAAAATCCTCTCGGATGGGTTTCAATTCCAACTTTGAATAGTCAGATCATATCAACAAGTCATCGAACATTATTGCCGTGCTTAAAATCTTGAGCTTTTTACGTTGTACTAGGTGATCATAGGACTCGGCGTTTCTCACTGCGGGGTTAGCTTACCATGGCTTCACTCAACCTTCACCGACTACCGTACCCAACCGGGGACACTGAAGACGACATTCGAAAAGATCCTAAACTATGCCGAACATGCTGGAATCTCTACGGAGGCTCAGCAGCTACTGCTGTTCCGCTAGCTGGCATAGCGATGCACGAAAATTCCGGTTCCGCCAACGCGGCTAAAGCAGCCAAGGCTGGTAATCTGGATGAAGCTCCCGCCTGGGCAGGCAGAGGCCGTATCGACTACTCCTCGTGGCAGATTCAAATCTATCTCCCAGACGTTCCTGAAACGGTAGGCAGAGGTTGTCCTACTTGTTTTCTTCTCCAGGAACTCCTGAGGAAGTTGACCAAAGGAACCG
The DNA here is from genome assembly GCA_002980475.2 of Fusarium beomiforme. Lineage (NCBI taxonomy): Eukaryota > Fungi > Ascomycota > Sordariomycetes > Hypocreales > Nectriaceae > Fusarium > Fusarium beomiforme. Next base: position 318,645 of record PVQB02000059.1, on the reverse strand, counting down.
TCGACTGCAATGATCCCGAGCTTTGGCTTGATATTGTCTTTTGCAAAGGAAATGTTTTGAGGATGAAACTTATCCGTGGGAGTCCTCCTGATGACTTTGACATGTTCTCTTCTGGTGGTGGAAGCAGCGATGGGGATGTTATCGAGAGCTATGAGATATACACTCTCCCAGGTAAGATAAGCTAGCCATAACTCAGCTTGCTGGACAACAACTCATTGGCTTCTAGGATCACCTTGTCCATGGCCCACTATTGGCTCATCAATGAATATCGAACGTCCTGATTGGAGTCTCCCTGCCGAAATCGGTGGGTATGTGAGACACGTTGAACCAGACCCAACTTCAAAGTCATCATTTGATCAGGTAAAAAGTTGGATCAAAACCTGTAAGGAAACCCACACAATCTGCACCGAAGGGGAGGCTTCGTCAAATCCCCAACTCCCGAAACGAGTCATCGATATTGGACCCGACACCAACGATGGAATTCATATCTTCGTGCACGATGACGCCGTGCAGCAGATAAAAGAGCCGTACATTGCATTGTCTCATTGTTGGGGAAAGACTCAGCACCTGATTTCGACAAAAGCAACTCTTGACCAGTGGAAGCAGAATATTCCATTCAACCGCTTTGCCAAGACTTTCCAAGATGCCATCGTCATCTCAAGAGAGTTAGGTATTCGATATGTTTGGATAGACTCGCTCTGCATCGTCCAAGATGACAAGCAAGATTGGGAAATCGAAGCCGCCAAGATGGCGTCTATTTATAATGGAGCAGAACTGGTTCTCGCGGCAACTGGTTCTGCTGATGGTGCTGGCGGATGTCTATTCCAGAGAGAGCCTTTTGTCACAGTTTCCGGGACTTTCCCTGATGGAAAGCCTTTTGAGATCTACGGAAGAAAGGCAGCCAAACATGCCGTATTTGGCTGGAATACCGACCCTAATGGATCCAAGGGCTCTTCGAATCCTATCGTTGGAACCACGGTGTCAGAAGTTCAAGATTATCCCTTGATGACACGGGCCTGGTGTTTCCAGGAGAGGCTCTTGGCAACTCGGATTCTCCACTACACCAAAAGCGAGATGATTTTCGACTGTCTTTCATCAATGGAATGTGAATGTGGTGCGCTGGAGAAACACGAAGATGATCCGTTGGTGCCTGCTCGTCGAATTATCAAAACAGGACACAAGTTCATCACTGGAACAAAAAGCTTCAGAGGTTCAGCTACCAACCCTTCTGTTCCCCTCAAGGGAGAGATAAAGGAGTTTATAGAACACCACGAACTCTGGCGTGATCTCATCGTTCAGTATTCCCAGAAGAATATCACAAAACGAACTGATGGTCTCCCCGCCGTTGCAGGATTAGCAACAGAGTGGTATGGGAAACTTACAGGAAAATATCTCGCAGGTCTGTGGGAGAAGGATTTGCTCAATGATTTACGTTGGATGCCCGATGAGAAAGATTCTGGCGAAGAACCGCAATACATTGCTCCGAGCTGGAGTTGGCTCAGTGTTCATCGTGGTGTGACGTGGGGACTTGAAAGTTTTGAATACGACAAGTTCTTTGTCACAGTTGATTTTGATCGTACTGCGTGCCCTCTTAGCGGTCATAACCAGTTTGGAGAGGTCAAATCCGGATATATCTTCCTAACCGGCCGTATCATGCTTGTGACGTTTTCCATTGATGGAAATTCAGTTTGGCTTGAGAAGCCAGGGAATGATACTAGGAAACCATTTGAACGACCAGATAGTCTCTGGCGGCTGCGGAATCTGAAGAATAACGAGCTGTTTTGTTTGAGATTCTCTACCAGGTTGAGTACGAAGAATGCGTGGGATGATGATGCGGCTCTGGTATTGGTTAAGGCAGACGAGGAGATATTGAAGAAGCAGCCGGAAGAGGTTCAGAAGTTTGGGAATGTTTATCAGCGTGTGGGATTCATTACGAATTATATGACGCAGGGTTGGAACCACGAGAGGGATTCGAAGGAGATGGGGATGTACATCATTTAGATGGGACTTTTCGTTTGTGATAGGTCGAGTTGAATATATTAGATTCCTCTGGACCATGAACCTGATAGAAAAAAAAAGCAGAGGCTTTTCAACGCTGAGTTCAACGTGATGAGGGAATATTTGGCACGATGATCTGATTATCCAAGGTGACACCAAGGTCAGAGCATCCACGCCAGTCATGGCGGTGAACTCCAAGTCCATTGCCTAACTCGCGGGCTACAATGCCTCCAATAGTCCCATCGATCTCGACAACGCGAGAAACCCCATGCCTAAGGAATGGATAGTGGACAGCAATTTTGAGTTCACCGACACTCTAAGCGACATATCCCACTCGGGGCGGAACCAACACCGCTCGTACCTTGATAATCCATGTTCCACTAATTCACGTCAATGTGATGTTTGCGGAACATCACCACCTCGAGCGTGGGGCCATAAGAATTGTTGTTCCTGGCCCGAAGATAACAGGTGCCAAGGAGATCGGAGACAAGCGCACTTCAGGCCAATTGCATGTTTCCGTCTGGTGATAAAATAGTACCACGATTAAAAATTTTAGTCTTTAGAAACACGAGATGTCGCTTCCAGATATGACCTGATGTCATTAGTGGCGGAGCCTTACCGCCGCCTTGGGTCTGAATCTGACATGATCGGCCAAGCTCGGAATTATGAGACCTCTTTTGGAATCGGATCGCCCGGTGTAAGTGGATATCTCATGTTGCATATGGTGTGATATGACCAGAGAGAACACATATAAAATGATGATTCCTAGCAGCACAATTCAAAGGCCCAAGTTCTGTATACTACATTGATATTTATAACATTCAATCCATCATCACAATGCCAAAGTACGTACTTACAGGCGCAGACGGCAATCTCGGCCGCATCGCAGCAAGCTTCGCAACAGAGATCGCCAAACCCGGCGATGAACTTGTCTTCACCACATACAAAGAAGAAGCAATCCCCGCCGATCTCCGCAAATCATGGACCGACAAAGGTGCCAAAGTGGTAACCGCCACTTACGACGACGTCGAGACTCTCAAAGCAGCCTTTCAAGGCGCCGAAGCCGTCTCTCTGATTTCAACCTGGCTTTTCGGCGAAGGTCGACGTCGTCAGGCTCAAACTGTTGTCGACGCTGCGAAAGCATGTGGTGTCAAGCGCGTCTGCTACACTTCGTTTTGCGGAGCTGGTATTGAGGCTGAGAATGAGGAGGATATTCCTTTCCTTCCACGAGATCACCACTTTATCGAGAAGATCATCTATGCTTCTGGACTAGAGTACAACATCCAGCGTAACTATCTCTACGCGGATAACATCCCTACTCTCTTTGCACCATCGTTCAAATTCTGTGGTGATCGCTGGCTTGTCAACACACACGGCCAAGCAGGCGCATATGTCGCCCGCCAAGACTGCGGAAACGTCCTCGCCGCTCTTCTCCTCGGCCGCGGTGAACCCAACAAAGTTTACGAAATCACTGGCCCCAAGGCTGTCACCAACGAGGAGGTTTTCAAGTGGATGTGCGACCAAACAGGTTACAAGGGAGAAATTGTCGATCTTCCTGATGAGGAGTTGAAGAGGTGGTGGCTGGACCATGGATTGCCTACGGATTTCTTTGGTGACTTTTCAAAGTTGCCGATGAAGTTGTGCATTGGTGATCTTTTGTGCTGTGGTGAGATGGTTGCGAGGGGATTCATGGCCGAGACGAATGATAACGTTGAGAAGTTGACGGGACGGAAGCCGATTCCATATCAGGAGGCGTTGTTGCAGTATAAGGAGTTCTTCCCAAAGCCATAGAAATCGTTTGTAGTTAATTTCATGAGATCTAGAGTAATCTAATTTGTTGAAGTGTGTATTCCTACATGAAGAAGACCTCATTGCTCAGAATCAAGAATCGCACTGGTTTTCGTCTCCGAACTCAGTGTCAGCGCTAACTTAAGTTTGCTTAGCGATCATAATCATTGATAGCGTCGACCATCCTCATCGAATTACATCCGGTATGGTGTAGTGGCTAACATTTCGCGCTCTCATAACCTGAGAGATTGGTACCGCGGAGCCCAGGGTTCGATTCCCTGTACCGGAGAATACGCCTTGTTTTCTTTTGCTTTTTTGCTCTAGTCTTACAGACGCTCAGCTGAACTTCTTAGTCCCGAACGTGGCTGAACATCAGCCCTATCAAGCAAGCGGCAATGCAAATTCGTAATATGCCTAGTGTTAACTAAGTCAATAGTATGTTGCTAGTTGCGTGCAGCTTTTTATTAGATGCAAAGCTAACAACAAATAATCAGGGGAAAGAAAGGGTCACTGCATCGATGGGTTATATTAAAAACTCGACTTCCGGCCTATTTCTAAGGTGAATTTTCCATCTTTCTATTCGCTCTTTTTCGTCGTCCTGACTGTCACTCGTTTATATCAGTCGTTCGCTATGCTGTCTTCCAATGTTAGTCGTGCTTTTGCACTCCTTGTTGCTGTTGTAAATGCAGGTCCTTGTCGCCCAGCAACTTCGCTCGGAACCACCACCGAGATTACTTCAATTGCAACTGTCACTGGTAGTACCACTGGTCTTACATCCACTATTGTCGAGAGTGCCACAGAGACTGAGACAACCGATGTTCTCACCACTACCACCGCTATCATTAAAGAACCTACTACCACCACGGCCATTGTTGAAGGATCTACCACTACCGAGGCCGCAAGCAGCACAACCAGCGCCGGGACTGGGGGCACTGCCTGCGGTTCAAGTGACGACTGTGGTTTCAACTACCCTGCATTGTGCTTCGACGGGTTGTTGAACATCTGCTTTTGCGACAACGGTGTTTGCGTGACGTCAACCTGATTAAAGCCAATCGTTTTACAGAGGGCAAGCGTCAACTTGACCTACGGCCAGCAATTTGAATCGAATCGGACACTGAGTGGTGGATACTGCGAGTATCATTTTGTTTAATTCTATGAGCCTCTTAGCCATGCCCTGTACCTAGTTTTTCGGTTCATATACTATACAGAGGACTTTATTGTTTTTAATTGTGACAGACATGGGAATCAATCGATTCTCTTGACTCATTCAATCGATAATTATTTTATCAATGTTGGTTAAACATTTGCTGGATGCAAGCACCCAACATAAACGCCAATAAGTAAAAGGAAATAATTGGATTTAGAACTGCCTGTTCAAGAAAAAAGAAGAAGAAGAAAAAAAGCGTTACACCCTAGAGGCTGTTGAGTCGTATATATCTCAACACCACCTACTTACCAATCTAGTTAACTACATTGCTTCTTCTGTTCTCGCAATTTAAATAAACGCCACTTTCCCCTGGTGCCAGTTATCCAACAAAGCCACTGACGAACTCCTCCTTTTGTCAAGTAGGGGAGGAACACAATGCAAACCACTTATTGCAGATTTGTAGTCCGTCAGAAGTAATCATGCTATGATTATTTGAAGTTGAATTCTGATGTGCAAGTTCCATGGGCTAGCTAAAAATAACAAACTAGGCGTGAGTTATAAATTATCAAAGTGACATCCTGCTCAACGGCTCTCTCCGCAAAAACGATTCATACTCCGAGATATTTCTATTCCAGATCGGCGCACCCACTACTCCTAAGATATCAGCAGCCCTACGCTTCTTCTTGTCTTCTAACTCCTGATCAATGCCAGCTGCAATAAGAACGTTCGCGATCTGATACAGCCTATACTCCTCTGCATCACCTATAACGTCAAAATCTTTCTTTGTTCTAGCCAGTGCAATTTGGTTCGCAACGTGGTGCAATGCGGTCCAGCCTCGCAAATCTGTTTGGTTAAGAGATGCCCCAGAGTCCAGCAGAAACTGTACACTCTCTGCCGGGTTAGATTCTGAACTGGGTAGGCTCATTATGAAAAGCATCAAAGGGGTCTCTCTATCTGGAAATGGCCCTAGAGCCTGCAAGGTGATGCCATGTCTGTGAAGGAACTCCAATGTTGCCCGTCTCCAATATTTTACGTTATCCCCTTTGCCGTTGAAGTTGATACCACCTGCTGATGCACCTCCGCGAAGCAAGGTCTTTGCATATTCGATGAATTCGGTCTCGTTAAACGAAGTGAGCCCTGGATTGTCGGCAAGACACAGCATAGCTCGCGTGATCTCGTTCAACTTGGAATCTGCATGTGCCCAGATCCTATCTTCAGAATCACACAGAAACCTGACCACATCAAGCCTTCGGTTGGCCACAGCAGTACAAATAGGCCCCTCAAGTTGTCGAGAAACCCTAAGTTTCGAGGCTCCGGCTTCAATCAGTATCTTGGCCATATCTTTATCACAGCGGCTGATAGTAGTTTCCAAAGCAAAGGTCGAGTTTGGCCACAAGCTTGATCGGGGGTAGCGGTCCAATAACAGTGAAACAACTTTGTGGTGTCCTTCCAAGACTGCTAACTCGAGAGGGGTCAGGGCCACAATTTCTGCTGTACTCAGTACTAATTTCCCACCTTTTTGAATTTTGATTGACCGTTCTTCACTCCTTGACCGTGATCTGTAACGTGCGTGAGGCGAAGAACAAAGGCTGATTTGTCCGATATAGTTAAGAAGGGTTGTCTCGTCGAGTATCCTTCGAACTATAGCACCGATTCCAAGTAAACATGCTAGTTGCAACGTATGCAGCTGAGTTGCCGAGGTAGTATCCTTTGAGTGTTCGATGAACATGATATCAGTGATTTCCTCTAGTCCGCGAATTATATCGTGATGGCCGGATCCGGGGCGAGGGGCCGGCATATCTCCTTGTTTATGTTTTGATTTTGAAAGGTAAGAAAACCAGAGTTTTCGATTCTCGTGCTTCCTTGTCATAAAATCCACAGCCATCTGTACCAATGTTTCGCTCGCGAGTTGCTGGGGACATTCCCGAAGATGTAGAAACCAAAACCTTGAGGCATAAGGTAAAACATGAGCACCATCAAAGACAGTCTCTCCTTCGGCGTAAGCTTTAAGTCCCCTCTCCATAATTTCCAAACAGCGAGACGCAAGTATCTCATGATCGTTATCCGGGTTGATCCGAAAGAAATTGAGGTCAATTTCGGCATCCGTTGCCGCTCGGAGAAGATAAGGTTGAAGCAGGTAATTTTTGACAGATTGATGCACAAATTGAATGGTCTCTGTGGTTTCGTATCCAGATGCAGATCTCCTCAACTCGGCTTTGGTTATGAGGAGAGTTCTGCAGTAACCTATACAGGCTTTCAGATTCTCGAGAGAATTCTCATATGTTGAAGGTTGGCTGTCCGTAAGAGTGCTTAAGTCTTCCAAACTGAGTGGATAATATGCCAAGGCTACCCAACTCAAGAGCGATCGTACTCGTTGACGACTATCTGGTGGGATGGAAACGAGAGTTGTTTCGCAGATAGTGTTGATGTTAGCGGGCAGATCGTGGACATAGCTTGCCGCTGGACCACGTGCCTCTCCTGTAAGTTCAGCCATAACCAAACTCGCGTACAAAAACGAATCACCAGCCTTTCTTGAGATGATCTCTTCCATCTTCTCTTCAAGTTCTGGAGACCAGCAATTATCATGTGCAAGAATCTTAGTACGCTTTTTCACAAAGCGCTGGACATCTCGGACGTTGTGTTCGTGTGCATCTGGGTCCAGGTATATTGTCAAAAATGTAGTGGCAGATTTTTCGTTTATGGGTGGCGATCGGCGGCTAGTCATAAGTAGCCTGAATTTGAGACAACCCTTGTTGGTCAAAGATAGTAACTCGGTGAACTTCTCGGTGAGTGCACTGATTGACGGCTCGTCACATTCACCCAGTCCATCGAGAACGCATGTAATCGTACCTGCGGTGGGATCTTGGATCATGGCAATAAGGATCCGCCACAGAGTTTCTGCCGAGTTGGTTGCCAGCGCAACTCGCCCCTCAACTGAAACTGTTCTCTTGATGCCGTGATGAATCAGGTTTGGCCGTAATCTGCAAAGCTGCCAAATGAGGCCACGAAGAATAGCGGTGGCAGAGTTGGCGTTGATATTTCCGTGGTTACAGAAGAAGTATAGAACAGTTTCGGTTGGCAAACACGAAGCCAGTTGCTCCAGTTGTTCTGTCAAGTACATTGCTAACATGGTCTTGCCTTTACCTTCGTCTCCTTGTATAAGAAGACCTCGATAGTCTCCAGAGCCTGAGAGCCATGATCTGTATACGGAATTTTCTGTGATCCACGTACAGGTCCCTTTAACGATGGGCCCTTTTGATGATTCAAGAGATGCGCGATCTTCTCTGGGATCTACAAGGAACAACAACTTCAAGAATTCTGTCTCTCGGTCTTTGAAAGTGTGTGAATACTCTAAGAGCCGGTCAGGTGGCTCGGATGCCCAAGAAAGTGGCTCAAATCTCCTACAAGGTTAGATCGTTTAGCTAGTCAGGATTTCGGATCAAGACCTACCTTGCTTTTCGAAAAGCTATGATTAACAGTTGCTCTCTGTGTAACTCTTGAAAAAGTCCCTTGACCTCCCGATTATTGAGCTCAGCATAAACTGCCAATAGTCCTTGCTGAGTCGAGGTGTGTCTGCCGCCATTATCAACCCATTCAAGCTGAGAGAGGATTCTGCTGATGAGCTTGTAGCAGTGAACCAGGATTTGTTTGATCAAGTTGATCTGTTCCTGGCCATCTTCATTGTCAACTGAAGGCTCGAGCTCGATTTTTCTTACTAATTCTGAAAAGCTCTCTAGATGTTGTACTCTTTTTGTGACAGAGTATGTGCTGAGATTGAGTTGTTGAAAAAATCGAATAGCTTCATCTGCTATTCCGACAAGTCGGGCAGCAGCAGTCGTGAGGCTGGTTGTGTCGGTCATGATAATAGATACGAGATAATGACCGAGTACGAAACATTCCTGCCTCGATTTATATACTGGAACTCAAGGATGACACATGTATTAATTACTATATACGATGCATCTATGGAAGCCTATGCTGTTCAGTCAGATGTCTATTTTTATCAGTGGGTCAAACCAACCAGAGCGCTCAATACAGAGAACAGGGATATTGCTATCGTCGTTGAATGGCTGGATTACGGGATCTTTCGTATTCGCTGCGCCACGCTTGATTGCGGGATCATGGCTTTGCACTAAGTAGGAGCGATGACATCAAAGCGTTTCAGAGTGGTACAAGAAGCTATGGCCAATGCTTACTGTTGAAAACTAGCCTTGCGGGAGCTTGATTTGGTAGGGATGTTTATCTCAAGTATCTAGGCACCAACTTAACCTATAAACAGATACATGCAGCTCGTATTCCATGTACTATTCTGTTCTCAGCTGCAGTCTCTTGCTTTTCATGTGCTTGCAGATACGTAAACCTGATACATTGATTATAAGGAAGTATGTTTCAACAGACTCCGTACAAAAGCGGCGGCGGCGGTCCTTCTCTAAGCCGAAGGTCAAGGAGATTTCAGTTGGTCTTCCTAAAGCTAATCGATCTCTGAAGTCAGCAGGCAGGAAAAAAGACAACTGCCTACAAATTGTCATGCGATTCTGATTTGCCCAACCAAATACGACGATACATTGCGTATAGTGCCCTGAATAGACATAGTAATCCGGTGGCCGTAACGATCTTGTGAGACGAGATTTTGGTTGACAGTAAGATGGATTGAGACTCTCTCCAAGCTCCAACGAGAGAGCAGCAGCCATTGACCATTCAGAATTCTAGCATTCAAAACCCAAGAGTAAGGAAGGCAACAATGTACAGACCAATGCTGAACTGTACCGTTCATTCTGCAAGGCAACATATTCCGAAATTCGGAGACTGGATGGAGAAAAAATGTCGATTCGGTCACAGCCTCGCGTGACGTGAAGCGTCGAATCTCCTGATGTCAGCGGGGTTCTAGAATTCGCAGTCGGAGTCACAATTCCAGTTGGCATCTGTACCATGCAAATTGCGGATTGCGAATGCGGAAATCTCTCTCTAGCCCAGCACCAAAGTGACAAACACGTGGGAAAGGCTCCGCAGTGGATCAAAGGAACTCAAAGTCCAGGCAAAGAGCATCATCTCGCTTCAACGCTCCCTGCATCTTACACTGGAACTGCTCGGTATAACTACGCGACTACAACGCTGCAGCTGTCACAGTTGGGGTATATTGCTTTTGAATCCTTCAATTGTTACCCTCAACATGCACAAATCACCAGCTTCGTATCTCTGACATTGGTGCGCCTATGTTCTAAATGCCTCTCGCTGCTTGTAGAACAACACGGGTATGTCGGAAAATCTACAGCCCTGTACTTCAGGTCGGACAGCAGACATAACACATCGTTTGGGGTCTTTGGGGGTCTTTGGGGGATTGTATCACCTTCTCAATAGGGCAGATATGCTTACCCTCTTCAAACTCATTGGTGGATATCGGCGTCTGTAGGCGGCTCAGCAATGGAACTGGAACCCATCACTACAACGTCAAAAATAATCGGCTCACTCTGATGCGGAATGGGAAGACGTTTCCACTGTGGGGATTTATTAGCAAAAAGCCCGTAAGAGGCACATGGTACCCTCAGAACGTAGATAGAAGCACGAGACTGGCTGTAGACCCCACGGGGTCACCTGGACTCTGCCGCATCTCGGCGGATAAAGGTACATCGTAGCGCGGCTCACTGTAGCTTCCAGGGCCTGACTTACACCATCTCCGGTAGTTTGGGTCCGTTTTAGAGTTTGAACTGAATATGATCTGACCAAAAGCAATATCCAGAACCGGTTTAACTTCCGTGGTGCCACAGAATTATCATTATGGGCTGATGAATACTTATTGTATAAGTTGAAGTATGTCGCTGCTGTACAGTTATATCAAGTTTTCACTTATCCAACTGTAGTACACCGTATTATACCCAATTGCAGAACACATTACACCCAAAGAATCTACAAGAAGATACAATGTTATCGTCAAGCAACATGATGCGAACTGGCATCCTCCGAACAGGAAGACTAGCCACGCGGAACACATCCCTTCTCGCACGCTCAGCAACAGCCCAAATTCAAACAACCCGTCGAAACTTTGCTTCCAGTCAACGAACACTCTGTGCAAGCTGTGCCTCCTCGGCAGGACAGTCTTGCGCTCGGCATAACCCTAACAGTCGCGCTAGCGCCGGAAACATCACTACAAGCTTCAGTGCTAAAAGTAGCCTCGGCAAGCCTACCACTTACGCTACAGCTGCTAGCCCCGTCATTCCCAATGAACAGTGGGCTCAGGTTTTGGAAGAGAGAGGTGGAGGTGAGTTTTCCGAGGTCTATTTGCAGCTGGAATTCACAGAGTGCTAACCGAAACAGCCGTTCAATATAAAAAAATCCCTGTTCCAACACCAGGTTCAGATGAGGTTTTGATCAATGTCAAGTACAGTGGTGTCTGCCACACAGATCTTCACGCCGTCAATGGCGACTGGCCACTTGAGTCCAAAATGCCCCTTGTTGGGGGTCACGAAGGTGCCGGTATAGTAGTAGCACGCGGTGAGCTCGTCAAAGACGTTGAAATTGGCGACCATGTTGGCCTCAAGTGGCTCCACGGCTCCTGCATGAGCTGCGAGCAGTGTCGACAATCCAACGAATCACTTTGCTCTCAAGCCTCTCTCTCAGGCTATACAGTTGACGGTTCATTCCAGCAATACGCCGTCGGAAAGGCTGCTCATGTAGCCCGTATCCCCAAAGATTGCGACCTCGCTGGCGTAGCCCCCATCCTCTGTGCTGGACTTACAGTCTATAAGGCTCTCAAGTCTTCTGGCGTTCGACCAGGACAAAGCGTCGTTATTGCTGGTGCTGGAGGCGGTCTTGGTACTTTTGCTATTCAGTATGCCAAGGCTATGGGTCTTAGAGTAACTGCTCTTGATGGAGGCGAGGAGAAGCGCAAAGTTTGCACTGAGCTTGGCGCTGATACCTTTGTTGACTTCAAGACGTCACCAGATATTGTTGCCGAGATCAAGAACGCCACTGGTGGACTTGGCCCTGATGCTGTCTTGCTTCTTGCTGCTAGCGAGAAGCCATTCCAGCAAGCTAGTCAATATGTCAAGAGCAAGGGCACAATTGTTTGTGTTGGTTTGCCAGCCAATGCTTTCATCAAAGCTCCTGTCTTCGACACTGTCGTTCGGTAAGTTGAGAAACCCAGATTAACAGGATGTATACTAACTGGACGTCTCAGTGAAATCAATATCAAGGGTAGCTATGTCGGCAACCGACAAGATACTGCCGAAGCTATTGAGTTTTACAGACAAGGCCTTATCAAAGCGCCATACAAGTAAGCTTAGTATAGGCTATAGCTTCACGCAAAGCTAACTTGAAAACTTAGGATTGTTGGATTATCAGAACTCCAGAAGGTCTATGACATGATGATTGCAGGCAACGTTGCTGGCCGTTACGTGGTAGATACCAGCAGATAACGTGCCAGTTTATGATTTGATATTATGGAAGGCCTACTGAGAGAGTTTTGTTGTTGATTGCGAAACACGCATTATACCACCAGGGGAGTTATGTAAGATGATCATGACATGATTTTCTACTTGCTGAAGAGTTGTTTAGCTCTGCCCAATTCAGTGTTGCCATTGAGTGACTTTATCTCTTCATTTAATTATTTATTCAACTGTTAGAAACGAAATCAGGTTTTTCCATATTCATATTCACCTTTTAATTCGCAGCTAGTGTTGTTTCAAATATCTATCAACAAACATTTATTCGTCTGGTCAACGGCTTATTCGGCACTATCAGTCAGCACCCATCCATATAAAAACAACACAGCCATGAAGGGTATGTACAAGTCACAAAAAAGAAGCAAAGCATGATGCAGGCAGATGGTAACATATGAACATCTAGAGATGAGAGCGCGAAATGTTAGCCACTACACCATACCGGATGGAACTGCTTGTTAGTTGCCAAGCTCAACGATTCTTCAAACTGCTCGGGATAGCATTAACCCAGCGAGCAAGTATCAGGTTCAAAGCGCCAACTTGAATTCAGGCTATTGGAGCGCATGGATAAAGTGAACAACAACACGTCGATCTCAGCTTTAAGCCTGATGATCAAGCTTAAATCGTCGTGTGCCCCTCAAATACCCCGCGGTTCGTTTTCGGCAACGTAACGTTATAGCAAGCGAGCAAATAGCGGATGATATTCAAGGTACTGTAAGAAAACCTGCATACCTCGGATCATATGCTACTGGGTATATTGAGGTCCCACAATGCAGTTCATTTATCCTTAGAACGTCCTTCTTAGGAAAGGATCGGTGGTATCACGAAGTATAAGAAGGCTGTTGAAAGATCTATATCATGATGGAATTTCCACCTGCTTTATTAGAACGTATCTGACAACTTGAAATCCATTATGCATGCCTTGACGATAGTATCAACTCTTGCTGGCCTATGGTCAGGCCTCGCTCTTGGATTTACGAATCCCATAAGAACAGGAAGTGATCCCCAAATGGTCTATCAAGATGGAATGTGAGAACCCCATCCTGCCAACAGTAGTCCAAACTGATCATATTACTAGGTATTATCTAACCTCTACAACCTGGACCAACGTCAGCATCACCAAAGCTACAACCATCGAAGGTCTCAAGACCGCCGAGTCCCAGCTTATTTGGTCTGACAGATCCAATGCAACCAGAGCGTGCAACTTCTGGGCTCCCGAAATGCACAAAGTTGGAGACACGTGGTATGTGTATTTCTCGGCAAGTATATGTGCCGATGACGACTGGGAGGCTATGTTGCCGACTTTGAGGGTATATGTTCTCAAAGGTGGTAAAGAGAACCCATTGTCTGCGGATTATGAGCTGCTGGATGCAATAATTCCTCCTAATTTCAATGCTGGGATGCTTGATGCGGTAAGCTTGGCCGATATCATTTCAAGGCTCTGTGGCTAATGGTGATTTCAGACAATCTTTGAAATTGAAGGCACCGAGTATTTTCTTGTAGGTCTCTTTTCACCTTTCTAAAACCCTTCATCTAACAAATATCCAGTTCTCCTCTGTTGAAGGACCGAAGAGCCCTGATGGCGCATCCCTTTGGATCGCTGAACTCTTATCACCAACAACATGCGGCAACGCTACGATGATAGCCCATCCCGAATTCGAGTGGGAAAAGTCCGACGCTCCCGTTCTCGAAGGCCCATATGGAATCATCTCGCCAGCGGGAACTACTTACGTCGTCTACGCCGCCGACTCATGCAACACACCCGCCTACAAACTCGGCGCCATGAAATTCACAAAAGGCGCTGATCCTCTCAGTCCAGACTCCTGGACCAAGTTACCTGACCCCATTTTTGAAACTAAGAATGGTCTCTACGGACCTGCTCATAACGCATTTTTCAAGAGTCCTGATGGTAAAGAGGATTGGAATGTCTTTCATGCTAATCTAAATGCTGAAGATCGATGTGGGCCGTCGAGAAAGACATTCATTCAGCCTTTGAGTTGGAAGGATGATATGATTGATTTGGGTGAGCCTCTTCCTGTTGGGACAGAAATCGAGCCCCCTTCTGGGGAGTGAAAAGTGAAATGAGATTGAGGATCACCCATAATCAACTATAGTTAGGTTTGCAAGGAAGTCGGTATATTCCTTCTCACATGCTAAGGAATGACGGAAAAGTCAGACTTTAATACTAAGTAACAACATTGGTCAAACATGTTTAGGATAATGTAGCGTGAGTTTAGCAGGTATTCTTCGCCCCTTTGTCCTAGGCTTGAAGTCCTTTGACAGCCGAGTATTTTATCTCTTTCTCGAAAATTACCTTTATTCCTAGCTAACTACAAGAAATAACAACCGTGCCAGGTGGGCAACCCAGTCCAGGAAACCTCAGTTTCTCATACTTCTTTCACCAACTTAAGGTGCCATGACCTATGAGCCTAGTGATTTGCGACTCTCTGTACCCTGTTACAGTCAACTCTGTTCCTGCATGCCGTTTGAGTCCTCTCGACATGAAAATCACACAGCAATCCATTCGAATGCTGGGCCTTTCTGCTGATCTGAACGCTTATCCTGTTCGGCCCTTTCCTTCACATCGAGGTTGACTTTCTTGGTACCTGCCAAGAGCTGTGCAATCGAATCATTACCGTAGCGAACGGCATAGTACAAGGGGCTATTGCCTGCACTATCCACAGAGTCCAAGGTCACAGAGCCCGGTTTAGCAGTCTCAAGGTCGAGAAGAGCCTTAACGATGCCCTCATTTCCATACTGAGCGGTCAAAGAGAGAGGATTTCGACCTTCCTTGTCCATCTCGTTTGGTTTAACAGTCCCGTCTTTCAGAAGAAATTGGACGACTCTGACGCAACCTGCTTCACTCACGATGCAGCGGAGTCCGGCCAACAGGTACGTGGCCGGCGTGGTGCATCGCATTCCTGCCAAGATGAGGGTCTTTACCGGCGACCTCTTTGTTGTCCTGAACAATGGCACTCTGCAGGCAGTCATGCCCGAGACAGGTGTCCTTGAGTTTGGCACGGTGCTGGGGCTTCTGCAGCAGATCTACAAAGAGCCGTTCGTTTCCATCGCAAGCTGCTAGGTACAGAGGGGGTGTGTTGGCATATTCTTTCATCGCAGCTTCCATAGCACGTTGCATGATGGCGTCGAGGCTGGCCATGATAGCTAGTAGGTGAGGTGTGAATATCAGTGAAAATGTGATTATTCATATGAGTATTGCGATGATGGAGAGATAATCCCAATTTTCGCCGGAATTTGGTGACTATTTATACGTAGAGTCAACCAGTGTTTGTTGTGGGTGCCTGGAGTGCTTTGCAGAGTAGTGCGGCATACTCCAGCTAGTATACCACAACAAACAGCGCGAACAGCGAAAATAGCAAAAGGCCCATCCTGTATTTTACTGACGGGTTCTAAATATAGGTATTCTGATATTCATAGTATATGCGCTTGGGTGTTGCTAACAAATCAACGGGAAGTACATAAACAATCACTGCCCAAACACAATCGGGGTGTCTTGAAAGCAAGTTAACAGCCAAACAAAGCACCGCCGCTATAGCAAAACTACTGTCTATCATCAATCGAAATTCAAACTCTAAGCCTTTGAGGGCAAATTTCACCTGAAGCAAAGCTAAGAGTTAAACAATTATGGCTGCTTGGCAACCAATGAACTTGCAATTGTGGTCATCAGACTATCACACCACACGCATCCCTTATACACAAGCCGGCTGAGGGACATTAGAACACTTAGCACCTTGATCTGAGGTTTTGAAAAGCCTAAGCCAAGTTAAGCATAGACTTGAGAGACTCTTGAGCTAATTACTTTGGGCATCCTCATTCAAGTTCTGAAACTTTCTTGCTCCCTGCGAGCAGGGCTGGCTCCATGGACCTCTGGAGACCGTCACCCGTATTGACCTCAGGGTTTGACAAGTCTTATCTTAAACTGACACGGATATGAGTAGCGCGTATGACGAATACGATTATTCTTCAGTATTACTTTTGAAATCTATACTGTTGTGTTTTCCAAAAACGCCAATCCTGCGCTCTTTGTTGCTGGGATGTTTCCCCCATGCGGCTTAACATTCTAACTTTAATACGCAAAGATGCCAATAAACTTTCTTTCAGGAGTAGGTAACTGTCGTAGTACGCGTCTGGAGAATTGCCTTTTCAGAATCCGAATCACCTTGACTTCCTCTCGACATTGGTCTTGTTGCTGATACGCTTGATCCTCCATTTTTGCTGTCATGACTCCTTGATGCCTCAGCCTTGGTGGCAGTCTGTAGTGGATACATCGGTCCATCGTCAAATCTTTCATAGTGGTTGTGTCGAGGACCACCTGCGGAAATTGCCCCAATTGTTGGCGGCGCGCTTGGGTTTGACATGCCATTCTTTGATGCTCCGTATGAAGAACCGAGAATTCTTGGTGAGATGTGTTTTATAAAGGGTTTGACGGTTGTGAGTGTTGCGCAGATGATAGAGAGATTGGCTTCGGCGAAGCTGTACTGGCGTTAGATAAGTTATGATAAAAGGGCGGGGTCACTTACATCCAAAGAAGAACAGGTCCACCACCCCAAGATTGGTCTTCCGTGCCCATGGACCGAATCAATGCGATAAGTCTCATGATGGAGGTAAAAACAGTGCTGTAAATATTGTTAGCTTGCTCTTGTTTTCCAGCATAACGAGGCTTTCCTACACTCCACCAATACCGAAGAAGCATATCAATCCAAGTTTCTGCCTTCTAGATATCTGAAGTGGTATCACAACAGGAATAGGTACGGCAAGGACCATAGCATCTGTAATTGCACCCAGTATAGCCGTAGCCTTGTATACAGCCGGTCGATCAATACACTTCTTGTTGACAATCGTGATATCCCAAGCAGCTTCTACTGGTTTGCATGGAAAGATTGTTGTAAACGTAATCGCAATCGAGGACCCAATCACCACGAATGACGTGGCCCAGATTGTAAAATGAAACCATTTCTGTGGTGCAAGCCGACGGTAGACGAGGAGGAGGGACATCTTTGCGCCGCATTGGACGGGGTTGTACAGGATTGGGAGAAGGTAAAGAGCTCGTGCGAAAAGGGCGAACTTTGTTAGGGGCATCTCCCAGGCATGGGTGCCCATGATACCGCGGATGAAGTCCTCTACATGGCCAAACACGTTAGCTAAGTGTGTAGAAAGGTGTTGCGGTTACTAACTCAGGATCAAAGTTTGCAGTACTACAGAAAATACCTGAAATGGTTAGTTTTCCGGCAATACATGATGTCTTAGTAAAGGGTTATTCACATATGCTACCCCTAAACACGCTTCAAGAGCATTAGACAAGCTGTCGTAAAGAAGGAGGAGTGATACACTTACCGTCTTCAAGCCGAACTGCCTTATGCATAAAGCATCTCACATATACCCTCTGTGCAATGAACAAGAGGGATAAAAAGTTCCCCACGCCATAGAGCCAGTATGCCTCAGTGACACTGTTCCGTTGGGGATTGTCGAAGTCAACTTTGTAACCCTCTGGTGGTGGTATAGCAACGGGAACGCCATCAACAACAGCAGCCATTGTAAGATATCCAACCACCAGAATCACAAAATAGAAAAAAAACAAAACGACGACAAAATCACATGCAGGAACGAAAAGCGAAAATTATTAGGTTCATAGAAATACGTCCCTCGTTTGATTAACTACTTGCATGCATATTACTACGTATTCCGTGAGGCACGGATATACGGCCCCTTAGGAGAAGAGAGAAAAGATTTTCTACCATAGGGATTAGATCCTTGGGACATCGGTTAAAATAGATCAGCGTCTTTCATGCATAGTGTGAACTCTATTTCAGTGAGTGTGACTCTGAGTCAGAAGACGTTGACATATATACCCCTGCTTTAATAAGGCCTTGTTTCCCACGCACCTTGATGCGCACGGCTGTTGTAACGGCATTCCAAGCCCTCGGTATCCAGTCAGTGCGCTAGGGAGAACCCGTTCATAAAGTTCCGTCTATAAGGCGTGATCTAACAACCAGAAAGCGGTTGTTGTTAGACAGAGTTCTCTCGCTAAAATGGTTTAACAAGGCAGTGCAACAAAACTGGCACTTGGGTCTACATTTCATCTTTCGAGTCTAGAGACAACGAATCCTCCTCCGTACGAATCCGATAACCCACTGGACTGGTTCCGGGGAGCAGGGTTATCGAAGCCGAATAGCATGAAGGATTTGTAGTGCGGAACCGAGACCTTAGCGCCGGAGTGTATCAAAAACCCGACCGGAATCTTGAGGCGACAATTCTTCGAATTCGATAGTTTCACAATTTCGTGATTTACCTTGGCGATGACTATTTCGTTAATGGAATAACCTGTTTAGCTTCGGCCACTATGTCGCACTTCTAGGCTTATCCTCCGATAGTATGTTCCTTGGCCATATAAATCTGATTTGAGTTTCCGTATAAGTTGAAGTCAGCCTTGGACCCTTGCTTTTCCTGCAGTAAAGAGTAAGATAAACCTGACAAGCACGATGCAAGCGTCAGGGGAATGTAATGCAAGAAAAGTTAATCACACCAAATAAGTAATAGATTGACGAAACATGACCCCATTACAGGACCCTGGATATCTCTCTATTCCTCATTGAGAACAATAGGACTCCGAGGCTCACCTGGCTATAGTCACATACATAGGCAGCAGAAATCTTATGCCCCTCGGAAGTGCCAGAAACTCAATCCCCTCTCTCTTTTCTTTTAGAATCCACAATTACCCAATCATGACTACTCTTGCTCCCCGAACGTCGATCCCTCAGGCTGAAAGCATTATTGCTGCTGGTCTTGAAGCTCGCATACTTACACCTACGGATGCTGAGTTCTCCGCTCGCCAAGAATCCTACTGGTCTAATAGTGCCAAGATCAAGCCTGCCTGCATCGTCCAGCCTCGTACCCCTGAAGAGGTCGCTACCATTGTGAAGGCCCTTGTTTCTTCTGGTCAGAAGTTTGCTGTTCGCAGTGGTGGACATACAAACTGGGCTGGATCGAACAACATCGAGGGTGGAGTTACCATTGATCTCGTTCATTTGAACCAGGTTTCTTTTGATGCTGCTACTGAGACAGCTGATATCGGACCTGGTTGTAGATGGCGCGAAGTCTACTCTGCGCTGGGCAAGCATGGTCGTGCTGTTGCTGGCGGCCGTGAGGGCAACGTCGGTGTTGCTGGTCTTCTCCTCGGAGGCGGCAATGCTTTCTTCACGGCTCGCCAAGGCTTTGGCTGTGACAATGTCGTGTCATACCAAGTTGTGCTTGCCAATGGTGATATCATCACTGCCGATGAGAAGAACAACACCGACCTGTTCCGTGTCCTCAAAGGTGGATCTAACAACTTTGGTATTGTAACAAAGTTCACCATGAAGGCCATCAAGAATGACAAGGTCTGGGGTGGAATGACTTTCTTCCCTAAGCAGGTTATTCCTGGCGCCATTGAGGCTCTTTCTGCTTTCACGGATAACGTCCCCAATGATATTCATAGTAACCTCGTTACTATCTTTACATATATGCCTGATTTCAAGGACATTGTTGTTGCTACTCTGTATGCCAACATGGAGGGTATCGAGAAGCCTCCGGCGTACGAGAAATGGCTGGCTCTTCCTGAGATCTTGAACACTGTCAAGAACACTACTCTAACTGAAATGGCTTTCGAGTACAACATTCCAGCCAATTACTAGTAAGCCAACTCTATTAGTTCCCGTCAAACTTTCAAGCTAACTGTCTAGTGATACTTGGTTCACATGTTGTTTCAAGAACGATATCCGAATCATTACCAAAGCTTCAGAGCTCCACGACAAGCTTGTCGAAGAATTGAAAGCTTTCATTCCTGGCGGAAACTTCATCACCCAATGTCTCTTCCAACCTCTACCCACACTCTTCGGCCAACGTGGAATCGAAGCCGGCGGCAACATCATGGGTATGGATCGCCATAAGACCAACGGAATACTATTTCTCGCTGTTGTGATGGCACAGACTCCTGAACAAGAAGCTTTCGCCCGACCAAAGGTTCAGGCTTGGATTCGCGAGGTGAAAGAGTTCGCTGCTAGCATCGAGGGAGGAAACCTTGAGTGGACATATTTGAATTATGCCGATAAGAGCCAGGACCCTCTTAGTAGTTATGGTGCTGAGAATATTAAGAAGATGAAGGATGCGGCGGCCAAGTATGATCCTGACCAGGTTTTCCAGAAATTGGTGCCTGGAGGTTTCAAGATCTCGGATGTCAAGGATGAATAAATATAGCGCAGTAGACAGGTTACAAGTAGACAGTGATTAGTGAATCAACGACGCCCGATCACTAATAAAGGGAAGTTCCTTGACATAACTGAGACAACCAATCTACCTAGTGATTAGATAAAGCGATGAATCAATAGTTGCCGTGGCGTCAGATCGATGTCCAACAATCTCTCAATAATAGATCACTGGTTAATGAGTATCTTCTTAACCTATTGTCAAATTAGTGTCACCAAACCAAGACCCTCCTGGATTTCTGTATTGGCAGAGGCTTTGGCTCTGGTTATTGAATCGTATCGCCTCGTTGTCAGAGAGTAGTGGCATGAGACAACATAGTGAGAGGCATCATTCTGATAACCTGCACGAACCTTTGCCTTGTACAAGTCACGAATTTCTCAATATTACTATCCTTATACGAAGGTTTTGCCTCAATTTCCTTGGCGTGCACGATATTGGAAGATACAATTGAATCAATAGACATTTTAGGGCAGATAATAACTCATGAATGTAACCATAATTACACCGGTTGCTAAAGAAGTCGGGCGTCGGGGGCGTCGGGGGCGCCGAGTTTTGCGTATTATTCCCGTTGACTGACCAGTAGAAGCTAAGTGCTTGAAAACAAGCTTACTCCCCATAAGCTTAAAACCCAAATTGATTAGGCCGCACACCATTACGACCTGAGCAATGAGAGTGGCAGGGACTGGCAATCATGACGACTGGCGCATTGCGTGATTAACAAAAACCATTGCGATCTGCGGCCTGTTTTCTCTCCGATGTGACCTCCGCCACGTCGTCATGTTGAAGATGAAGAGAATTGAGCTGCCTGTTGAAGTTTGGTTTGTTTCGAGAGCACTGTAGGAGCCGAAAGTAGG
This sequence comes from Fusarium beomiforme, assembly GCA_002980475.2. Lineage (NCBI taxonomy): Eukaryota > Fungi > Ascomycota > Sordariomycetes > Hypocreales > Nectriaceae > Fusarium > Fusarium beomiforme. Next base: position 297,160 of record PVQB02000059.1, on the reverse strand, counting down.
CCCAAATCATGCACCGTCGGGGAGTTCGCACGCTGCAGATCGGCCTTACTTGTGTTGCTCCAGGGCAGGTACCGCCGTTGCTCGCGTTCGACAATGGAAGTCGGGTATTTTACTCCGACTGCATGGTAACTTGGACACTGTTCTCTTCTCCATCTTCTTCCATCTCCATCCTTCTCGAGTTTCTTAAATTTGTATTGTATTTAGTATCTCTATCGTAGCATTAGCGCATCATGGAGTACAGCACATCCAAGCTAGAAGACTCAAAACTTCAAGCCCCCGAGCCCTTCCCCACGCCAAGCAAACGGCCTTGGCTCGCATCCGTCTTTGGAGGTCGCAATGTCACAATTGGCCCACGAATCGAACCTCCCGCCGAGCACTTGGCACACATATCCGAAAGCGAGAGCACCGCAGCCGAAGATCTCGTCGACAAACAAGTCGCTTCCGAAGCGGGAAATGCCATTCAATACAGGACATGTTCTTGGCAAAAGACTGCAGGGCTGCTATTTAGCGAGTACATTGTGCTCTCTATCATGAGCTTCCCTTGGTCGTATAGTCTTCTTGGTCTTGTGCCTGGGCTGATCTTGACGGCTGTCATTGCGGGACTTGTTCTCTATACGAGTCTTGTTCTGTGGGAGTTTTGTCTGCGACATCCTGAGGTTAGAGATGTGTGCGACATTGGGCAGATGATTTGGTGGAATAAGAAATGGGCTTGGTGGTGGACAGCGGCTATGTTTGTGCTGAACAATACCTTCATCCAGGCTCTGCATGTCTTGGTCGGTGCAATCTACCTCAACACAATGACCGAGGCCGATACCATCGCAGGTTGCAGAACAGTTGCATTTGCCGTAGTGGTCACGGTCATCAGCTGGATTGGGTCTCTTCCTCGCACCTTTAGCATGCTGTCAAAACTTGGCTTTGCCTCCACATTCTTCACCTTTATCTCGGTCATCTTGGCGACGGCATTTGCAGGCGCTCAAGGGAAACCCGCTGGTTATCCTGAGTTGGGCGAGCCTATTATCTCAATCTGGACGCCACGCACCACTACGCTTGTTACTGGCATGTCGGCTTTCATGAACATGAGTTATACATTCATTGGGCAGACCACAATTCCCAGCTTCATTGCTGAAATGCGCGATCCAAGGTAAGTTGCTGTGTAAGTTATTGTCACAAGATCGTTCTAACCAATATTCAGGGACTTTCCTAAAGCATTGTGGGCTTGCACCATGGCTGAGATTGTGACATTCAGCATTGTCGGATCTGTCATTTACGCTTACACAGGCAACCAATACATGGTCACGCCAGCATTTGGTGTCCTTACCGATACCTACAAGAAGGTCTCATATTCTTTCATGGTCCCAACCATTATCTTCGTCGGATGCCTCTACGCCAGCGTTACCGGCCGATTTGTCTTCTTCAGAATGTTCAAGGATTCTGAGCATCTCACTTCACACACATTCAAGGGCTGGTTCTGGTGGTGCTGCGTTCTGTTAATCAGCTGGGCCGCATCCTTCTTTATCGCTGAGATCATCCCCTTTTTCTCTTCACGTAAGCGACCTCCCTTAAATCTATCAATACCATTTCTGACACATTCGCAGTTTTATCAGTCATGTCGTCGCTGTTCAACTGCTGGTTTGGCTTCATTTTCTGGGCTATGGCCTACTTTCGCATGCGTAACGCCGATGCTAAGGTGGGAAGAAGACGAAATCGCATTCTTGACGTCCTTTCAGTGGCCCTGAACGTCGTCATCATGTTAACTGGTGCTTTGTATCTGACATTGGGTACATATGTCAGTGTACAAGGCATTATAGATCAATTCCGTGCAGGACAAGTGAGCAGTGTCTTTTCATGCAAGAGCAATGGCCTTTAAGAACAAATGAGCCGATTGGGGTTTTTAGTCTGGCGTTTGTATTCAGTTTTTAAATCGCAGATAATAGACAAGCACCTGATAGTGGGAGGACAGTGATTATAGACGATAGAGGCTCATGCATCCCGGCGTTGCCTGTCCATGCCTTGTCAGTTGTCTGGCAACTACTTTTTTCCACAAGAGTCTCCATTCTATCGTAGATCTACTCTCCTACATTTAAATTTCCAGCGCACGTCCAGCCTGGATTTACTCTCGGACGGGGAGTTCCCTTGTCCTCTTTCCCTTGACCTTCGACCTCAACTGTACCGCCAACGTATCCGCTTTGATTACGCCCAGAAGTTGCTTTCATGCAATGCATAACTTCAATTTAAGGTTCTATAGCTTCTAACGTCAGCTATACTTCGTAGTAGAACTGTGATGCTGTATTTGCAGTTGATACATGTAATGATATGTTGGTGTTAAGAGCGTCACTTGCCGATATCTACCATCCAGTATCCGATATAGGTGATAGTATATGAGCCCAGGATCAGTGAATCTTGGTATTTATTCCATTATTTTCGATTCGTCTTGACTTTCAATCTGATGAAGCCGTTGGCCGACTGCGAGGATCACTGTTTCGGTTTATGAAGTCATCAGTATCATCAGATGTTGTCCCCGTCCCTTCTCGATCCATTGATTTACAGCTACGATAAATATACGTAGTAAATTCTAAGACGTTAAAGCTGCGTTTCACTGACAACTTCCATCTCTCATCGCGACTTGCTTCCTTGTGCTGTTTTCACTTCAGTGTCCAAGATGGTGTGTTCACATTGGAATAGACCTTGCAATTGTCGCATCATCAGAGTCTAGACTTGCCTTACAGGTCGCATACACATGGATCAAGGCCGATCTTGCTGTAGTGCTTTTAGAATACACAGTAGGAATGCCTAGCCACTTGGTTGCAAAGAATGCCAACAGCCCAAGACAGACAAAGTACATATATCCACTTCGAACGTTTTAATTGACATAAAAATGCTCGCATTACCCTATCCCTCACTTTCATTCTCCTGAGTTTAGAAATGTGGCAGACTCGCAAGGAGATGCCGGGTATAGGGTCGTTAGTATCGTAGGCGCATACTGACATCACAGCATCGCGTGTGGGTTACCCAATTGAGCGAACTCGACTATTCAAGGCTTCACCGCAGCTGTCAAAATAAAAATAGCAGTGGAAGATAAGCTTAATTAAATTCTCCAGTATATAGAACACGGGCCGGCTCCAATTTCCGGTGTTGGCAAACTGCCCATAGAAGTGACCGAGTTGCGCCGAGGGCAATGGGATTCACCGCTCAATTGATCACCTAGAACAGTTTCAATGTTTCAAAGTCCAATTCAATGGGACACTTTACCAGGCGCAATGAATCACTCGCTCATCATAGGACATTACAGTGGCAGTTGAGTCATAGAACTAACAGTTGATGCCAAGACCTGCACACCCACGCCCTTCAACCAAACACTAACATCACATTTGTTAATAGCGCCCAACCCAACCCCAACTGTCATTTATTGAACATGCAAATTATTAACCGATTCGGATCCTAATTCCGGGGATATAAATTCTTTGCCTCCCCACTCACCAAGACTCATTCTCTCAATCAACTCATCATCATACAAATCATCCCATGTCTATCACACTCTTCACACCTTGAGGCAAACAAAACTGAACTCTTTTTGTGATTGACGTATTTCGACTACACATGACATACAACGACCACAATGCAGAGGACAGCTGCCTAAAAAACCAGCACGGGTCTCGGCCTCGTCCCAGGCAGGCCGAGACTATGAACGTCAACCCCAAGGTCGATCCGGAGAAGGCGGTTCCAGCCCCGGCCCCGGACCCGGTCGGAGTCGGAGCTATGGCGCCCTCCGGTGACACCAGTCACTCCGGTGATACCACGACCAGTACTTCCAACAGCGATGACCCAAATTTTGAATTTCCAGAAGGTGGACTTCAAGCTTGGCTTGTAGTCTTTGGATCCTTTTGTGGAATGTTTTCAGTCTACGGCCTTATCAACACCGCCGCTGTTTTCGAGTCGTACTTTTCCGAGAACCAACTTCGCGATTATTCGTCTTCGCAAATTGGTTGGATTTTCAGTCTTTATCTATTCGTCGTCTTTATTGTCGGTATTCAGGTCGGACCTGTTTTTGATAGATATGGTCCTCGACTTATTGTTGCCTTGGGAGGTATACTCATCGCGGCAAGTTTACTGATCCTCAGCGTTTGTGAGGAGTTTTACCAAATCATTCTTTCGTACTCGGTTGTAGGTGGCCTTGGGGGCGCACTTCTCAATTCACCGTGTTATGCATCTATTGCGCATTGGTTTGACCATCGACGAGGTCTTGCAACAGGAGTTGCCATGACTGCTGGATCAATTGGCGGTATCATATTTCCCATCTTTCTACAGAAACTTCTACCTAGCGTTGGCTTTGCGTGGACGACCCGTATCCTTGGATTCATCATTCTTGGACTTACCGTCCCAGCTACTCTCTTCATGCGCTCACGTCTTCCCCGATCGAATAAAGTGTCCTCAGTCTGGCCCGAATTTAGCATCTTCAAAAATCTCAAGTTTACGTTTTCGGCATGTGGAATCTTCTTTATGGAATGGGGACTCTTCGTGCCATTGACGTACATCGTGTCCTATGCCGGGCGACACTCTGGCGATGCCAACAGCTCTTACACGCTGATCTCGATCCTCAATGCTGGCTCATTGCTGGGTCGTTTTCTGCCTGGTCTTTTATCTGACAAGATTGGACGGTTCAATGTCATTATACTGACGATTGGACTGTGCATAATATCGGCCTTTGCTCTGTGGTTGCCAGCTGGAGACTCCAAGGCTATGATCATCGCATTTGCTGTTGTGTTTGGCTTTGCAAGTGGTAGTAACCTTGGCCTTACCCCGGTTTGCGTAGGTCAACTCTGTGATCCTCGTGATTATGGACGGTTCATTTCGACAGCGTTTATGGTAGCTAGCTTTGGAACTCTCAGCAGTTTGCCAATTGCCGGCGCCATTCTCGAGGCAGGTAACAAGGGTGATACTGGCTGGACAGCTCTCATTGTATTTGATGGGCTGTCATATGTGCTGGCACTCGCATGTTTCCTGGCCGCAAGGGTGATGGCTGTTGGCTGGAACGTCAAGAGCGTCTACTAAGACGTCTCAATTGGATTGTTGCTCTTCCATGGAGATGCACGCGATGAACTGAAATGTCATGCGATGCAGTGTCTTCAATTGGATGAGAATAACGACATGGTATGGATTGTCGGGTGAGGGATTACCAGCCGGTAATCTTTACCGGGACCGAGGTATCAACTGATTTTGTTGAGATGCCTCTTCGGAGGATATTGCTACCGCTCAATCTTTTCAATGTTTGAGGCTGTAACAATTGGAATGGGAGAATAATGTCCATTGGACCAAGTATTGAATGTAAGTCGCTCATTATATGACAAGTAGATAGAAAGTAGATAGATTTCACTCATTTGATCAATTGCTGAATGCAACATTCATTGTGTTCCCACGGGATCAGGTTGTCAATGTCCGCGATTTTAAACGTAAAGTCAAGGAGATGCATTTATTGGAGATACAAGTCCGGAGCAAAAGAGGGTCTCTTGTCCCCGTCATGTCCAATGACGCATCTTCCCGTTGTTTCGCCCTCACCGAGAACCCGCGATTAACCGTATCTCAAAACGCTCACCACGAGCGATGCTCCACGCGCTCTTGTGAGTGGCTGTCCTTTGCTTTCTTCGCCGGATCATCTATCTTCCGACCTGTCTCAGCCGGCATACTGACTCCGAGACCACCCGTAGCGCAAGGTCAAGACCAACTGACCTGACCTTTTGAATGGGAAAGTGCGTGGTCGACCCGTTTTGGTTAGGCCGTTGAATCCCGGCCACGGGATAATCTTGATACGAACCAAACTCACGAACCTCCCGAAACGAAAGCTCCTGTATCGACGGTTTTTCCCTTCCAATTCCAGCTTCTCACTCTAGATTATCGACCCTTAATCGTTGCACCAGAAGCGACGTCCTCTCCCAAATCTCCCCTCCATCATGCAGTCCTTCACCAGAGCCACTCGCGCCTCGGCGCTGCAAAACGTTGGCCGCCGAGCCTATTCCTCGTCGCAGTATGCAAAGACCATCAACAACCTGCGTATCAACGCCGACACCAAGGTCATCTACCAGGGCTTCACTGGAAAGCAGGGAACGTGAGTTTGCGCAATTCTCGAGATATTTACCAATTCATAAAGTTAACGAATGACGTAGTTTCCACGCTCAACAAGCTATCGAATACGGTACGGTCTTCGCTATATCGATGTCGCCATGATACATGTGACAAACTGACTCTCGACAAACAGGCACCAAGGTCGTCGGTGGAACAAACCCCAAGAAGGCTGGCCAGACTCACCTCGGCCTCCCTGTCTTCAAGAACGTCGGTGAAGCCGTCAAGGAGACTGGTGCCACTGCTACCGGTCTTTTCGTCCCGTACGTCTAAATCAACCACACCCCAACGAAAACGCCCCTAACAATTTATCTCAGTCCTCCTCTGGCCGCCGCCGGTATCGAGGAGGCCCTCGAGGCCGAGATCCCCCTCGTTGTCTGTATCACTGAGGGTATCCCCCAGCATGGTAGGTCTTGGACAACTCCTTGATCGTCCTTTTTGAAGGTTTCTAACCTGGACCCACTTAGACATGGTTCGCATCACCGACATGCTCAAGACCCAAGACAAGACTCGTCTCGTCGGACCCAACTGCCCCGGTATCATCGCTCCCGAGCAGTGCAAGATTGGTATCATGCCTGGCTTCATCCACAAGCGCGGCCGCATCGGTATCGTCTCTCGTTCCGGTACTCTAACCTACGAGGCCGTCAACCAGACCACCCAGGCCGGTCTTGGTCAGTCTCTCGTTGTCGGTATTGGCGGTGACCCCTTCTCCGGCACCAACTTCATCGACTGCCTCAAGGTCTTCATTGAGGACCCCAACACCGACGGTATCATCATGATTGGTGAGATTGGTGGCTCCGCTGAGGAGGATGCTGCCGAGTTCCTCAAGCAGGCCAACACCACCGTCGATGGTGGTAAGCCCGTTGTCAGCTTCATCGCTGGTATCTCTGCTCCTCCCGGTCGACGAATGGGTCACGCCGGTGCCATTGTCTCCGGTGGTAAGGGTGGTGCCGACACCAAGATCAAGGCTCTTGAGGAAGCTGGTGTTATTGTCGAGCGCTCCCCCGCTGGTTTGGGCAAGGCTCTCTACAACGAGTTTGTTCGCCGCGATCTGCTATAATCTTATAACTAAGCTACGTCTACTTTTTGTTCACTCTTGGAAGACAAGATGTGTGAGTCGGGGTGAGTTAGTAGAGTCCGGTTCATTGGCCGAGGACTCGCTCATGGAGGGCTATTTGCATCATACTGCATGATTTCTTTGTACGTACCTGATAGAGCAAGGATGGTCTGGCTGGCGCAGGCTAGATTGTGGAAAGGCCTTTTGGTGTTATTTTTCCGCAGGCGAGTGTGCCATAACCCTCAGCACGCATGCGCCAACAATGTCACATTACACCATGAACCATCTAATGTCGAAAAGTGTTTCGAGCTACATCTGATCATGCGGGATTGCACATGTGACGATATCGTAATTGTCTCAGAAGTGGAGCGAGCATGATGTAAACAGGTGAAGCATTAGTTCACGTCATTACCGTTAAGTTGAGCTGCTACCGACTCTTATTAAGTACGCCACTTATAGAAGACCTACTCGGTACACTCCCAGATTAAGTGTGGCGTATCCATCCTGTTCCCAATCTATGATAAGTTGTTAAAAGAATCCGAACACAAACTCCCCATCCATGCTAAAGGAAATTGTCTTGAAATCGTTGTCCCTCCTCTTCAGTCCTTGACCGGAAATTAGTCTTCACGTAGCAGTCTGGCGACAACGTCCCCCATGTAGGCCTCTTCCAATTCGTAGTCTTGACCTCCATTGCGATCGATGCGAAAGTGGATGAAAGCCTCCACAACAGCATCCAGTGGGAAGCCCATGTTGACGAAACGCTCGACAAGATTTCGGTTGTACCCACGAAGCCTACAGCCATTAGCTACATTCTCTCGATCTCAAATTGTAACTTACCGAGCCGTATCATCCTTGGGAGCAGCAGGTGCGGCATTATTTGAGTACTTGGTGAGATCAACAGCTGCTTTTGGAGCCCCTGCGTACTTGACTGCCCACTCATGGGCCTTGAGAGCGAATCCTTGAGGGTCCTCAATCAACATCTTGGCGACCACGGCATCTTGGGGGTCATTGGGATTTGGGGACTCGAGGAGCAATCGCAGGGAGAGAAGGGCGGTCTTGATAGTTTGAACGGGAGACCAGTTAGAGCTGAGGGTGTCGAGACAAATAGCGCCCTATGGAACACGAGTTAATATATTGATCTTCTATTTCTTGCAGAGATGTTCCATCTCCTATTGGCTGATCCAACCCCTTTCCGTCCTGATCCTTTTGCACAGTATGTCTGTTTCGTAGTGAATACTTACAGTTTCGCTGCTGACATTTGGGTGCCAAACCCTGGTATTGAATTTCATGATAGGCGCCTTGAAGGGGTATTGATCTGGGATTTCAATGTCGATGGTGTAGGTTCCTCCGGCGTAGGGTGTATCGGGAGGCCCAGGGATCGTTCCCTTGAGGTGTTTCAGGTCATTGTTGGTAGCAGTCGCGTTAACACCAGAGTTGTCGGTGTCGGTCGCTATGTCCTTGAGTTCCTTGGCTATACGGCGATCTCGGGACATGATGGTCGTGGAGTAGCGGTGCTAGAGGTGAAAGATGTTGAGAAACAACCTGAAGTTAGGCCTGGTTGAAGGGGGGAAAGTTAGGAGCGGCTGAGGAGGCAAGAGGCAACTTTGGGCAGTAAGGTAAGCCTTCTGCAGGTAGTCCTAGGTTGTTAGGTTGTTGATATTGGATGGAGAAGGAGGGGTCCTCGATTTTTGTCAGGCTGTGGCGTAGCTTAAGGAAGAAGGCCGACGTCACTCCACTGAAAGTCCGCTAAGAGTTAGCGTGCTGCGGGGTTTACTGTTGGGTTGCAGTTGTATTCAAAAATAGAATAGGGATCAAGGATCAGGTTCAAGGAGAACGGCTGGCTATGGAGTTTATATATGTTTTTTTGTGAGGACACATTCCCTGATTTTATGATTTGACAGTAGCACTTTACATGTAACTCTTTGAAACCTTTTTTGGACAAGATGCGACGAGGAGGATCAAAGTTGAGCTTGATCAAACAGAACCCTTGCTTAGCCAATGGTGTGTTATTCCGCCTCATCTGACTCTGAAAGGCTCTCATTGCGTTTCTTCTAAAGTGAATAGGTCTGAGCCAATCACTCGCAATGTCCTTTGTTATCATTCTCTAAACTTCCAATCAGACTGGTTAAGGTATTGACACCTGACATTGAATACTTCCAAAGCCAACTCAAAGTATTGCCTTCAGAGAGCAATGTTTATTCCATCAGCCAATCATGGTTCAGGACTTCAATTCTTGTCTTCTTAACTTTGGTTTACTCGTTTCGACAGTTGTTCAAAAGGACAATTCTAGTCAATTCTTCATTTAGTTCCCTGCATTCATTCGTATTGTCAAAATGATAATTGAGACACGGCTCTATTAGTGGTCGTTCATAGCGATTATAGTTTCTCCAACAGCAACACCAAGATACGGATATCCCAGCGAGAAGTTCAGACTCATGATTGGAATCCAGAAATTAAATTATGAATTTGATAATATCTTTTTCTTCGGCTCTGAAGTCAATCCATTGCCACTGCTCAAAGTCCGGTGTTGCTGTTGAAGCTCCCACGTGACACAGCTAGCTCCAGCACGTGACTAGGCTGGAGCTGCTGTCGTGTTTCCCTGGCGCCTGGCGGTCGCTTTCATCATCACTAAGCTCTGGAGCCTCGACCTCTCTCCTCCATATCAAAATCACATCCACCATCACGACTCACTCTCTTTAAACTCACTGCAACTCCAACTCTAATTTCATCACACCATACTTGGCTCTAAGAGCTGATCCTGACAAGATGGTACATTGCTCCGATGCTTCACGTCAACAGCTACTAACATATCTAGGGTCAAGGACAATCCGGCATGGGAGAAGGGGGACGCGATGAGAAGGATAAGAAGGCAAGAAACCCTCCCCAAACCTCGATCCATATTCTGACATCCTGATAGAAGGATAAGCCCAAATACGAACCCCCGCCTCGACCTACCACGCGAGTCGGTCGCAAGAAGAGAAAGGCTGGCGGTACCAGCGCCGCCCAAAAGCTTCCTGCCGTTTATCCTACCAGCCGATGCAAGCTCCGACTTTTGCGAATGCAGCGAATCCATGATCATCTCTTGCTTGAAGAGGAGTACGTCGAGAATCAAGAGCGTCTACGCAAGGCCAAGGCGGCCAAGGAGGGTCAATCCGCTGGCACCGATGCCGATGTCGATCGATTAGCAGACGAGCGTGGCCGTGTTGATGACATGCGAGGAAGCCCCATGGGTGTTGGAACTCTGGAGGAGTTGATCGATGATGACCATGCAATCGTCAGCAGCACAACCGGGCCTGAGTACTACGTCAGTATCATGAGCTTTGTTGACAAGGACTTGCTGGAACCTGGTGCCAGTGTCCTTCTGCATCATAAGAGTGTCAGTATCGTTGGTGTCTTGACAGACGACGCCGATCCTATCGTCAGTGTCATGAAGCTCGACAAAGCTCCTACCGAGTCATACGCCGATATTGGTGGTTTGGAACAGCAAATTCAGGAAGTCAGAGAATCCGTGGAATTGCCACTGCTCCACCCGGAGCTGTACGAGGAGATGGGTATCAAGCCTCCCAAGGGTGTCATTCTTTACGGTGCTCCGGGTACTGGAAAGACCTTGCTAGCCAAGGCCGTTGCTAACCAGACTTCTGCCACTTTCCTACGTATTGTGGGTAGTGAGCTTATCCAGAAGTATCTTGGTGACGGCCCCCGTCTTGTGCGACAGCTTTTCCAGGTATGTTCATTATTTAATGCTTTACGTCATTACTAACGTTCTCAGGTTGCTGGCGAAAATGCCCCTTCTATCGTCTTTATCGACGAAATCGACGCCATTGGTACGAAGCGATACGATTCAACATCTGGTGGCGAACGTGAAGTCCAGCGAACTATGCTGGAACTTCTTAACCAACTGGATGGTTTCGACGATCGAGGAGACGTCAAAGTCATCATGGCCACAAACAAGATCGACACCCTGGATCCTGCTCTAATTCGACCTGGACGTATCGACCGAAAGATTCTATTCGAGAACCCCGACCAGAACACCAAGCGCAAGATCTTTACTCTTCACACTTCCAAGATGAACCTCAACGACGATGTCGATCTTGAGGAGTTCATTTCACAAAAGGACGATCTTTCTGGTGCAGACATCAAGGCCATCTGCTCCGAAGCCGGTCTACTCGCTCTCCGAGAACGACGAATGCGGGTGCAAATGGCGGACTTCCGATCAGCGCGTGAGAGAGTACTCCGTACAAAGCAGGAGGGCGAGCCAGAGGGTCTGTATCTGTAAAGGACTTGTACATGAGCGATGGGACAGATAGATGGGTCTCGGTTATTTAATGAGGAATAGAGGTTTAACAGCCACTTTCAGCGGAATGTTTGGTACTAGGGGTTATGCTAGGTTGGCAATGCCCTAAACTTGATGTTCAGTGTAATGTTACATGTTGACAGCGTAACGCACAGCTTCTACAATTTGGTGACCGGTGTATCCATACTCCATTACCATTAGTCCTTAATCAGTGGAAACAAACTCCTCGTACTCAGTGCCCATTGCCATAGCCTCCATAACCCATACACGGATCCCAAAAAGCAGACATATCATGAGGATCCCAATTGTTATTCCCAATACCAAGTTGCCAGACAGTGTAGGCGTAGAACTAATTGCCGTTCTCCTTCTTCACAACCTCACCGTTCTGCGCGCCGACGGGTGAATGGTTGTACAGCCATCGCGCAATAATGAAGCTCCCAATGGCCCAGCTCCAGACGAGAACGGCGATGGATGAGGTGACAAGCAGTGCAGGCACGAGAACAAGAAGCGCAACGCCGATCCAGAACAGAGCAAAGACGATTGCTGCGCCTAAGGCGAATACGATGGTTGACAGGGAGAATGTGAGGAAGATGAGAAGAGGGAGGAAGGAGAGGAGAAGTTGTGATACAATGAAGGACTGACTTGTCAGTAAGGTTCCATGAGGGGGAGAAGTAACTTACAAAGAGGATAGGTCGCGATGAGGCAAACGAAGCAGTGTTGTCATAAGCTTTCTGTCGTGTATTAGGCGGAACAACACGATCGACGGAGCTCCGCGCGTAGGCGATGAAGCCTGATGCGTTGTCACGAGCAGTCTCGCTGTAAGAGTTTGTAGCGCTTGGAGACATTTTGCTGATGAAGGGAGTGGTAAATGAGTGTGGATGGTTGAAGCTGGTTTATGGTGTTTGTGTTGCAATTGTCATTATGGTAAGCTTGAGATGCTGCTCTTCAGGGAGGTTGAGGTCAGCTTCCGCTAGAGATGACGTGGGGGATGTGTTGGTGGTACGTACCCGCTACGGCAATTGGATCTGGGGTGGTACGAACGGGCCAATGAGATATTACACATACTTCCTTGCCAATTCATCCTTCGACAGCTTTGAATTGTGGCATAGCTTGAAAAATGGCTTGATCGATACTCAAACGGACTCTCTTCCTTTTCAATATTTAGATTGAACTCGGAAAACTAGTTGGTTATATCTGTGTTGTCCTTCAATCATTGCCTACTGTAGTCATACCGATGAACAATATATCCATCCTGGCGGTCTCACCATGGGCTGCTACCGAGCAGTAGAGACTAATGGGTACAATCCATCATTCCAATATCAATTACAACCTTAATTAAGCTAAAATCAAGCGCAGATCTAACTCCGTATCTAGTAAGAAAGAAACCAAGACAGAAGACTAGTACCCAGATGCAGCAAGCCTGGCCTTCTCATCGTCTACAATCTTCTCTTCATCATCCTTCTTTACAACCTCGTAATCAGGAAGGTCTTCCTTTGCATCACGAGAAGCCTCCTGACCCTTCTGCTCACGAGTCTGCAGAGGCTGAGGCTCATCAGTGTATCTCTCCTCCTGTGAGTTTGCTTCAGGTTCGTCAGTATATCTCTCCTGCTTCTCGGACAAGATGGTCTCCCCTGGGTTGGGACCTTGACCAACTGCTTGCACAACAGTCCGGTTATAGTCAGTCCGATCTTCAAGAGCCTGAAGAACCTCAAATAGAGGTTTACCCGCCAAAGGCCAAGCAACATCACCACACAAGATCTTCTCGGCCGTGATACCACGCTCGTTGTAGAAAGTTGCATTAGCATCACCTCGAGTCACCACGATAGTGCCATCAATCTGGACACCCATCCACAGACCGCGACTCTTCATGTAACTCCACACAGGTTGAGCAGTCTTGCTAAGAGCAGCCTCAACACTTCCACCAGTTCCAACTGGTCCCAAAGCAACCGAGCCCTCTGCTCCGAATGACAGGCGAGGCTTTGTGAATGCAGCAACTTGTTCTGGGGTGTTGAGAACACAGACGCAGTCATAGACGTCGAGACCAAAGACGAAGCCAGCACCGAGACTGCTTACAATGAAGGAAGAAGGGGGAGACCATGTACCGTCTGAGCGACGGGCAATGACGATGCCCGAGCCTCCGGAGAGAGAGTTGTGACAGGCACCGGCGCGGATAACGTTGAAGATGGCGAGACCGGCAGCGCTTTGAAGAACGGGCGGCGGGATTTTGACCATTGATTTGCGTGTAAGGCCAGTTGGGTGGAGAGGACCTTTCTCTGTTGGTGATGTAGATGAGTTAAGGTCTAGACGTGTAAGTGAATGTCTTTCAGAATTTTTGGTATTGAACTTACTGGTGAAAGAGTGAAGAATACGAGCAGCCTTGCTACACTCCTTGTCCATGGTAGAAGGCCACCATCCCTCAGCACCAAACAAATTGGCGGCCTTGTTTAATGGCGAACCAGCCTTGGAACTGATCTTGTGGAAGCGCTCGCCGGCTGTTGGCTTGGTTGGATGAACATCTCGATCTTGTGGTTGAGCTTCAGGGTCCTCTGTGGTGTCGGGCTGAACGGTGTAAGAGGGCAATTGGCCAGCTTGCTTGAGAGGATCAATATCCTCGATGAATTTGTTAGATGTTGAGTACAGAGTCATTGTGGAAGTTATCGTAATTCTATCTCGATTACGATGAAAAGTGCCTTTGTGAAGGATTCAAGCTGATGTCGATTGTGTTATTCTGCTGCAAACCAAGCCAGGCACCTTTCAACCTTATATGTCCCTACTCGCTGTATTATCCCAATCTCGTACGTCTCGCATTCTCTTAGGCCTACGCAATCTCATCCAACCAAGTCATCTATTGCTGCTGCCTCTGACCGCAGTAAACGCGGCCGCCTAGTCAAGATGGAGGTGGAGTGCGTGGACTGAGGCGCAGCACCGCCGCACGAGAAGCGAGACATGAGCGAACGATGAGTATGCGAAAACCACGCGTACACAATTTCCTTACCAGCAACATACAGACAAATTCCTCTATCAGTGCTCCAAACTAGAAACTCCATGGATACAACTACTTTGCTGTTAAGAATGATTTCGCCTCACGTGTTCTTAAATGCTTGTCTCCGGCATCGATTCAATCAGTCTCATCTCTAGTGGCCTCCGGAAGCAAGAAGACTTCAAATAATCAGTTAAGGTAATAAAATAAATTAGCCTAAAGTTACCTAAATTTACTTCAATTTAGTATAAGCTTCGCTAAATCTTTTTATCCGCTGGGATTGAGGTCTTGAGTTTTCTTAGGATCCCCAGCCACAGGATGTCTTTCCCGATCTCAGCTAGAGTATAACGTTAGCCGAAGATATCAGATATGAGTCAAACCCTTTGATTCGAACCAATATGCCAGCAGCAGATGCTGAGCTTGATATGCGGAGTTTTAGGGTCTTGCTTAAGTTACTGGTAGCATGGATGCAGTTTCAGTTTGCTGTAGTCTAAGATATACCACAAACACCGTCAAATTCCACCAGGATCTACAGCCATTTTTGTTGTCTACATCACCAAAGGCACGAATACCTGGTACATACTCTTGTTTACAATTAAACCCTGCGGTTCGACCTTTTGACTGCTGGTATGAAGCCTTTTGCGTGGTGGTTAAAATGGAGTACGTACACAATAGTGCGTGGTACAAGTTGTTACTGAGGCAGAACTACTGCTTTATATATTCTTGACTGTTTACAGGTCAGAGATTTTAGATGATCCCGTACAGACATCGGTCAATAGACACTACCTAGATGCATACGGCCAAGATCATGTCAGTCCTAAGGACATGGAAATGGTAGCCAGAGTACTCTTTGACAAAACATGTCTGCGTGCCCTACATCAGTAAGACTTGTGAGATAGAGAACGACAGGATGAATCAGTCAATTTCTATTTCCATTTATCAGATAACTTGCAGACCGAGCCTTGACATCTATCGTCAGATGAAAATTCCCACCTTAATGAACACGATCTTAGTCCCAAAGCCCATATTGGCTATATGCCAGATATACGACTCTTTCCATAATTTGACACAGACCGTGTCGTTAATTGTATGCTTCGCAAGGATGGTTAAAATCCAGAAGCTACTCTAATACTAGTTTTCGGCAGCCCCGGCGTGCCATTGCATTTTGACAGAAGACATCCAGAGTCGTGAAGCTCTTGGCGACCTTTTCCTACCCTTACCAAAGGCCGGACTATTTATACCATGCATGAACATCTAAACATGTTTTAGTAACCGGATGTGCGAAAAGCAAGTGTTACTTGAAGGGGTTGAGAAAGACAGTGAAGATGGTCAGATTCCATGGTTTGGGTGAGATTGGGTATGGTGGGGTTCGTTCAGTTCTTGTTTCCTTTCATCCTTCATTGAAGAACATATAAAGAAGTTTTGATCTGCTATATTTTCTGCTTATGGCTACATAGTAGCCTCTACTTCAGAGCAATATAGCTTGCTGTTTGGAAGATGGTAAAATTACAAATTTTTACTTGCAAAATCTTCAGCAATATATAAAAAATGACTTTGGACAGTCCAGCATATACAAATAGGTCTGCGTGGCTCAGTTGGTTAGAGCGTTGGTCTCATATCTGAAATCAGATTGATCTGGCGAGAAGTCAGGGTCATCCAAAGGTCGAGAGTTCGAGCCTCTCCGCGGACAGATTCTTTTGCTGGTGAAGCCATCACCATATATCCGGACCCACTGTTTGTCGTGAACGTGCGAGTCGTTCAGAGCTCCTTGGGTGGGCAGGGGTCAGTAGCTTTTTTGACCAATCACAAGCGTGGACTTCCATTTATCATAGTAGTAATCACTTATAAGTACTGTACCGCTTTTAACAATAATCTTCTCTTCCCTCCGGAACCGGATATAATTGCAATACATCCATATGAATCTCAATAACCCTCAACTCCTATAGAGAAATTCAGACTACGGAAATTATGCATAATCTAATTATTTACGCTTTGAGTACTGTTAGTTAGGAAATTCATGCTTGAGCTAACCCCACAGCCGAGATATCTGCTTTTTTCCCGCTGCAGTCAATAGTCTGGTAGATTAGCTGCAAAGCTAGGGTGCGAGACTGTGATCTAAATTTCCCATGTGCGCTATAATTAAGAGAAACAGAAGGGATCAGCCCCAACCTGCGGATTGCATTGATGTGTGGGGACGATACCTGGTGCTGTTGAAGAAACTATCTTGTACTAAGGAAGCGCGAAGTGAAGATGGCGGCCTTCATAGCTTGTCCTGGATCAGTAGTCCTGGGGTCTCAGGGGCCATTCCAGGATATACCAGCACTGTACTCATCGTCCTAGCGATTGTGCCTTTTGCGGCATGTGAAAATCCTTCAGAAAAAGTCAGTTTAATTGAGTGAAAGAGTCGAATAGTTCTTCGGTAAAGACACTGCAACGATTCGGGTCAAAACGTTAGTCTAAGTCAAACTTGCCATTGCCTTTGCAAACGATATGCAAATCTATGTCAAAGCTCCAACAGCCCTTGAATCGTCTTATACAAAAGTGTGCCTCTCCGTTATACAGCCTCATCTCCGACTGGCCCCCTTCGCTTCCTTCTAGTGTTCGCATCCAGGTTCTCTATCTCCTCAGCACCACTTCGAAGCGTAGACGCAGAGCTAATAGTAGGGGCACTCGCACTTTCAGGCAACCTAACCTTCTTGCCTCCCCAACCAGCAGCCATAGATAGAGTCTGAGCAGCATAGTCCAGATCCCCGTCGAATCCATATCGGAAAGCCTCTGTTTCTTGAAGTGGGAGATGATTGAAACGCCAGTCCCAGACACTAGCGTAGGTAGAGCGATAGGATGCGAATGCCATGACCGTGCCAATGAAGCCACCTCCTAGAATGTCGTACCAATTGTGTGCAGCGTCGATGGTGAGCGAGCCGGCGATTAGGACTGCTGCGAGGAGAGGGAGAAACGTGAGGAAGAGTTTCCAGAAGGCGGGCTTGTGGTCTGCCCAGACTTTGAGTTTGGCATTGAGCCATAGGAAGAGAAATCCGAATCCGGCGAAAGCGGCAGTTGTGTGTCCACTTGGGAACGAGGTAATGGCATTTTGAATTCTCGACTGATCAGGCTGTGTGCAGATCTCTGTGGTATACATGATTTGGTAGAAACCAACTCCATTCAGACCAGTCTTGTTGTGCGTTTTCGCAAGGGAAATGTCCGGCATACAAACATCGAGAAAGTATGGTCTGAAACCACCAACGAGTTGTTTGAGAGTGACTTGGAAGAGGGACGCCAGAATAACAGACCAGTTTGTTCCAATGATGGCGTTGCTTGCATCCCAGGCTGATTTGATGCGAAATTGAGCGACAATATAGGTGATTATAGGAATAGCGATAGAAATTAAGCCGGATAGCCATGAAGGGAGAATCCAGCCGCGATCAGGGTACGCCCATTGCGGGTAGACAATATCTCCAGATGTCGCATCAAAGGTAATGGGGAACGTTCGCGTGATGATGACTGGAGAATGGTAGATCTAACAAGTTAGCAGCCATATTGACAGCTCCAGAAGCAAACATACACCAAAAGCAACGGCTCCAACAACGGCCATGGCAATCAAATCGCGCCAGTTAACAAGAAACCATTGTCGCATAAACGTCTTGAACTTGTGATTTTTGGATTGGGAGCTGTTGGCCATAGCCGGATTTACCCTTGGCAGGAGAGGCATGGCAACCTCAGGTAATAATATCGCCTTCACAAAAGAATGTCGAAAGAGTATTAATTATTATGTCAATTGCAGAATATCAATAGCAAAGTAAAGAGAGGGAGAGGGAGAAAATGGAGGACGGGAGCTTCCCTTAGCTTGTGGTTGTGGCTGTCGCGTGCCTGCTTTGAGATATCTGACGTCATGGTACGCCTAAGCGATCGGGATCGTAGAACAAACAAACCATCACGACACTAGAAACACTTTGGGTCTGAACAAGACACGAAATGAATAAAATATTGGTATGACCATTCTATAATCTATAGAGACAAAACTCCGTCGCATGCTAAATATAATCGCTGTCTATGCCGACACCATGCACATCATACATAAATCATTACATCTCATTACTTCTTCAACTGTCCAGGTCCCTTGATTCCACTCGCGCGGCTGCGAACCCGAGAATCATACTTGAGAGCCTTGTCACCAATGGTACCATCTGCATTTGTCGTCGACCCACGAACACAAGGCTCGTTATTCCAGGCAACACCTCTAGCACGTCTCCACGACTCAATAGGAGAAGCCAACATGCGCTGTGTATAAAACAGACGACAGTTGGCAGCCTCATATCGGAAGTGCACGGGGTATCCCTCAAGATCATCCTGAGTGTAGCCGTTCAGTGAGTTGACCTTGCCAAGACCGCCTGCGGGAAGAGGAAGAAGAGGTGGGTTTTGTGAGCTGGGGAATGAGGAAGATGCGTCGCTGAGAGTTGCAGCCGTCTCCTTATCGGTCTTTGCATTGTCGCGGACACTGGCAATTGCGCTGGTGATGTCGGCATTAAAGTTGAGCAATGTACCCTTGACACCACCCATGGCTTGCATGGCTTGATTAAGAGGACGACCACCCAGAGCCAGTGTACGAATACCGTGGTTGCGAGTGAGAAGGCCTGTAAGGATACCACAGGCAGAGGCGCAAATGCCATCAGTTACGATAATGATGTTCTCGGGCTTCCAGGGGGCTTCGGCAACCATAGGCTTCCTCTCAGGGTCGAAGCCGTTGATGTAAGCAGGAACACTCTCATCCCAAGGGACACTCTTGTCGGTCTGAAAAGCAGCGGTAACATTCTGACCCTTGACGGTGTAAGGACCATAAAAGTCCTTGCCTGTCTCGAGATACTTGTTACCAGGAGCGACAGGATAATGCTCAGACTGTGTGATCAAGGACTTGACAAGTCCATCATAGTCAACCTCGACAGCTGCTTCAAGAGCTGGGTTTGCGCGATATCGATCCCAGCCAGTAAACTCTCCGTCAGGGAACAAGAGACGATAGATGGAATGGGCAAGAATGACTGAGCCACCACCGTTGGCAGACATGTCGATGATGAGCTTATCACGACCAGCAGCCTTGGCGGCCTTGATAAGTTGAAGAATGACGGCTTCTCCCTCAAGAATGAACTTGGTCATGCTAAAGTCAGCAGGGGGGTTACTAATGTCGATGCCAATAGGCAAGAAGCTCAAGATGGACAAAACAGCAGTGTCTTTATAATCATCGCCGTTGAGGAGGTATGCAGAGACGGCGTTGCTCGATTGTTTGACGAGAGGCTTAGGGTATCCGGGCAGGTCGTCGGTCTCTGGGGTTGATCGACGCTCATTGACAGAGGGCTCTTCAGTTGTGGTGTTTGCAGGAGTAATCTCGATGTACTGATGGAAATCCTCGCCAGACTCGATACCAGAAAAGTCAACAGTAGCAGGGACGACGAGCTGGTTGACAACCTCTAACTTGCTGCCGTTGTGGAACTCGACGGTATATGTATCAGGGATCTCGAACTGAGTGATGAGTGTGCTACTAGATGATCCAACAGCGCCACGAGGAATTGATGAGAAAAGGTTGTTGTACTGAGCATCTGGATCTTGACTGTTTGCTGTCCCGAAAGCGGCGTCCTCCTCGAGCCACTCTTCAATTGGGGTGCCATCGATAGACTTGACGGCTGAGGGGTTATAATCGAGCAGACCTTGATTACCACGGCTGATGTCGATGGCATGGAAAATGTAAGGTAATCGAATACCGTTGACAGACACAGATTCGAACTCGATACCTCGTCGGACGTAGTAGAAGGCGTTAAGCAGAGCGGGAGGATAGTCAAAGTGGCCATCGTTGGCCGCAGCAAACTACTATTGTAAGCCATCATCACACACTGGATTCAAAGGCACTTACAATGCTTCGCAGATCTGTCATGACTTCATATTGAGTCTTGTACTTGTTATTCTCCAACTTGCTCCGAATCGTATCAAAACCACCAAGAACATCCACCCCAGGAAACAAATACTCCTTAGGTGGATCAGCCAGAATCTCAAGCGTACTCTGAAATCCAATCAAAGGCTCAAGGTAGTCAAGCAACTCAAGATCTCGCTTCTTATCCAGAGGAACAGACTTGAGACAAGCAATACCAACAGAGGGGGGAATAGCAAGGATAACAGGCTTTCCGGGTTCGGGCTTGGCTTCCTCGTAAGCTTGGCTTATGAACTTGCAAGGCTCGCTTTCGGCTTCAGAAAGATCTCGCGATGAAATGAATGATGGTTGGTTTCGAGCTTGGTGCATAACCTGTCGAGGCTCAAGGGCGGCGAAACTAACCCCTGCGAGGGCTAACAAGATAGAAGGAATCATGATGAATGTGTAGATGAGTGATAGGGCTGGAAGATCTTTCTGGGTTTCTTCCAGCCCTTATATGCAGTCCATCGGTGAAGACTAACATCCCCAAGTCCTGCATCGTGGCTGGGTGGAACTTGAGCTAGTGCAGGGCGTTGCTTATACCAGTAGCTCCAAGGGCTGTGCTGTCAGCGGGAATCAAATCTCATTCAATGTCAATTCTTCGTTTATTACTTTTTATAAAAATATTATCAAATAAGAATAGAGAGAAAAGTACTTCGGTGCAGATCCCTTCTCAACAGTATCACTGAAGCACCAACTGGTACGTTTCAACTCCATCGTAGAGCAACCTGTGAATCCTACCGTTGACAGCTATTCACGCCAATCTGCCTAACGGCTTTTTAGTCTACTTTTAATAGACCGCCACGAGGCTCTTTTTGTTTGTTTGGGTATTCAGCTGGGGTGACTCGAATAAGCATGGCGCACCCTGCGCCACTCCATATTTTTCGTCCCGAGTCCTAGACTATTCCCTGTCTCTCAGTAAGCATGTCCGAGTGTTGTGGAGTTTGGATGGGTTTTCGTATAATTTTAAGCATGCTTCCTAGCGTTGGGAGCTGAATAGATGGCGGTTGAGAATGATCAAGCCACGCAGGGCGCAGGTACGGCGTTTACTTGTGGAGGATGTTTTCGGGACCGAGTTGGTTGTCTTGGATGGGAATTGCTCTTCGACTTCTAGAACTGGCATAGCTGGCTTGTAGGGCTGCCACTTGGACAATGGTGCGCCGCATCACTCGTGTATTATTCTGAAAAGAGATATGTATGCAAATAGTCTGCTTCATACCCAAGACAAATATTCTGGCTCTGCTTATTGCAGCCTTGATTCTTGTTCTGGTGCCGCTGGGTATCATGTGAGATGAGCATGCTGGGAGGTAATCATAAGCGCACAGAACAGCACTAATTCACAAACAAGGTCTTGGCTCAACTTGAGCTCCAAGACTTCTGTATAAACAAAGTAACATCATTCTTGATCATCATTCTACAACTTCGGGATGGCAAGTGACGGAAGGAGCGCGACAGTGTATGCTTAAAAGAACACACGGGAGATCCACTTTTACCCAGCCAGTCAAAGTCTGTTCCAAAAATAGCCGCTCTGAGATTAAACGACGCGACACAACAAGGATGTTCACCACATGACCAGACTCCAAAAGGCAAAAACCAAAGAGATAGGTAAACATAACAAACAGAAAAAATCAAGAAAAAAAATTGGTAGCTTCTCTTTGATTGAGCGTGTCATCCTTAGTGCAGGGGCCATGCTAATCTTCTCTGGTGCGGAAGTTAGTAGGATTCGAACGAGCGTGCTTGACTAAACCTACCTGTATCGTTTCAAATTGACCATGTGCCATAAATGGCAAAAGCTTATGTTCCAGTATGATCTATATGCTCTGCAATGGGACCCGCACAACAAATATTACTTACCACTGGAAACATTACAACATACAAGAAACTCGGTGGCCAGTGTTATTGACAAGTTTTCTCTTTGTAAATAATAATAGAAAACCAACTCAATTAGTTACCGAACGTTTTAGAATAAGCTTCTAACCTCTAACTAGGTAAATAACCCCTTAATTAGAGTAAAAATATATAACACCTTATTTTAAATAATTATTATATTAACTTAACTATTTACCAACCGTTTCAGAACAAGCTTCTCAACCTCCAACCAGGTGAATATTTCGTGTCGATATCGAAAAGAACTCACCAGCCCGGTAGTCAAAATGTCCCACCGTTGGAAGTCGAATATAAGAAGAGTCAGGATGCTTGATATCAGGATTGACTGTGACCTCGATCACAACGTTGACCTCGGCTCCGTCAGGGAGACTATTGCGTGGGACTATTGGCTCGAAATGGCCTCGTTTGCCTCGCTACCTGGACCATGACTAAAGAGCCGGACACTGTGGGAGTTATTGTAGTTGGTGGAAAGCTTCCTCCTGTGCGTTTGAAAGCTCCAGATAGCCGGCTTGCCTGCAGCTGGAGGTGCATCCGTTCTGATCCAGACACTCGTAAAACAAGAATGTCGGGAAAGACCATGCGCAGACGTAACGTAGCAGTTGGAACCAACGAAAATACAATCGGTTTTTAATTGTGAAGTGGCGGGTTTGGGTACCCGCACAGCTTCGACAGATACTTCGACGTTTTCTGCTTTGTGGAGGGGTGACTCTTGAGTGAGTAAGGGTTCCAGCTCTGGGAAGCCTTGGTGAGTAGTTTGGAGTCACCATGTTTCTGATGAAGATGGATCATATTTGATACTGGCGGCCTTGATATTATAACTTGTGGATGGGATGCTATCATGGTAAAAGCCAAGATGAAGCGGGAAGAAAGGCCATGTTCAAGTGGGCAACCAGCCGCCTGGGTCGTTCCTGTGAACACCACACCGAAAATAAGAGCGTGAAAGAATACCTAAGTAGCCGGTCGCGTAGGCAGTTCATTCCTGTTGACGAAGTTCCGAATAAACTCATCATAAGACAATGACGAGGTAGGTCAATCTGGGTTGAGGTCTAAACTCCTCAAAGGAGCTCCCTAAGGTATCTTGTCAAATCTCCCCCTAAACTCACGATAGACCCATCATTAAATTTACATGTCTCCTCAAAACACACCCTAAGCTTTGGGCATACTTAGGTAATTAAGTCAATGATAAAGACGGCCAAAGGCTTGAGCTCTACAACACTTCTCTCCTCCGTATCCAAGTCTTATCTAGGGCGAGATCACTAGGAGTGGTGCACTTATGTCAATGTGCTCAGCCTGGACTTTCCACCAGTGCTTGGCTACTTGGCTCGAGGACTCGACCATAAGGAAAGCTTATATTGGTACTTGAATGATGAACTTGTGGAGAGACAATCACAGTTATGCTGCAGTGTGAACAACGGCCTCCTTGAGATACGGAGCGGTAAGTTGTAAGAAGCAAGAATGTTAAATAGATGGGAAGACGCAGGAAACCATGAAAAGGTCGCTGGATCCTGACAACTGGCTGTGACGTGGTCGACACGACGGCAGGGATACAGGTGTCCTTGTTGATACTGATAATTGTCTAAGTCCATTAAGGATCAGTCAGTCTCAATATGTATGAGGACGAGAACCACAAGTTTGCAGATGTCATACAAGTTACTTTTAACCCCACAAAGAATTTAGCCGCTGATGTTCAGGTTATCCAACCTCATCTAATCTCGACATCAATCAAGACCATCAAGATCAAAGCAGTCTATTACATTACATATGTATAATTTTCACCTAAGCACTTCACAGACTGGCATAGCAATCGCGCAAGATGGCATTAGACATCTATCTCGTTCTAATCACAAGCCATGCAACACCAGCGATGCTAGATACACAAAAGGGAAAAACACAACTAATAAAATCGCACGTTCCTAAAAGGCCACCGCAAGAAACTTTATAATCATACCGATATCGGCCCATCAAAGAACCTTCTTTTACAGAAGGACCATACCGGCACCGACAAGACCAGCGACAGCCATGTAGGCGCCGACGGCGAAGTCGCCGAGGGAGAAGACACGGGCGATGGAGGCACCCTGAACACCAAAGTTCTCGTCCTTGTTGTCGCTGCTGTCAGAACCACCAGTAGAGGAAGAGGCGACGGCGTGGGTGGCAGTAGCAACCTCCTCGTTAATCTTGCTAGCAGATGCGAGAGCAGCCGAGCAGGAGGACTGGCTCTCGGGCTTCTGGGTGGTGGCCTTACCCTTGAAGTCGCAAGCATCGGAGGCCTGCTTCTGCTCGTTGTAGTAGGCGTCGAGGATATAAGCAAGCTTGGCCTCGTTGGAGCACATGCTGTAAGCACCATAGATACCAGCAGTGGCGTTGGCGTTGATAGCAGTGCAGATCTTCTTGTCCTGGCCGCAGATGTAACCAAAGATTTCGTTCATGTCCTTAGCCTTGATGTTATCAGCGGCGACACAGCTTCGGCTCTTGACCATGCAGTCGCAAAGGTCGGCATCGGGGGTAGGAGGGAGAACGCTGTTGGCGGTCCAGTTCTTGGACAGCTCAGGGCAGGTAGCGGCCTTGCCGGAGGGCTTGTAGGAGTCCTCCTCAACACCGGTAGGGCGAGCAGCGTTAACCTTTGACTGGAGTGCGGAGAAGTCCTTAAGCTTGACAGCATCACCGTTCTTGCTGACCTTAACGAGACCATAGTCGTTGGCCTCCTGGAAGTACATGTAGACAATACCACCGCTGAAGACATCGGTCATGACCTTCTCGCCGTACAGGGCAGTAGTCTCATCAAAGATACGGGCAGCAGCACCACCGGGCTCGTTGCAACCATACTCAGCGAAGAAAACGGGCACAGAGTAATCCTGGAAAAACTTGGCCTGCTTATCGTAACCAGAGTCCTCCATGCTGCTCTTACCGCACCAAGAGTAGATGTTGTAACCCCAGTAGTCGATGCGGGAATCATCTTCACCACAGTTGAAGTAGTCGGCAATCTGGTCACGAATATCAACATCGTCGTTGGTGGCGTAACCGACACCGAGCCAGCGCTTGAACTTGCTCTTGATGTGCTTCTTGGTATCACGGACGGCAGCTTTGACGAAAGCGGAAGCGTCGGTGTTGGAAACGTTGTTGGAGACCTCGTTACCGGCAAAGAAACCGACGACGTTGTCGTATTGGCCGAGCTCGTCGACGACGGCAGTGTAGCGCTGGTACAGCTGGACATCCCACTTCGGGTCGTCACGGTTGATGGAGACGCTGGGCTCGGAAAGATCAGAGATGACGTAGATTCCGGCGTCGTCGAGCAGCTTCATGCAAGCCTCGTGGGAAGCATTGGGGTTGATGGCGTAAGTTCGGATGATGTTGGTACCGAGCTGCTTGAGAAGAGGGACATCACGCTTGCAAGCCTCCTCATCGGCGAGAGGATCGATGTAAGTGGACTCCTTGGTGTTGGTCTGGCCAGCGGCGGCGGTATCTTGTTGGTAGGCGACACCCTTCATGAAGAACTGAGTTCCATTGGAGTAGAAGAGCTTGGATCCCTGGGGACTGTTAATATCCGTCATATCTGTTTTGAGGCTGAGCGCATACCTTCATGGTGATGGGCTCCAGCTTGGCGCTGGCAGCTGTGGCCGCCGCAGCGACAATGGCAGCGGAAAACTTCATTGTGTTGTGTATCAAACGGCAAGTAAAAAGAACAAAGAGTAAAGAATGACTAGAATGATGCGATGATTTTATTCAACGCGTAAATCGGTTGGAATGCTGAAACCCCTTTTCCTTACGTTCGCAACGGACGTATCGGCCGGAATAAAGGCAATCGGATCGAGTAGCAAGAGCGTTTGTAAATGAGTGTCGGGAAAAGTTAAAATTCGGTCTCCAAAGTAACGAGAACCGGTAGAAAAAACGGCGATGAAGAATTAAAGGTTAGCGAAGGTTTGATGAAGGAAGAGAGAAGGAAGATGGAATTCGAGGGATGGGGCGATTTGAAAAGTAAATGGAAAATGGAATGCATGGGGGTGGCCTAGCACTGACGCTAAACTGGGCTAGCAACGGGATGCCCACATCCCTGGACCTTCGTTCTGGAGGGGCCCCTCTCCCCTGAACTTCAGTTGTCCAAGCCGCTAATTGTCCCGGCAAGGGGTTGGCAGCGGCTGTGCTGTAGTGGAAGAACGGCACTGTGTCTGCTACGGTGAAGAGGCCAGTCCCCCAAGAGCAGCAGATCCCCTCGAGGGATTGACATATTGAACCAACCACGAGACAAAGCCCCCTGTCGATTGCGAGGCGCAGTCCAGAGATTGAAGCTTGTTTGGGTCTTGTCCGGCGGGAACCGTGGCCAATCAGGGGTTTCTGCAGAGGAATCTCATCTTGTTGACGGTGGTATAGTGCTTGGAGTCAATGCACACCGTAGCTCTATCTCGACTTAGCAAAAGCTTGGCCTTGTCTGGTGCATTGCTTGTTAGTGTCTGACGAGATTGCACTGTACAGAATAGGGGACAATCTCCACCGGATATCCGTCTACGACAAAACATCAGGGGTCTCACCTGGGTTTGGTCTGAGCCGCCATTGACTTTCTATCTCGCCTTGAATATGTATACGACATTGAATGACACTCGGGAAATTGTCTCGAGTCGCTTGCGGTGGGACTTGCTGTCTACGACTTGACCGCGTTCACTTGGCATGGTGAATACGGAAATACAATATTAAACTATCAAATGCCTATGTCTTGTCGTCTTGGCTGAATTCTCTCATTTCAGGTGATCAATTCAATTTATGGAAATGGCATGGCTGAATTGGGTGTAACTGCGTTTGAACAAAGAGCTTACGTGTGTTCGTGTTGCGTAGATTTCGATTGCCCTTCTGGGATGTCTGCTCGGCCCGGTCTGTATCCTCCTTGTCTCAAAAGGTCGGATCAATCCTTTCAGAGGCGCGTGTCATTCCTATCACAGACACTGTATCTCTCACTCCTGTTTCCTGGTTGGTTCATCCACCCATCGTACTCTGAAACCGATGCAAAGCAGAGCATAGACGCTTGTGCACATCTATGGAGCCCATAATATCCATCCCTGACCCAGCCTGCATTCTGGCATGAGCTTGCCTGTGATATTTTTGGACGGGTCTTTGTTATTTCTCCTTGGATCAGCGCTGAGACCTGTCTATCATCATCATATATAGTGGTTCAGACGACGACAACTCAAAGCTTGATCCTGTTGATGGACAGACGGAACATGAACAGTGGAGTACAGTTTTGTTGATTGCGGGTCGAGTTGCAGTCATATCTTCTGGATCATCGATTCCATTCCCCTCTCGTATATGCGTCGTCATCATCTTCGTCGTTCACTGTCCTCGAATCTTGTAATAGACGCTACCAACGCCATAAAGAACTCGGCTCCAGGCATCATGAGTTTTTCGCAGCAATCCATGCTGAGGGCGTTTCTGGTTATGCCGTTGTTCCGGCCGGTCTGCCGAAGTCCGGTGGTAGTGGCCGTCGTGGTACACGAGTTCGCCCGGCATTGTATCCCGTGTCGTTTATCGGATTGTTATTTTTTATTATTAGGGTGAATTTCGTTCAGGTGGATTGCGCGTTCTATAAATTGTTTCTATGCAGAGACCTCGCCCTGTTTAAATAATTCTCCTTAGCGTAAGGCTACAGCTGATGGGGGTCAACCTCTTGAGGCACATGCCAGGCTGATGACTCTCATTGCACTTCACCTGCTCAAGTATTGCATCAACTCTTCCATCACTTGCCATTTAACTGAACGGGTTGGCTGCATTCGGCCTCTTAGATGAAGCAAAAGGTACGGCGCCGCTGAATGGGTCCCACCACCGGCCGATCATGCGACTTTAATCGCTGTCTCGGTCGGCTGTAGGGTGGCAAAATCAACCATTCGAGGCCGAATTTCTTTCACTCTTGCGTCACGCCTATGAAATCTCAGCCTTGGCCTGGGCTCGGCAACAAAGCCTTGCGAAGATCTTGCTTAATATCACAAAGTGTTTCATGGTGGTTGTCTTTTGCCTGTTGATCTGAGAAAGATCTTGCTTTGTTGCGAATCATTCAGTGATGTGGTTGCAGGATGGATTGAAGTTGAGCCAAATGAACACATGAAAGACCTAAATATGTCGAGGATAACACCATGGCCACGGCAGACTTCATTGACAAAATGAAATATTGCACTTTTGTGTCGAGCTCAGATATCTCAACCCTAGAAGCAGTAACGACGCTTCACAGGTATGGCAACGATCATTAAATCAGCCATCTATCTGTGAGTATAGACCCTGATAGATGGACTTCATTTGAGATTATGAGTTACTAAGAGCTTTTGTACCTGCAAGTCATGTTATCGTGACCCAGTTCTGCCAGTGCACTCAGCCTCATACTCATCACCTGACTGTACACACGACACAAGTGCTGTTTAAGCCGTTTATCTTACTAATGAGTATGATGACCTGGATGGGTGTTGTCCTTTTTTCACTGACTCAAGATTCCAGGCTAGGTGACATCGTGTACGGCCTTTCACCCGCGTCCTATCCAGCTAAGTTTCAATCACATGATATCGCCATGACTGCAGGTTTGGGTTCAAAATGCGATACTTTTGACCTTATAATTTCTTTTACACTGTCAAGTACTCATTTATATCATTCAGTATGACAAGATCGACTCACTCGTGGCTGCCCTCCCCAAACAAATGAATGGTCATGAATACGCAGAACCGAGTGAGAGACACTTTCATTTGTTATAAGAATTCTACACTTGGGCCATCATGACAACTCATTGACAATATATCTATCATGCCACACCGTCCAATTGCAACGTTTAGCCCAGGCTAGCTCATGACCATCCCGCTGTCTATTCTCACAAGAGAGTTGTCTTGACATGACAAAGCCAGATGCATTATTCGACACTGCATGCTTCTTCTAACTGGAATCTAGGAAAGGCATCAAACTGTAGATATTCTCTCAAATATTTTCAATGCCATGTTACGTCTCTTATGTATCATCATCACACCTGGTCGCACTTGTACAGAGCTTATGCAGATCCCTAAAGCGAGAACTCAATTCTTCCGAGTTGCATATTCAAGAATAATTAAATATCTATCAGCGAATACTGATATTGCACATACTGGCAGGTACAAAGACCATGTCTTGTATTTCGCCTGTCGAAACCGAAGTATCACAATTTGATACAAACCCCACGAGCCATGTTGCAAGCGATATATCCGAACTACTAAGTCAGTTTCATGACCTCAGGCAAAGCCCTCATCCTTGTTAACTCCGATTCAGGAACAGAATGCATTCTGAGAGTGGTACAAAAGATACGGACTCATTGAGTCAGTTCGTGTTTATTCGCGAGGACAGTTCATTCTCTTTATGAGAGCAAGGTGAAGCTTGGAAGCCATCATGCCAAGACAATTCTCCACGCTCCAGCATAGCACAGACACGCATGAGTGGCCAAATACCGCCTCCCAAGAACCGGGGATTAGGAAGATCAGGCGCAAAAGCTCCGGTGCTCCAATCCAGGTCTCCATTGATAGGTGTGATGCATGGCTTTGTCAGCAAAAGACTTGGTGTTGTTGATGTCGTCTGACAAGATGCTCTTTTGAGCTGGCCGACACACCAAATTCATCACGTCGTCACGTCGTAGTCACAATAACGAAATTCCGGTAACGCTGGATTTTATATAAATCTTAAGCTTCTATTACTTCTGCCACACATTTTAGCGTCACTAATGGTCAGTGTAATGCTGCGATGCATGTACTCTCTTATCTTCTTACACGACCAACAAGGTGAGGCTTGGGCACCTACAGCTCAGATCTCGATGTCTATGGAGAAACTTTGCCGTGGAACTTTCCAATCCATTCGCTTATCGAGTGAAAAGTCCTTGGTTCCTGATGTTTTGCTTGTTTTCCTGGCGAAATCCTCGTGACTAGGACTTTCATGATGTAATTCGGCGTCATGTTTGGAGCTTAGAGGCGTTGGTGAAGGGACACCACCATGATGTCATGGAACCTCTAGTTTGTATATATCAAAGAGCTCAAGAGCCTTTTAGTATTTGCATCAATCATATACTGCATCTTCAATCAATACATTCAACTCAACTGAATTTAACTCTCTTGCCAACACATCAACATCATGTCTCCTTCCGCCCCCAGCCATGGTCAAAAGGTAAGCTTCAGCAGCATGCACTCGCATTATATCAGAAACTAACAGATCAGGTCGATCTCGGCCAGAACGCTCCCGTCAAGAAGGAGGGTGCCGGCACCGTTCTTAATGAGTCTCTTGCTGCTGAGTCTTTGAAGGAGGGCGGCGACTTCACCTCCAACGAGGGTATCCACGACGAGAACCAGTCGGCCCCCAGAACCGAGAACACCAGCGCTGGCCGCGACACCAACACCAACAACTCTTCCGCTCCCAGCTCCGGTACTCGCTCCAAGACCTCTGGAACTACCTCCAAGTCCAGCGACTCTGCCCCCAAGTCTCTGGCTGGTACAGCCCCCAGCTATGTCGAGAACCAGTACATCAAGGGGTCTGGCCCTCACGGCAAGAACATCAAGGAGGGAATTGATGACTCAAACACCAAGGATGGTCTGAAGAAGGCCCTGGAGTCTGAGCCTGGTAGCCAGGATGACCCCAGCCGGGTTGCTGAGCTTCAGTTCCAGCTGCACCAAACTGCCGCTGGTCGGGATGCTGGTCCTAAGCAGAGTGGGCTTGAGGACAAGACTGCTTTCGATGCTCTAAACAACGAGACTTCCTCTTAACATGGGGACATGATAATATATGTACTATAGCGATTGTTCAATGATGAAATGACTTCATGAAACAGCATGATTAGCCTAACTGTGACAGAAATTAGTGTAATGATTAAGCGACGTTCATATGTAAGACAGTAAGGTTATTCGCAGAAAACCCATCGGTGATACAGTATCCTCGTAATAGAGATCATGTGCAGGTTGTAGACTGTCAGACTATGTCCTGCTTCGCTTAGTAGGCATGCTCTTGGCGCATCAGATTGTTTCCCTCTCGGCGACATCAAGAATAAGCAACAGTGTGTCGAACGAGCCGAGTATCAGCTGCAATTGGTCATGATAGATACTAATTTCACTGGAAACGGTGTAAATGCCTGATACGTGAGTACAAGGATTGAGTCAGCGACTACTACAGGCGCAACGCGCGGCAGTATCATTTTCAGGTGACAACACCTCAGATAGTGGTGAGTTGTTGCAAAGAGGCAAAGTTGACTCGTAGAGTTTCAAAGACTCGAGCGGTAAGTCCGAGTCAATATAGCGAGCCGAAGGATTATAAGTTTGCATACAAAGCTACGGATTCGCCGTCCTTTGAGGTTGCCTGCACGAGAATAAGATGGCGGGCAGTGTGAAAATCCTGTAGGTCAACAGCCAATCATGTTAATCGGATTGATGACGTCAGGTCAGAAAAAGATAATAATGTTTTGGGGTTGATAGATGAGATAAGAAAAGTTTACCGCAAAAGAGCAGAAATACACACAGATTAAAGTCTGATGCGAGTTAAGTTCTTTATGTCTAAGCTTAGCCATCAATAGGGCATAATTCTACCTATTTCCCTCTAAATTGCCTTATCGGAAATACATCTTGATGCCTTAGTTGGTGCCTGACTCTGTCATCAGTCAAAAAATCTGTAAAATCTGCCCCACCAAATTAAAAATTCACCCCGCCTTGCCTTTGGGCACAACCACTGCAGAAGCCTCGAGTATCGAACCGGGAACTGACTGGAACCGCCACACTAATGTTATTTGTTTGGCTGGTTTTTCTTTGTCGGTCAACTTAACTTTTTCCCTCTCTCACTCACTCTCTTCTTCCTCCCTCCTCATCGAACGGTCCTTTTCCAAACCACTTCATATACCCCGGTTTGGACTTGATTTCCTAGACGGACATCCTCACCCCGCCGACAGTTTCCGTTCTTTCAACCCCGCGGTCTTTTTCTTTTTTTCTACACCACACACTTCGTCATCATGGCCCCCTCCGCATCCAAGGAGAAGCGTCTCGCCAAGAAGGCTGCCGAGGGCAAGCTCAAGGGCAAGAAGGGCAAGAAGACTGAGGAGCCTGAGCTCGATGCCAACGGCAACCCCATTAAGGACGATGATGCCCCCGCGACTTCAGGCGACAAGCTCGACGAGGTGAAGCGCCTCGCTGAGCAGATGGACAAGCACGGTATCTCTGACCGTGTCACCACTGGTGTCCTCGCCTCTACTCCTACCAGCAAGGACGTCAAGATCACCAGTACTTCTCTGGTTTTCCATGGTCGAGTCCTTATCACCGATTCCACTCTAGAGCTTACCTACGGTCGACGATACGGTCTTCTCGGTGAGAACGGTTGCGGAAAGTCTACTTTCCTCAAGGCCATCGCCGCCCGCGAGTACCCCATTCCTGAGCATCTCGATATATACCTTCTCAATGAGGGTGCTCCCCCCAGTGACCTCGGTGCCCTTGAGTGGGTCGTCCGAGAGGCTGAGTTGGAGCTGGAGCGTCTCGACCACCAGGCTGAGAAGCTTCTTGAGGACGAGGGACCTGAGAGCCCTGTTCTCCTCGACCTCTACGAGGTAAGTTATACCACGATCCTTTCAACATACCCCCAACTAACACTTTATAGCACATGGACAAGCTTGATCCCGCAACCTTTGCTACCCGTGCTTCTCTTATCCTGACTGGTCTCGGTTTCAACAAGAAGACCATCCACAAGAAGACCAAGGACATGTCTGGTGGTTGGCGTATGCGTGTCGCCCTTGCCAAGGCGCTCTTCGTCAAGCCCTCCGTTCTCCTTCTTGATGACCCCACTGCCCATTTGGATTTGGAGGCTTGCGTGTGGCTCGAGGAGTACCTCAAGAAGTGGGAGCGAACCCTCGTCCTCGTCTCCCACTCTATGGATTTCCTCAACGGCGTCTGTACCAACATGATTGACATGCGCGGCCGACAGCTTGTCTACTATGGTGGTAACTACGACTCTTACAGCAAGACTCGAACCGAGAACGAGACCAACCAGATGAAGGCCTACCAGAAGCAGCAGGACGAAATTGTCCACATCAAGAAGTTCATTGCCAGCGCTGGTACATACGCCAACTTGGTGCGACAGGCCAAGTCTCGACAGAAGATTCTCGACAAGATGGAGGCCGATGGTTTCATCCAGCCTGTCGAGCAGGACCGTGTCTTCACTTTCCGTTTCGCCGATGTTGAGAAGCTTCCCCCTCCCGTCCTGTCCTTCGATAACGTCACCTTCTCTTACTCCGGTAACCCCGAGGATGACCTGTACCGCAACTTGGACCTTGGTTTCGACATGGACTCCCGAACAGCCCTTGTCGGCCCCAACGGTGTGGGCAAGTCCACTCTCCTACGTCTCATGACTGGCAAGCTTTCTCCCACAGGCGGTGTCGTTACCCGACACACTCACTTGAAGCTTGGTCTTTACTCCCAGCACAGTGCCGAGCAGCTTGACTTGACAAAGTCTGCTCTCGACTTCGTTCGTGACAAGTACAGCGAGAAGTCTCAAGACTACCAATACTGGCGTCAGCAGCTCGGCCGTTACGGTCTCAGCGGTGACTCACAGACTGCCCTGATGGGTACTCTGTCTGAGGGTCAGAAGAGTCGTATCGTCTTTGCTCTGTTGGCTATTGAAGGTCCCAACATGTTGCTTCTTGACGAGCCTACCAACGGTCTGGACATTCCTACCATTGATAGTTTGGCTGATGCCATCAACGCCTTTAGCGGAGGTGTTATCGTTGTTTCTCACGATTTCCGGTAAGCAACTTTGACGCCTATTTATTGAATATAAAGCTAATGATTGATTGATAGATTGCTCGACAAGATTGCCAAGCAGATTCTCGTCTGCGAGAACCAGACTATCCGCACATGGGACGGCTCCATCTCTGAGTACAAGAACTACCTCCGAAAGAAGATGATCAACGCCGGAGCAGTCTAAGTGCAAAAAGTTAATAACGAAGTTTTCTGATTTTTATTTGGCACGAATGCATGAAAGGAAATTGACTATAGAGGATATTTGAATCCACAAAAAGTTGATGAGTGAGTGCCATTGGCAATCATGTGGGTATTTTCATGGGATTAAAGATAGCGGCGGCGACGGGTGGCTAGACCCATCAGGATACTTGATACCAACAAAGTTATGATGGAATGAGATGGCCACGACGGATGACGCTGCAGGACGCATGGGCATGGCCTCAGTAGAGAGGCCCGGAAGCGTTCATGAAGATGTGGAAATGTTCACGGATAGATTTTCTTTTTCTTTGGGTCTGGCTGTTCAAGCTTTGAATACAAATAAATGTATTCCATTACGATAACTTGTCCGCGATATGATCTTTGGTGCTCATATGCAATGTTGCCTGCTGACGCGTGTGTCGTGACATCTGCTGCGTGCGTGTGCGACCCTGGTGATGCTCATGATGTGACTCGACCGAGGTAAGGGTACTGGAGAAACGTGGCAAATGAATGATTATCCATCATCTGGGGTGTTTCTTATACAAAATCAATAATGCCTGTTTATTTCGGATTAAATTCCTCCTCTACGGCAGGTTTGCCTGGGTTTCATACTCTCTGTCTAGTTCCATGTTGTAGTTTTGATGGCTCTGGTGCCTGTCAAGCCTGAGAATAACTCAACTGCAGGGGCTTCAGCCTTACGAGGCCTGTACTGGCAAGACCCAAGTTGCGATAGTAGAATAAGCTCTAGTCACGTCAAGTCTCATGCCAGCGATACCATCCCCTATATGCTCAGGTATTCTCCTAATACCCAAGATGGGCGTTTAATGCTCACATTCCTCACATCTACCCTACACAAATGACGGACATGCCATCTTGAAGCCATCTCCGGAAACTATCCCCGCTGCCGGTGACTGGGTGATGTGCTGATGGGGAACCCAAAACAGGGCTAACGTTGTAAAGTTTAGCGTTGAGACAGACCCACATGGAACGGGGGCCAACGGGACAGGGGAACAAGACCTAGACAAGACTCGGGACCTGAAAAAACAGAGACACACGCGGAAGAGTGAGAGAACATTCATCGTGTGTGCGTTGCGTGGGCGTGGTCGTGTTCGTTCGCGTGTGCCTTGATTTGGATGTCTTCCCACTTGCATTCTGCCGTGATTACTATGAGGGTTTTTACACGACAACCACACGCACCACATACTCACGTTTACACTGACAGAACTGATTCGACATGTAGTATATCTTTACCACGTTATTATACACCCCAAAATCACTTGAGCCTATCGCCAATTCCTCTTTAGGGAATCGTGCCTTGAACAGGTCGGTGATACACAATTACAAAAATAATCGCTGTGATTGCTTCATCGTTGACTGGATCTTGTTGTGCAAGCGAATCTCATTTCAGTGGTCGTATTTTAGCACGTCAAACCCCCTAGATCACCCCCGTTCGTGCAGCTCCTCGATTCCATCACGTTCACTCGATCAGCTTCTGCATCACCTCCTCTTGTCTCTTCTCTTTTTGTTGTCTGTGGTGTCGATAGGCTGCGTTTCTCCACACCACCACCGTCGTCATTGTTCATCACAGGATATGCCTTGATTAATGCAGATAGACAGCGTAAATTGTTCTCTTCAGCAACTATCCGTTCCTGTCAATAACTCGCCTCGTCTCGCTTTGCCTTACCGGGTATCCGTACCTTGGCTGGACTGGACTCGGCTGGGCTGTCACTCCAGCTCCCGTCATCACCACCTCGTTCTGGTTAACCTCCAGCTCTCGTCTAGAACAAACTCCACTCCACTCTGTCTGTTGTTCCCCGATCCTTCTGATTTTCTGATTCTACGGTATCAGTCACAATCCGTTTCCCCGCTGTTTCTACTGTACTGTAACTCTGTCAACCCATTGGCCCTAATTACTCCATCAAGCCCCTCGTTCCTCAACCTTCAGTATCGCAGTAAAGTAACCCTGTCTCGCATCCCCTTCCCCATCTCGACTGCCGCTTGCATCGCCGTATCCCAGCGCCACGCTACGTTCAACACCTCCACACCAAATCACTTTGCCCCCCCAGCCAGGGCATCCTCTTTCGATTTGCCTTGGATTGGGGCTCAACCTAGACCTGACATTGTCGCGATTCATCTCTGTCCATCGTTTTCATCCCACACGTACCTCTGCCGCAGTTCGCTGCATCACCGGTCGCGACTTGCGAATCGCATCGCATCGCAACTGAACTCAACTCAGCCTATCGCAACGTAACCCTACGATTCCTCACAAAGCCTCGCGTGCGCATCGCGAAACTCTGATTGATCGACTGCGCATCTTGTCCCGGAGACACTACCCCCCCAAAAGTCGTCGTCGCATCGTTGTTTGTCGAGCACATGGGTTCTCAAGCTTGATTACCACCGGCCGTCCGACTATAACACATTCCCTGCTCTCTCGGGTGTTTAGCTTTGTTCTGTCTGCCATTCAGGCGCTAGACCATCAATCACCATGGATCAGAACGGCTATAAGTCCTCGGTGCTGCAGCGGCCACCACATAGAGAAGACGGTGGAGATGATGACCGAGACTCCCGTCCCCATCACCATCATCATCACCACCATCATCACCATCACCACAGGCGCGACGGTGACTCAGCTGGGCCTGTATCGGGACCTGCAGTTGGAGAAGCGGCGACACCCTCATCGAATGCAGGCGGCACGAATGCGCATCAGCACTCCACCTTTAGCCTGCGCTCACCTAAGTCAGAATACCGTCCTCCTCCCTTTACATCTCCCAACGGCCACAGCCATAGTCACAGTCATCAAAACACTTCGAGTGCTGGCCATTCCCTTCAATCCCCGCCTCGTCCATCATTGCCCAATCCCTACATGTCATCGTCCACGGGTGCACCCGGCGGACCCGTCGCTCCATCACTTCCACCTCCTGTAGGCCTCAACTCATCATCACCCGGGTCATCAGCAGCAGGACTTCACCAGCAGCAGCATCATCGGCAACCTCAAGCACCACCTCCTGCTGGTCCTCCGCCCGTATCGCCGCTGCACCCTCCTGTTGCATACTACCCTCCCGGGTCAAATCACGACATTTATATACCACGTGAAACGAAGCCTGCTGCATCGCGAGGTTTTTACGATCCTACAACTGATACAACAAAGGAACGTCGAGTTTCTGACGCGGCGACGCCTGGAGCCTCCTGGCACAACGCCAACGCCAACGCCAACGCGCCCCCGGTTGGCACTCCAAAGGTAAGGGGGGCAAATCCACTCTTTTTTTGTCTTTGACTCTCGTCTCGTCTCGCCCAGACACGATTTGATTGATTGCACTTCCCGTCCCTTGATTTTCCCTTTCCCCCATCATCCTTCAATTCTGTCTTGATCATCGAGATCTTTCCCCATCACGTCCCGGCCATCAATGCCTGTTTCATTCCCTTACTCTTATCAAGCTTAATTTCCCATCGAACTGTCACTGTCGCAACACCTTTTAATTTCACCATCACCCTTAACTCCGTCGCACAACCACTTCCACTCCGACCGAGACCCAAATAACCACAAAGCTTGCTGACGTGGAGCTAATTTTCTCTTCCTACACAACAGACCCGCGATCCATACCCATACTCGCAATCTGCCGAACAAAGTACTTCATACTATAACGGCTCTTATACATCTCCGCGAGGTCCATCATATAGTCGCCCGCGAAGCCCATTATCACATTCGCACCAGAACCCACCGGCTGGATCTCTTAGCCCTACGGGGCGACAACCTCTATTGGCTTCACCGAGTGTGAGACACGGTGCAACAGCCAAAATGACTTCTACAACTAATGGGGCTTCTGCCCTTCCACCATACAAGTCAGATCTGGCGGCCCCGTCACCCCCCAAGCCTGCATCGGCAAGCGTAGGTTCTAACCAATATACAGAATATAGATTCGTACTAATACCATTGCAGACATCCAGAGCAAACCCCATGTCCTTTGACAGCATCCTCTCCAGTTCTGAGCCGGCTCGCAAACCCAAGGAACCATCTCCTCTGATTTCACGAGAAATTGAACCAGAAATCAAGCAAGAGCGAGATTCTAGACGTGATCGAGAACCAAAACAGACAAAACGCTCCCTGGAATCTGAACAGGATCACGATACCGAGGTTGAAAAGGACGTTGAGACTGAGCCTGAACCTTTCCCCGGTAGGGACAGAGAAAGAGAGCCTGTTGCTAAAAAGCGAGGAGGCCGAAAGTCGACAAAGGGTCGTGCTTCTGATATTCGAGATGCCGCTACGCCTAAGAACGGTCGCAGGTTATCGATCAAGAAGGAATCGCCAACACCTCGACTTCCCGCGAAGCGACAAGTTAATGGCCAACCCAAGCCAAAAACGTGGTCAGCAGAGATGGAAAAGAAGATCCAGAATGCCGAGACGCAAATTGATAACAGGATCTCAAACCTGGACGTCGATGAGTTCGACCAGCAACAATACAAGGAGCGAGCCCAGAAGCGACGACGCGTAATGGATCAACATGATCTGGAACACGGTCTTGCCCGACGCGGCGCTTTTGCGAACTCAGCCAGCAAGAAGCTAGCACTCCATGCCGAGCTTGGAAAACGACGCTATGACGATGTATTCTACGACGAAGCACTTCATGAAGTACGCGAGCAAGAGATTTATGCCGAAAAGGAGCGCAAGAAGGATATGCAGCGTAAGCGACGTAGGGAGAAGTCAATGGCTGTTACTATGGAGCAAAAAGAAGCAGCTCTGGCTCGTGCTGAGGCTGCTGAAGACGAGGCTGAGCGACAGAAACACCTTCGAGATGCTGAGCGCGCCAGTAAGAAGGCACAGCAGACGAAGCTCATCCTTCAGAAGGGTATCAAGGGTCCTGCCCGCAACCTGGAGCTTAATTTGGAGGGCGGCACCATGTCTTCATTCCAGGCTTCTGATGTAGAATCTGGGGAAGCAGGTACACCATCTGGTAAGCGAAAGGGCAAGGGCCGTGGTGGACCTCGTCTCAAGAAGTCCAAGGAGCAGAAGCAGGCTGAAAAGGATTCTGCTGAAGCTGCCCAAGCTGCCCTGGATGCTGGAGAGGAGCTTCCTACCAAGGAAGAGAACCGTGTTCGGATCAAGATCAAAAAGTCCAAGAAGGATCCTTCTACTGAGACAGAAAAGGACAAGGACGACGGGGATAAGACCGAAGATGAGCCTGTCGAGAAGAAAACCAAGAAGGGCAAAGACAAAGACAAGGAGAAGGCCGACGACATCCCCGACAACGAGAAACGGTTCATGTCCAAAGGCTACAATCAGATTTACGACCAGATCTGGCGAGATATGGCTCGCAAAGATGTTAACAAGACTTTCAAACTTGCTGTGGATTCTTACGCTACAAAAGCCTCAAATCTTAAAAAGACAGCCATCCTGGCATCGAAAGAAGCAAAACGCTGGCAATTACGAACAAACAAGGGCACCAAAGATCTCCAAGCTCGAGCAAAGCGTGTCATGCGTGACATGATGGGCTTTTGGAAGCGTAACGAGCGAGAAGAACGAGATCTCCGCAAGGCTGCTGAGAAGCAGGAGATCGAAAATGCCCGAAAAGAAGAAGCCGATCGCGAATCCGCTCGTCAAAAGAGAAAGCTTAACTTCCTTATCTCCCAGACTGAGCTGTACTCCCACTTTATCGGCAAGAAGATCAAGACTGATGAGGTGGAACGAAGTACCGATAACCCCGATGTTGCTAAGGATGCACATCAGATTGATCAGCAGATGCTCGATATCGATGAGCCGACAGGACCTGTTTCTGGTAAAGTCACCAACTTCGAAAACCTCGACTTCGAGGAGGGCAGCGAAGAGGCTCTCCGTGCTGCTGCTATGGCCAATGCTCAAAACGCCATTGCGGAGGCTCAGAAGAAGGCCCGTGACTTCAACAACCAGGGCCTCGACATGGACGAAGAGGGCGAGATGAACTTCCAGAACCCCACAGGCTTGGGTGACGTCGAGATCGAACAGCCCAAGCTTATCAATGCCCAACTCAAGGAATACCAGCTCAAAGGTCTCAACTGGCTTGTCAACTTGTATGAGCAGGGTATCAACGGTATTTTGGCAGACGAAATGGGTCTTGGAAAGACTGTTCAGTCCATCTCCGTCATGGCTTACCTGGCTGAGAAGCATGACATTTGGGGACCCTTCCTGGTTGTTGCTCCTGCTTCTACTCTCCACAACTGGCAGCAGGAAATCGCCAAGTTTGTACCCGAGTTTAAGATTCTCCCATACTGGGGTGGCGCCAACGACCGAAAGGTTCTCCGAAAGTTCTGGGACCGCAAGCACACGACATACCGAAAAGACGCCCCTTTCCACGTCTGTGTCACTTCGTACCAACTGGTTGTCTCTGATGTTGCCTACTTCCAGAAGATGAGATGGCAATACATGATTCTTGATGAAGCTCAAGCCATCAAGAGCTCTCAAAGTTCCCGATGGAAGGCATTGCTTAACTTCCACTGCCGAAATCGTCTGCTTCTCACTGGTACGCCTATTCAGAATAACATGCAAGAACTTTGGGCACTTCTCCATTTCATCATGCCGTCACTCTTCGACTCTCACGACGAATTCAGCGAATGGTTCTCCAAGGATATCGAGTCTCACGCACAGAGTAATACCAAGCTCAACGAGGATCAGCTCAAGCGTCTGCACATGATTCTTAAGCCTTTCATGCTTCGTCGTGTCAAGAAGCATGTCCAGAAGGAGCTTGGAGACAAGATTGAGTTGGATATCTTCTGTGACCTCACTTACAGACAACGGGCTTACTACAGCAACCTGCGAAACCAAATTAACATTATGGATCTCGTTGAAAAGGCTACCATGGGCGACGACCAAGACTCTGGTACATTGATGAATTTGGTCATGCAGTTCCGAAAGGTCTGTAACCATCCCGATCTTTTCGAGCGTGCCGAGGTCAATTCACCATTTGCTTGCGCCTACTTTGCCGAGACTGCATCGTTCGTGCGTGAGGGTAGCGAAGTCGCCGTGGGTTACTCATGCCGCAACTTGATCGAATACGAGCTTCCTCGCCTTGTCTGGAGGAATGGAGGCCGAATTGACAGGGCAGGCCCGGATAGT
Organism: Fusarium beomiforme; assembly: GCA_002980475.2. Classification (NCBI taxonomy): domain Eukaryota; kingdom Fungi; phylum Ascomycota; class Sordariomycetes; order Hypocreales; family Nectriaceae; genus Fusarium; species Fusarium beomiforme. The sequence continues at coordinate 255,852 of PVQB02000059.1, read as the reverse complement.
CAAGTTGCAGGCTGGAAGAACCAGGCGTTGAACCACATGATGAATGTCTGGAGCCCAGACAATATTCGCGAGGGCTGCGATGGATCAAAGGCATTCTCATGGCTTAGGTTTGCTGATACTTCACCCTACGAGGCTTATGAGGCCACGCACCAGAGCTTGATTGTCAGAGCGGCCAAGGAGCTTCAGAAGCGCGATAGACTTGGATACATGAATGTAGCCTACAGCGACACTGAGGACCAGAGCTACACTCCCGCCCATGCTCTCTTCCAGATCCGTGCGCGACAGAACCGAAAGCCTTTAGCGGACATTACCAGCGAAGGTATTTTGACCCAGCTGATGAATGTTGCCCAAGCAGACTATAACGAGTCTGGCCTCGGTCGCCTGGAGCCTGCTGGTAGACCACGTGCGTCAGCACCTCCAATCCAGGTGTCATGCCGAAGCTGGGGTTCTGAGGCCGAGCACAGTGAAGCCTTGTTCAATGTACCAATTCGCAAGATTCTCTACGGCCCTACTTTCTTCGAAGAGAAGGCTCTTGTGGAAAAGAAGCTTCCTATGGAGTTGTGGCCTACCCGCGAGATGCTGCCTAAGCCTGATCATGAGAAGAAGGGCTTTACCAACATCTCTGTTCCTTCTATGCAGCGCTTTGTCACAGACAGTGGTAAACTGGCGAAGCTTGATGAGCTGTTGTTTAAGCTTAAGAGCGAGGGCCACCGTGTACTTCTGTATTTCCAGATGACTCGCATGATTGACATGATGGAAGAGTACTTGACGTACCGCAACTACAAGTATTGTCGATTGGATGGTTCTACCAAGCTGGAGGACCGACGAGACACAGTGCACGACTTCCAAACTCGTCCCGAGATCTTCATCTTCCTTTTATCTACTCGTGCTGGTGGTCTTGGTATCAACCTTACATCTGCCGATACTGTCATCTTCTACGACTCTGACTGGAACCCTACCATTGACTCGCAAGCCATGGATCGAGCACATCGTCTGGGTCAAACCAAGCAGGTCACCGTATATCGTCTCATCACGCGCGGCACAATCGAGGAGCGCATTCGCAAGAGAGCAATGCAAAAGGAAGAGGTTCAACGTGTTGTCATCCAGGGTGGTGGTGCAAGCGTTGACTTCTCTGGCCGTCGTGCTCCTGAGAACCGCAACCGTGATATTGCTATGTGGCTTGCTGATGATGAGCAAGCTGAGATGATCGAGCGTCGTGAAAAGGAGCTTCTGGAGTCAGGCGAGCTTGAGAAGCAACAGAAGAAGAAGGGTGGCAAGCGACGCAAGGCTGAGAACACAGCCAGCCTGGATGAGATGTACCATGAAGGTGAGCAAAACAGTCGAATCTACAATTCCAAGCTAACAGTATCTCAGGGGAGGGTAACTTTGACGATGGATCCAAGGGCCTTTCTGGTACAGCAACACCAGCTACCGCAGCCACACCTGGCGACAGCGACAGCAAAGGCAAGAAGGGCCGCAAGGGGGTGGGAACAAAGCGTGCCAAGACGGCGAAACAAAGACTCGCGATTGCTGATGGTATGATGGAGTAAGGGAGGTTAACAGCGTCATGTACAGACGCGTGTAATATCAAACGCAAGACTTTTATCGTCGCATAGGCTCATGGGAGACGAAGGGAGTTATTCATGTATCTGCTACGTTTACTTTTTTTTTTATATTCTTGTCGTCATGGCGAAGGGACTGTCAATAGGGGGAGTTGGAAGTGAAAATGCGATAAAATATAGCAGGGCAACACATCGTCTTGGAACAAGACATGTACAATTATTACTATAGACGGAGGGTAACAAAGTACGTCTTTGGATTGCGTCCAGTGGTGTGAGGCGGTGTGTCTCGGTGTTGTGCATGAGTCGTGATAGCGTTGCCCACTTCAACAACACATCCGGTATGGTGTAGTGGCTAACATTTCGCGCTCTCATAACTTGAGAGACCAAGTACCGCGGAGCCCAGGGTTCGATTCCCTGTACCGGAGTTGTATTTTACACTTTTTGCCGAGACTTCTAGGTAGTGACTCGATATATCTCGTCACCATTAGGTTGTCTTTTTGCGCTGTGTCTTCATTGCAAGTGGCGGGCAGACCCAACAAGAGCGGTAGATTGAGCGTTGTTGATGTCGACAAGAAAGAGGGGGAAAGAGGAAGAGGGTAGGTCGCGTCAGGCAGGGGCTTGCGGACAAATAAAGCAGGCAGCTGACCCTGGCAAGTGACAACAATTGGACTTGCTATTTTGAGAGCAATGATGTTTCGGAGCAGATGAATTGAGTTATTGCCCCACCACGAACTCTACTAACCTCCTCTGACTCCTCCAACTTCGACGTCTTAACGACATCCAACATCGAGGCTCACCATGTCCATGATGCCTTTGTTCTCCCCTTACGTCATGCCGGGGCATCTATCTGCCATCCGGCCGCTCACCATAGCAGACACTTAGCTACCAAAGGAATGACTGGGACCACATATTGCCACGACGCAACTTATCACGCGTCACCGAAGTCACGGGAATCGGGTTCAACTTTCTGTTCTCCTTGGTCAGTGACACTGAAGCAGGAAACGGCAAGGCATCCCCGCCCTTTTCGGGAAGCCGGCTCTCAGCCGAAATCCAGGTTTCTGAAGTCAGAACTTGTCTCTCACGCCATGTTGCCCGCCGTGGTCAAGCATGATATTACGGACATCCAGTATTGGCCGGACCATAGCCGACAACGATCGCCTGTATTTCTATCCTCGACTCAGCATCTGGGACCAAGACGACTGCGGGTTCTCATCTGCTTTCAGCTGCAACTCTCAGCATCATAATTCCCAATCTCAGGTTACTCTCCATGTTCTAGGTGACAGGATGGGTGAGCCATTGCAGCAGGAGTGGAACAACGCCTAAGTCGTCAGGAGTTCACGACTGAGCTGTCTCATGAACCACTATCACTCATCGCCGCCTTCTGCTGAGCTGTCTCAGTCTCTCAGGAAGCAATTGAGACTCAGCATTCCAACAATCACACCATCCGGTATGGTGTAGTGGCTAACATTTCGCGCTCTCATAACCTGAGAGATCTACTGATCCGCGGAGCCCAGGGTTCGATTCCCTGTACCGGAGTTTTCTTTTGCTTCTGTTATATTTTTGCCCTTAATACCGGCATCTATTCTGTGCCATGATCAAATGTGATCGTGGAACCTGCGTGATTGGCCTCTAAGTGGTAATGTTGGAGGTTTTCATGCTTTTGCCCAAGTGGGCTAAGACCTTAATTGCGCCTCTACAATGATCCTTCCGCTACTTTGCATAAGTAGTTGCGAATACCGCCGTGGACATGAGAACTAACTTGCAAGCGATATGCAGAATGTGTCCATGGCTGTGCAGCGTCATTTACCTTCTTACAGATGTCCCTATCTCGAGTGAGAACTGGCGAAAGTAAAGCTTTGCACTGTATTGCAATCTGAAACTCTGTGCTCAAGAATGAACTGTACCTCTAAGCTCGCTGTTTAGAAGACGGGGCAGTATTTACCATCATGCTGAAGGCCAACGTTCGTGAAGCTTTCTTGGCAATTAACTTCTCTTTCGCGTGGTAGCACCAAGCTATGGAATTTGATCTTCTTCAGTCGGATCCCGATATTCGATTATCTTAAAACTCGGAAACCCTTTGAACTATACAACGGGAGCGCCCCTATCGACTGTCACAGCACGAGACGATGCAGGCGTAGCAAAGTAACGCTTCAAAGCATTCCCCTTTATTAACATATGGACTTAGCTTATCTATACGGTTGCTGTTTCCTATTCATGCAAACACCTCCCTCGTCAGTCCCATCTTCTGCAAATTCACAACCAGACGATTACTGTCTGCAGGTCTGCCTGGCCTGAATAAGTGTTTTCGGAAGTATGTTGCATATATCGCTTCATCCACCCTATTCCGCTACACTACCGATCTTTTGTCTCCCAAAAAGTTTTATCTACCTTGTCACGGAACAGACATTCCTCAAGAGCAGCAAAAAATAAAGGACTCCGGTACAGGGAATCGAACCCTGGGCTCCGCGGTACTTGGTCTCTCAAGTTATGAGAGCGCGAAATGTTAGCCACTACACCATACCGGACAATGCTGCTGATAATGCAGGGGTGTCTGAATGCCGCCTAGATTCGCTGTTGCTTCATCAGTCGTAGATGTAGAACAAGCGCTACTCATCAGCCTGCTTGAAACAAGGTCCTGGAATATCCATGATAGAAGACATTCTATGACCCATTTTTGAAACAAGGCTCAACTCAGGCCTTGGCCGTGGATCTGATAGTCCATTGTCGCCTGTGAAACTCTTTAGTAATCCTGAATTACCCCGTCACGGCATCACTTAGACCCTTCATCTCGAACCATATTGTGTATTCCATGTCTTGAATTTTATTTAAAGTATTAAGTAAAAAGATCACGGGTTTAAAAATCACCTTGTACATCAGGTGTGGAAGGTTGTCACCTGCTGCTAACTATTACCTGCATAGTAAATCTGTTGTGTAACCACCCCTCAGCCACACCATCGATGACCTGAGGACCCCTTCTCAACTCTTTCTATCAATTAAATCTCAAATACAAGATAATCTCTATGTGGCAGCAGGATTGACGGATATAAATCCGCAGTAGTCGAGCTTTACCCTTTTCCCAACTCTGGCTTTGGCGCATACAGTTGACCTTGAGGCGGAGGCACATTTAATCCCTTGCAGTTAGTTCAGATGAAGAGAAATGGAAATCGAACAACGGCTGACAACGGCTGAAGAATAAGGCTCGAAATTTCTTGGTTTCGGTAGCCATGGAAAGCTCTAATGATCCTATGGGACCTCAGCTCATTGAAGCAACATATCTCATGACCCGCGAGAGAGCGATGCTGCAAGCTGGTGATCTTGAAGGGAAACTTGGCCATCCAGGCTTCGATCAAGAAAGTCTTGTTCCTCAAATGACACAGTGGCTTTCCCGCCCAGTTATAAAGGTTCTAAGCATGGAAATGAAGGGCAAGGTCTTTATGTGATGTCACGAGCATAGTCCAAACTGGCTTGATGAGATTTGTACTGCAAGCGAGGATCTATCCGAGTACCGTTACACGATATCTTGGGCAGAACCCTCCTTGATTGCTCCCAGTGCAATCACCAATCTTAGAAAAGAAATGGATGATAAGCTTGAGGCAATCAAGCATGAAATACTAGCTAAGCAGACGGAAAATGCGACGTTTATGCGTATTCAGTTTGACCGCCTGAACAGATACCACTTAGGACTCGAAGCCGAGCGTCAAGCCAAAAGACGGGCTGAGAATCAAAGCTCAGGATCGGATATTTTCAGGAAGCTACAGAAAGTTCACCAGGGTCTTTGCCTTCTCATGACGGAAGACAGTGAGCTCGTCCATCTCTTCCACGATATTGCGAAAACAATCGACAAGGATTTCGACCAGAAGCGATCGAGGCCTGGATGTAGAAATTTCTGATCTGAAAACCAATTGGAACTCTTGACCCAGCATCAGACACTCGGATTGGGTATGGGAAAGACGGAATGTAAACTACTTACGTATATAGTGCGAGGTGTGTCGGATGGTGATGTATCGCTTGAAGACATTGAGTATTTTTGTCGTCATGTAACCACTCCCGAGCAATTCAATGAAATCATGGAGAGCGCCGGGTTTGTATAGACATAAAGACCTAGAATAGCTATCTGACGGGTGAAGTACTATAATGACAGAGGCTGGTTGAGAATTTCTAATCATGGAAATAGGGGACAGTTACTGAGTTATGCTACTGACATCGAGTTATGCCATTCCCATACAGATAAATAAAAGAATAGAAATTTTAATTTAGTTTTAAGAGCTATATTTATTTTTATTCAATTTAATAAACTTAGGTTAACTTATCTTATAGATGAAGATCTTAGGTGTCTTTCTGCAGGATTAACGACAGGCTTGTGCAGGAACGTTATGACTCTTGATATATCTCAAATTGTCAACCATACGATAAGCATCGTTTTCTGAACGATCTAAGAGTGTTACATAGGTAGGGATGGCCACCTAGTTTACAAATGGTCGAGAGAATCATCCAGCCTCGGTGCCTTAGGATGAATTTGCCTAAAGAGCTGTGTTGGGTCGCCCCTTCCTTTCACCAGCTTCCAGCTTCCACCCCTCAACTCGTTTTATTTCATCTTAACAACTCAATTCTTCAAATCGCACGATAAAACGTGACTTTAGAAACTTCCGTGCAAGCAACGTGCCTCCTCCTCAGCATGTCTACTGTAGCTGTAGACTTGACAGGCAACTCACCTGCCATCAGTAAGTCGAATAGCATTTCCTAGAAACTCGCTAACCTTGTGTTCTCAAGGCGCGCCCTCTCCTCCAGCCAAGAAACAACAGACCCCTACGCCAACTCCCTCTCAAGAACAGGAACAAGATCCGTACTTCATGTACAAGAAAGAATGCCGTCTCGCATGGATCAAGTACCTCGGCCTTCTCGACAAGGTCAGACTTCGCCAGGGGCCTGACAAACTTCCTATCTTCCATGGAATGCCGCCCGAGTATTCTACTTCCCGCCTTGACCCTGAAGCTATGGCGGCGGTTCAGAGAAAGGCTCTTAGCAACCCGCGGAACTCTCTCATTTGCATCGATGAGGTTTTGACAGCACTCGCAAACCGTCCTCAGCACACTCACATCGCGTGGCACGCTATTCAACAGAAGCTAACAAACTCGCGCGCGAATCTCACGGCATCGGTCATCAATGAGACGTTGAAGTAGGGCGTCGACCTCTTTTTTGAGGATCGGAATCAGATCAAGCACTGGGAGGCTATGGGCACGCGAAACCCCATGGTTTTTGTTGACTCTACGACTGCGACTCAAGCATTCATGGGACGTCAAAATCCGTTTCATAACGCTACCTCCGCCACCTCCCAGACTCCCTCCGGAATCTCCACTATCAGAGCTCTCCAGCCTACAATGAACCGACTCGTCGGCATCCGTGGTCAGGAGGAAGATCCCGCCGGCGCACCCGGCTATGTTTTCCCCATGGCCTCATTTGAGCAGGCAATTTCGCGCGGAGAGAAGGAGAAAAATGAAATCACGCGCAGAAAGTGGGCTGAAATGGCGCTTCGAGCACTACGCAAGTTTATGGATTCGCAGAAGAACGAAGCTATCATTGACAAGATGGTAGAGTGTCAGAAACACTACGAAGCCCTGGCTGCTCTCGACAAGAACCCCCAAGGTGCAAAGTAGGGGAAAAGGGCGGATGTCGGAACGCGGACGGCGGGTTGTGTCCATTCCAGGATCGAGATAGGGGTATACGATAGGCCCAACCTATACGCAGAATTGTGAGCTATTTTGAGGAACGAGGTAGTTCAATTGATGTTTTTGGAAGCTTTCATGCGTCGATTAGAAAGTTCTGACTGATCTAAGACGAATGACTGGCACGTTCTTGCGGTGTCTTGGGTTAGTAGCTGTAGTCCCTGGTGAGTTAGAACTGCAATGAAGCTAAAGCCAGACAGGCCGCGATGGCCAGGTGCTCTGTTTCCCCTTGGATAATGCGTGAATCTGAAGAATTCCAGAATGTACGATGTGTAAGTGTGACCACGAAGACCTCAGAGTGTCAGAAGACTTGAGTACCCAAATCAAGGAGCAAAAATAAACTGATTAGAGAGCCTTCTAAGTCTGTCCTAAATTCTCCTAAACTTATCCAAGTATTTTATCACTTGGGATTAAGGCTATAAGTTTTCTGCGACCACTGAGAGTTGGGGTTCAATGAAGGCCTCAAATACTTCTCTTTTCTCAGGAGAACATTGCTTATTGATGACTGTCAATACGTTGAGAGCAACATTTCATGCTAAAGCACCAGGAACACATTCAAGGTGCTCCATGCGGATCTGCCAGAGCGATGTAGGCTCAATAACCTGGCAAGTCAAGTTAAGATGAACTATGGCATCTCCATGAGACTTAATAGTCTCTTGAATGTGCTCATGTCTGACTCTGAGCTCCAATGAATGGTGCTTGGCTACATCCTCCCATGCCTTCAGGGCTTGCTGACTGATCTCGATGTCCCATGTTCCTCGCCAGGTGACGTGGGCATAGTGCTCCACCTTAGTGTATATGAATGCACATGCCTTTCCTCGACTACCATGCCAAAGTACCAGAGTAGTCAGCCTCGGCATTCGCAATACGTGCTTCGCTGCGGCAGTGAGGAGGTAGTTGATGGCCTTCTCCTGAGACATTCCAAATTGTAGAAGATGTGATGTCAGGGCCAAAGATTGAAGATGCCTCCAAGTTCGTTCTTTCTGACACGCGGCAAAAAAGTCGTCGGCGTTGATAAGGAATGAGACAGAAAGTTCGTCGAGTCTGAAACTTGTCTCAACGAGGTTCTTACTATTACTGGGGGTATCATCCAACGGCAACCTCCAAGGATAGCTGATGTGGGGAATATAATCTGAATCTTGCTTGAGATTCTCTGAGAGATATTGGTTGAAATCTCGAATAAAGATCAGCCTTTTCAACGTCTTGGGCAAAGGCATGCCGATCACCCCTCGTCATCCTATGAACAATCTTGTTAGTAACCTCGGTTTCACGGAGGAACAGACATTCATTATCGGGGTTGCACGCACTGAACTCTCTAGCCTCCCAAAACCCCCAGGGGCCAGTGTCTGTATATTCTTGCGACCATGGTTCGTAGATAATATCCGCCAGACGGTCTGATTTTGACAAGATCAGGGCCAGTTGGCTAGGTACAAGGCAGTGGCGGAATTGCCGACGGATCATCAAACGGGTGACTGCATTGACGTTGGGAAGGCCTTTGGGGGATAATTTCAAGGTAAGAAGCCCAAACACTCTCTGCATTGCTTGAAAAGGTGGAGGTTTCGCCTGGACACCATTTACCCAACCGTGTTTGGGGTCGTGCCAACCATTGTGCATCACCCCCACGGGGATGACTGAGTCATGGCCATGGGGAGTATCGTGCCCGTCGTTTAATCGAAAGTTCTTGAACCAGTGCTTCGAGTTACTGGCAGACGTCGCGTTGAGTTCCAACGTCAAGGGACCTGTTGTCTTCCAAGTACTGAGAATGTTAAAAAGTGTCTGAATCGCACAATTCATACGAGATTTATTGTTCGAAGTTACGGAGGGGGCATAAATCTTCTTACAAAGAGTGCACTTGTATTCGGACAGCTCGATATTGAGTTAGATATGCCTCACAAGGTCTCTCTGCAGCACCACCGCCTGGTCAAAATCCTCTAGACAAGAGTATCCAAGGGTTAGCTTGGCCATGTTTTGTGTTCCGATAACGCTGTGCCACTCTTTGGACACGGAGGCTAAAGCAGACCAGCGTGGATTTCTCTGGTCAACTATCGTGTTGAGAATTTCACGGCGCATATCTTGCGGTAGATAGGACCACCTGAGGCAGCCGGAGCTGCGAAGTCTCATTCTGTACAGTTGAGTCGTTTGGTCGGCCATGATGGAGGGAAAGTAATAAAAGATGGAGGCAACTTTGTACCTTTCTTTTGCAGAGCTAGGAGATCGATTTTTTATAGACAAGAAGTATTAGAGTCAATTATTCTGTAGATTCAAGCGACCATACTTTGTGATAGGTTTATTGGTGTTGCAGTTCGATGTGATTCAAAGGTTAAATGCCTTTAAGTTACACAACATCCAGAGAAACTGTAAGTTCCAGATAATTCAAGGCAAGAGAGGGAGACAAAGTAGAGATAACACTTGAAGACTGACTCTGTCTCCTCTAAACTGCAGAGATATTTTTGTGTCGGCCTCAAAAGATGACTGATGTTATATCTAATGCAAGAACTTGACGGGAACTCGTATTCTTTACGAGCATTTGTCGTTTCATAAGAGCATAAAATAGAGGTTACATAGAAGGGATTCCGTTAAAGAGAACGAGTGGTTTCAAGGTTGAGAGATAGTTGTATGTCATTGGTGTTTAACAAGTTAACGCTGTGATGCCGTAACCCGGCCCCATCCGACACTCTATCTACGATAGCCATATGGAGCAAAAAGACTTCGAGTCATTGTGTATGTTCTAAAAATCGAGTATAGAATTTCCTCATTATCCTCAAATCGGGCAAAGGCTATCTTAGTACCACATTAATAATTTGGTCACTCATGCTCATGATCATGGTAGATGGATCACGTTTTTTTGGCCCCCAAGAGAGGAAACACATCAACATGATGGCCTCTGATGAATTCAGAAACGACCGAATGACGAGGGGTAAGCCTCAGCACAAGGATCACGATCCAAAAACGAAGGTCAGGCCAGTCAACGTCAACCCTAGAACCGAGCTCTTGGCGAATAACGAGAAAGGATACGACTCCTCGCGAATGCGAGAAACGAGGGTGGATGACGATACATGATACGCGGATAGTCTCTAGTCAGGTCAGTCTAGTAGGGATTAGCGCGGACGTATTAGAAAGAGATAGTTGAGGACAAGCTGATTGTTTCAAATAGTTCTGCATAGAGAAGGCTAGGTAATTAAATGAGTATAGTTGCTATTATACGGATATAATTGTATTGTTTGTAGTAGCCTGTAGGATTCAAGAGCGAGTGAGGTTGAGTGCGTGCAGAAATGACGAAGGACCCGATGATCCATTCATTCATTGGATGTTACGTCATGTTGGAGTTAGGGGTTCAATCCACCCAAAAAAAGGGCAGAGCTGTGCTGTCATCAACTAAATCCGCCTGTAACACAATATTTACTTACATCCTTCTACAGTACACGCAAGAAAACAAGTTCAGAACTTCTTGGCTTTCTACTACTACGTCGATCCTTCCAATCCTTCCTTTTTTATTCCAGGTTTATATCCGCTTTCTCTCCCTCCTCTTTCTCACTCTTTTCCTTTTCCCATCTTATTCCCCTGTTTACCTTGCATTGCCTAGCCTTATCATATCGTGACAACGACAAGACAAGACAAGGCCACTTTATAGGGCACTTGCTTGGTGTCTCACATTCTCAGACTAAAACGTTAACATTGGCTCGTCTATTTTCGTCACCTTCTGTTTCTGATTGTTTCGTCTTCTTCCGCGGGCGCCGAGCTAGCTTCACTACCGAAACTCTATCTCGCCTTCCCAGACGTGGTCGCATGAACCCTCAACACTGATCACGACATTTCACGACGGCAACGATACGAAGATATACTATACGATTCTGCAAATATGAGCTCTTCAATAGATGCTCTTCCCAATGGGAACGGCCATGCAGGCGATCATGACCACGTTCTACGACCTCGACCGCGCAAACCGAAACATGCACAAGTCTCGGAGGTTCTTCGCATGTCAGCAGAAGATAGCGAAGGACATCTCATGCCTGATAACATAAGCATTGGAACAGCCAGTGGCTTGACTAGGTATAATATGCTTCAATCTCTAAACCATACGCTGAAGTTAATTATACGCAGCGGTCGTTCCACACCCGTCCCAGAGAATGCGCCTCCATCCGTTAAAGTTCTCTCGACAGTTCGCAAACAAACCCGCGCAGAGCAACGCCGTCGAATATTCCCCACGATCGAATTCGCCTCGCGCGTGAGTCACTTCGACCCCGAAAGCGACTACCGAGACTTCCATGGCTTCTTCAATCTCTTCTGGATTGGCCTTGCCATTATGGGCATTACCTCTATGTTACGCAATCTTAAAGATACTGGGTTTCCTCTGAGGGTGCAAATATGGAGTCTCTTCACTGTCAAGCTGTGGCATCTTGCCATTGCTGACTTTCTCATGGTCGCAATGACTGCTGTTAGTCTGCCATTGAACCGTGCAGCTCGAAGTGCGAAGCCCGGAAGCTTTCTGGCCTGGGATAAAGGTGGAATCGCTATTCAGAGCGTCTACCAGGCTGTTTGGCTTTCTCTTTGGATCATTGTGCCTTTTTACTTTGAATGGACATGGACATCGCAGGTGTTCTTTCTTTTACACACAATGGTGCTGTTGATGAAGATGCACTCGTACGCTTTCTACAATGGCCATTTGTCGCAGACGGAAAAGCGACTTCACGCCCTCGACAATCCCTTCTCGCCTCACGATCGAACACCCGCGTACCAATATCCTTCGGCCGACAGCATCAGTAACGGCGAGGCTTCTAGCTCTGGAAGTAAGAAGCGCCGTCGAAACCGTAGCAAGAAGCGCCAACAAGCGAAGCGAAGCAACAGCGGCGGAAACAAGAGCAACGATGAGGTGGACACTACCGACAACACCCTTTTGGCCCCCAGTCCTGGCGCGAGCGCCAGCAACAGCGCTGATGAAGTCGATGAGTTACGAGAAGACCTTGCCCGTGAGCTTACGAGTCCCATCGGCAACGTCACATACCCGAATAACCTCACCTGGTCCAACTACATGGACTATCTCCTCTGTCCAACTCTCTGCTACGAGATCGAGTACCCGCGAACATCTCGCATCAACTGGATCTCTCTCATTTCCAAGATCATTGCCACCTTTGGCTGCATCTTTCTCCTAACCATCATCTCGGAAGATTTCATTCTTCCCGTTCTCATTGACGCCTCAGAGCGGCTCGATGCCGTCCCTGCTGTGTCATCCCTCTCTGAGAAGGCACTCATTCTAGCCGAGACCATCTCCTGGCTTCTTTTCCCCTTCATGCTCACCTTCCTCCTCGTTTTCTTGGTCATCTTTGAATATGTCCTTGGTGCATTCGCTGAAATCACCTGTTTCGCCGACAGACATTTCTACTCTGACTGGTGGAACTCAACCGACTGGATGGAGTTCTCGCGCGAATGGAACATCCCCGTATATAGTTTCCTTCGTCGTCACGTCTACAGCGCCTCTCGACCTCGCATCGGCAGAGGGGCTGCTACAGCGTTGACGTTTCTCATCTCTGCTATTGGTCATGAGATCGTCATGGCGTGTATCACCAAGAAGCTTCGTGGATATGGCTTCGTGTGCCAGATGCTTCAACTACCTATCGTTATGCTCCAACGTACGAAATGGGTTCGCGGCAAGAAGACCTTGAACAATGTTTGTTTCTGGGCATCAATGGTTCTCGGTCTCAGCATGGTACGCCATCACCCCAGACCCTCACGTAAACTGTCACTGACAATCAATAGATCTGCGCTCTCTATGTTCTAGTATAATCAGGCTCTAGCAGCCTGGCGAAGAGTATGCTGGTCATACTGAACCCTTGTCGCATCAGGTATCTACAAAACACGAAGACAATCGCATCTCTCAGTTCCGTCTGAGGAACGTACATATATGGGCTTTAAAGTTGGAAACGAGAAAACGGACCTGTAAGCAGGAATGGACCGCTGCCATTTCCTACACAGATAGACATACATATTATATACCCCAATAGTAAATGTTGATTGAGTCATTACTTCAAGAGTATGCTATGTACTGCAACACCAAGATTGCTGCATAGTGGCATCAGCAATAAGGCCGCAAACTCCAGGCGACGATGGCAAAGGCCTTGAGTCTTGGAGCTTTCAAGTTCTATCACACGATCACATCACATTCAAGACAAACAAACATTGTTCTATACCATTTCCATTTCGCGTCTACTTCATCTCTCTCGTAATCATAGAGCTAACTAGAGTTACACCCCGTCCTCCTCTCAAAAGAACTGGGGAATTATGGCAGAATAGGCGGTTGCTCAAATCCGATGAATCCGCATAAAAACCAGAAGACAGAAAAAAAGACCTTGTTGCTCATAAAAACCGAAAACCCTTCAACTCCATTGACTTTTTATGGTATCCCGTCTAGCATGCATGGTCGTTTAGTCAACCTCCTCCATGGCGCTGTCGCCGGTGGCGGCGGCGGCAGAAGCATCGGTGGCAGCAGCCTCAGCAGGGGCGGAGTCATCCTCCTCGATGTTAAGGCCGAGCTGGACAAGCTTGTGGATGCGGTCGGCGAAGCCAGCGGGCTCATCAATGGTGAAACCAGAGACAAGGAGAGAGGTCTCGAAAAGGAGCTGGACGATGGACTTGACAGTGCGGTCGTTCTCGCCATCAGTCTCAACCTTCTTCTTGAGCTCCTGGATGATAGGAGACTTGGGAGAGATCTCGAAGGTCTTCTTGGAAGACATGTAGCTGGACATGGAGGTGTCACGGAGAGCCTGGGCCTTCATGATACGCTCCATGTTAGCGGACCAACCGAACTGACCAGTTCGGATAGCGCAAGGAGAGGTGCCGAGCTTGTGAGAGACAACGACCTTCTCGACCTTGTCGCCGAGGACGTTCTTGAGGGCCTTGGCGAGGCTCTCGTACTCCTTCTCCTCTTCCTCACGGGCCTTCTTCTCCTCCTCAGTCTCCTCGAGCTCGAAGTCCTTGGTGATATCAACAAGCTTCTTGCCCTCGAACTCCTTGAGCTGAGTCATGGCGTACTCATCAATGGGGTCAACGAGGAAGAGAACCTCGAAGCCCTTCTCGCGGAGAGCATCCAAGAAGGGAGACTTGGAGACTGCCTTGATGGACTCACCAGTGATGTAGTACATGTTCTTCTGGTGCTCAGGCATGCGGGTGACGTAGTCGGAGAGGGAGGTAAGCTCATCGCCAGACTTGGTGGAGTGGAATCGGAGGAGCTTGGCGAGAATGGAGCGGTTCTGGGAATCCTCGTGGATACCAAGCTTGAGGTTCTTGGAGAAGGCGCTGTAGAACTTGTCGAACTGCTCCTTGTCCTCAGCAATCTCCTGGAAGAGCTCAAGAGACTTCTTGACGATGTTCTTCTTGATGACCTTCATGATCTTGTTCTGCTGAAGAGTCTCACGAGACAGGTTGAGGGGAAGATCCTCAGAGTCAACAACACCCTTAACGAAGCCGAGCCACTCAGGGATGAGGTCGGTGGCATCGTCAGTGATGAAGACGCGTCGGACGTAGAGCTTGATGTTGTTCTTGGTCTTCTTGGTCTCGAAGAGATCGAAGGGAGCGCGCTTGGGAACGAAGAGGATAGCGCGGAACTCAAGCTGACCCTCAACGGAGAAGTGCTTGACAGCGAGGTGGTCCTCCCAGTCATTGGAGAGTGACTTGTAGAAGGAAGCATACTCCTCTTGGGAGATGTCCTGGGGGTTGCGAGTCCAGATGGGCTTCTGCTTGTTGAGCTCCTCCTCCTCGATCTTAGTCTCCTTGATCTTCTTGGTCTTGGGCTTCTTCTCCTCCTCATCATCATCGACCTCCTCGATCTTGGGCTTCTTGTCGTCACCCTCCTCGGTGACCTCCTCACCATCCTCATCAGGGACCTCCTTCTCGGTCTCCTTCTCGACGTGGAGGTAGATGGGGTAAGAGATGAACTCGGAGTGCTTCTTGATAACCTCCTTGATCTTGCTCTCGTTCAGGTACTCAGTCTGCTCATCCTTGAGGTGGAGGATGATGGCGGTACCACGGCCGAGAGGCTCACCCTCAGTGTCCTCAGTGATGGAGAAAGTACCACCGGCAGAAGACTCCCAGACGTACTGCTCGTCATCGTTGTTCTTGGAGACGACGCGGACCTGGTCGGCAACGAGGTAGGCGGAGTAGAAACCGACACCGAACTGACCAATCATAGAAACATCAGCGCCAGCAGTCAGGGCCTCCATGAACTGCTTGGTACCGGATCGGGCAATGGTACCCAGGTTGTTGACAAGGTCCTGTGAGCGTTAGTGTCTGATAGGTGTATGTTATGGGCGAATCAACTTACAGCCTTGGTCATACCAATACCGGTATCCCGGATGGTGAGAGTCTTGTTGGCCTTATCGGGAATGATGTCAATTCGGAGGTCCTTGCCAGAGTCGAGCTGGCTAGGGTCCGAAAGGGCCTTGTATCGGATCTTGTCTAAGGCATCGGAGGCGTTGGAGACAAGCTCTCGGAGGAAGATCTCCTTGTTGGAGTAGACGGTGTTGATGATAAGGGAGAGAAGCTGAGAGATCTCAGCCTGGAACTCGAAAGTCTCAGACATTGTGTCGGGTATCAAAGGGAATCGTGACTGTTGAAGAAGAAAGTTAGTGATTGAAGGGAGAAAGGATTGAATTTATGGTGAAGGTTTATTTATGTGTATGTCGGTGAGAGTGGGTAGTGGAAATATATGGAGGGGTTGAGAAGGCTCTAGAAGTCGAGCTTCCTCAGCAACCATTTGCTCCAATTCCAAGACTCAAAAATAGCAAACTCGACAGAAGAGAGCCTGGAGAGAAATTCTGAAGCTATTCGAGCTGGAATATTCTTGCAGCAAATAATAGCGAGGAGAGCTCGATGCGAACTTTTTGTATAAGGCTGACGAAGGTGGGCGTAGCGGGGGAGTCATGATAGTGGTGTATGCATGTTACATACCTTGAGATATTCGTTACAAAAAGGAAAAAGCGTGAGTGTATCGTAACTCCTGAGAGAGAAAGGAGAAAGATATGCAACGGCGAGAGAAAAAGATGAGAGATGAGATGTGTTTGAGAGAGAAGAAAGATCGAGGCAGAGGCAGGTACAAGAAAAATATGTAGGCAGACGGCTGGCCCCTCCTTCCTTCCATTTGCTTCTGCCATTGTGAAGGGTTCCATGGGATTCTACGGCCAAAGAGCAACGAGTCCACCTAGCGCCGCCGCCTACAGCTCTCCCTCCCCCGCCTTCCGTAGGTTAGCTCCATCTGAGGTACAATATGTACCTTGCCTCACTGGATTGTCTCAGGCTGCTAGTGCCGTAGCAACCGCCCGACGGCAAGTGACCAACACTGGCAGCACTGCAGTTTGCCTCTGATTCCGCCTGCACCTTTGCGGTCTGCGAACAACCTAGCGGTACCAGCTGGGGGAGACAAAAGAAACTTAGGACCTTTATTCTAAGAGACAAAAAAGACAGGAAAGTTTGTGCTAAAATCGCAGAATTTTAGACTAGTTTATTTTGTCACTCTGGCTGATTGTCTGAAGTCTTCTTGCTTCCCAGAGGGACAGGTACATGCTGCTTACCCCAAAAAAAGCACAAAGGGACCAGGAGGGAGGCAAAATGAATGGATCGGTCTCGAATGATTGGCCATTGTTTGCTAGACTCTTCCACGTTTCCCTCACAAGCTCAATGTACATCGCCTCAAAAGTCCAGCTTTTGCGAATTCAGGTACCACGAAATACAATAGGCTATCCGAGTCAAACAATGCATTAGACTATTGTGATAGTGGAAAGCAGAGATTTCACTGATCTACATGATTCATACAAAACTCAATTATGACGGCAAAAACACATGTTTGTTCAGTAGTGTAGACAATTGCTATAGAGCCTTATCGCCGCCATCTGTTGATCAACCCCTCATTCGAGGCTGAAAAAGACCCTTGTTCGAGTTCCTAGGCTTTCCATCTCAAAGTCCCACCGCTTCCTTACCTACCCAGCAGAAAGTAAACAGCCCCCTCGATCACATCGAACCTTCTAGCCATACATACCGACTGATGCTTGTGAGGCTGCCTAAGGTACCTAGCTAGCCTGATGGCAGAACATTGAAGACTTTAATCATAAGGGACAAAAATACTAAGGTAAATTCAGGATAACGTAGGTAGACTTAGCAAGCTCCTTAATTAGTTTATTTTTTGCACCCTGATTTTATGGTCCTTCCTGAGGGAGTTGCCTAGCTCTACAATGGGATCCAATTGAGGCCTGCCAACAGCCCAATTGTCAAATATCAAGGGTGTAGCTGTGCTGAGTCGTTTTGTGATTTGCATAGACCAATGAGAGACAACTCTAACAAGCAGCAAGGCTGAGTATAGCTACCCAAGCAGCAGATGTACCAAGCCGAGGCGGACAGAAAGGCGGATTGTCCAAGACGAACAACATCTACCGACCTTGCGCAAACTCAAGGATCAATTGCTAAAAATGGAGGCTGCTTGCGGCTCTTCTGGTTTGTTCTTCAGGGTTTGTCAATCACCGTATCGATAGAAGCTCAAGTGACCATGATATCCACACCAAGCATCCAAGCGAGGAGCCCAAACTTATACGCAATCCAATGATATAACATATTTGTTTCTATTCCAGAATACATCCGATTGTTGTCATTTTATCATGAATCTTCGAGAAACACGGTAACTCCACGCTTTCCGCTTGATTCCTATATTTTACAGGCTACTATACACTCTAACCAGCTTTTGATACAATCCTCACTTACATCTCTAATACCACTCCAACCTCTCTATACTTTCTATCCGCATACACAAGTCCAAACTCTTCACCCTCTTCTTCTCCAACTCTCACCATTTCTACAACCTCTCCCACCACAATGACATGATCTCTCACTCTCATAAGACCTCCCTCCGGCGCATCTTTAAGTACCCTACACCGAAGCGCAAACATGACGCCGTCCTCTTTTAACAAAGGTGCCTTATCATCCTCCTGGGTATAAGACAACCCCTTGAATGCATTCCCTCCAAAATTGCCTTTTGTAAAGTGACTCGCAACATTTGCGCCCCGCTCATCCCCCGATAGCACGTGTACGTTGAAACCACCGCTTGCTCTTATAGCATCTAGTGTTCTGCTCGGCGTGGCAATATTGAAGGTTACGAGCGGCGTTGGTGCGAGTGTTAATGATGTGAAAGATGACATTGTCATGGCGCGAGGACCATCGCCGGGTTGGTTTGATGTGCAGACGACGACACTGTGGGGGAGGAGACGCATGATAGAGCGGAGTTGTTCAGGAAGAGGAACTTCTTTGGTTGGATGGACGGTTGGGGGTTTGGCTGGGGATGTATGCCATGATGTTGCAGCTGCATTTGTATGGTTTCTTCTATCTATAGTATACAATATTAGCTAGAGTGACAAGCCAGGATGAGAAACACTCACGACGTAGGAACCGTTGCGCCGAACAGTACCCCGATACCGAAGCTACATGTCTTCCAAGGCCCTCTAATTCTTTCATTGGGGCCTTCAAGCATCCAATATTCCGTAAAGAAGTAAATCCTCTCATCCCACCTCTGGTCGTGACAAGTGCTGTTGCAGCGCCATTGCGCAGCGCTCGGGAGCTCTTCATTGCCCACTACAGCGCATTATCAACAAATGCACTTTTGAGAACCTCAATCAACCGTAAAAAGGGACGTAAAACAGCCTCGTGTAGAGAGGCGCCTTTTTATTTCACTCGTTCGCAGTCGGAGTCCGAGCCGGTCCAGAAATGACGAAGAACAATTACATTTTCTTATCGATAAGCTCATAGACCCCTGCTTGATGTACCCGCATTCGGACCTCGCATCCTAAATTTTACCGATCGACTTCAGGCCTCTATCTAAAGCTTCACCACCAATACTCGGTCGTTAATCGCCGTCTTCAGGGCCGTCAATTCGTCTCTCACGGGCTCGCTCGCAGTAGCGCTTCTATTCATAATGGCAAAATTCTCAGTTTCGCCGGCGACTCTCTCGCCTCTACGAACAACCCTCTCAACACCATGTTCATCAACCCGCCTCTCCCTCGGCCAAGTCCGTCATGCCACCTTCATTCCTCGACCGCGCCGACCATACACATTCACCCAGCTCGTTACTCTATCTGATGGTTCGGCATATACCATGCGAACAACCTCGCCAGTACCTATCTACCGCGCCACAAAAGACACACGCAACACATTGCTGTGGCAGCCATCTGAGAAGTCACTCAAGAACGTCGAGCTTGATGAAGCCGGTAGACTGGCTGCTTTCCGAGAACGATACGGCCGTTCCTACGACGCTTCTCATGCTGAGGAAGGCGAAGGTGCTGATAAAGCGGCAGAGGATAGTTATGGCGATCTCATCACTGGATATGCGCCTGCACAAGATGCGAACGCAATGAGGGATTCAGGACCCAAGAAGCAGGCCAAGAAGAGAAAGTAAACAATAATGTCATGTTGTTTGATGAAAGAGGGACCACTACGATATAAACGATGATAACCCTGCCATTAGCTTGGGAATACAAATGTGTCTTGTATAAATTACTATAGACGACCGAGAATTGGAAGCATGAGGTGGAAAGGGGGTGATTCGATATGTACAACAGTTATAAAGCCCCCAAGGCTTGTAAGATATGAAAAACACGTGTCTCCGATTCTCGGAATTGTTCAGTAGTCAAACATATCTGCGGACGTGAATGCGATGTGATTCTTCTCCTTAATCAAGAGCTCAACCTCATCGCTACCAGATGGAAGCGTGATGATGCTTTGGAGACACCTGTCCTCGGTCCATCTAGTCCGAGTCTTCGTCTATCCTAGCTCGAGCACGGTCAACAGCGGTATCACCTCCCTTTTGCTGTTGTTGCTGCTGGTATACTGGTGGTCTATAAAATACTGACTCGTCGTCTTCAGCGTCAAGTTGCATCAAGAATGTCTCCCACTTTTCAATAAGCTATGCTTTGTTAGCCCTTCCTCTGCAAAATTAGTTTGTGCACTCACCTCCTTTTGCGCCTCAACTGCGCTTTCAAGAAATGTCTCAACGCCACTCTTGAAATCTTCCACCTTCTCCTTCTCAAATCGATCAAGCTCGCTTCTCATCAATCGACCCATGTCCTCAAAAAGAAGTCGGGCTTGGTGCACCTTGCGCTCTGACTCGCCAACTTCGGCGCTCATCTGGTTGAGTCGGTCTTGCTGACTCTTTCCTTGCCTCAAAAGCTTGTCCTGGGTAGCCTTCTTCTTCTGCAGTTCTGATTCAGCAGCATGCCATGAGTAGAAGGCTTTCTGTCGCTGGCCAAATGCCTGCTTAACGGAACCAATGAGGCGAATGTACTCCTCAAGGATAATACCGAATGTCAGAACATCTTGCTGGGCCTGGCGTTCGTACACATCTCGGATAGTAAGCTGAAGTTCGGAAAGAGCGTCAAGGGGCCCTGATAGAGAGGGCGATAGTTCAACAGTGGAGAGCGCATGAAGAGAAGCCGAAAAGTCGCCAGCCGCCTCGGCCATCATCTTGCGTTGACCGACCATGGTCTCCATAGCCTTGAGAAGTCCCTTCAGCTGATTCTCGAGAGCATCAAGATAGACCTTGCGATCATGGAACCAGTCGTCTTGTTCCACAAACTTATTGCCGCCTCCAACGTTGATACCCAAAGATCCAAGCACACCCTTGCTCTCGGTAGGAATGGGTTCCCTCCTTTCCTTGTGCTTCACATCGACATTGAAAGTTTCGCTTTCCAAGAAGAGCTTCAGATCAGGATCGTGCTGCAGCGTGGGGTGTATCGCGATCTTGTTCAGCATCTTCTCAAGAGCAGCTCGCCGGCTCTCAACAAAGTTGCTGTCGAAACGACCGACAGCCTGCTTCTCAGGGGGAGGCGGCACAACGATGCCAGGGTTATTACCGTGAAGAGTGGTGTAAAGCCAGAGGAAATCGCGATATCGGCGCTTGACTTCGAACTCGGGCTGCTTGTATCCCTTGGATGTGGTCTATTCCTCAGTAAGTCATAATTGAGTTGATCGAGTAGCGGAGCTTCATACCTTGGTCCGAACGGAATAAACAATGTGAGAACTTGTCAGGTCACCAACTTTGTGAGGGTCGCCAACTGTGATATGGAATGTCGGCTTGGCGGCCTGCTCGACACTAACACTGGGCTGATTGTTGCTTCTGACGGCGCTAGGCTGCGCAGCCTCAACGGGCGGAGGTGCGCGAGGAGTCTTTGGCCCGTCGTTCTCGTCATCATCGATATGGTGAGGGTCCGCAGGTCGTCGCTGCTGCTGGGGTTGAGGCATTGTGGTACGAATAACCATCTGCTCTTTTTGCGGAGGCACCGGAGGGGCATCTTGAGCAGAGCCATTGTCTTCGGTGGCGGCGCCGAGAGGACCAAGAGGATCATCGACAGCTTCAAGACGTGTGGGTTGAGCAACCAGGCGACGAGGTCCCCTTGATGGACGAGGGGCCGACGAGGAAGCGGAGGGAGCTGGGGTAGATGATTGCGAGGCCGCGGCTTCAGGCTGCGACGCCTGTTGCGATGCGGCCTGTGATGAGTCAGCCCAGGGCGATTCTTCGACGTCCATGGCTAATTAATTATTGCGCTCACGAGATTTGCAGCTGAGCTACCTCTGTCGTAATTAGTGGTTGAGGTTGATGGAGTGGCTTGAGAGGTAAAGGTTGGAAGCTTGGGGAGCATGCACCCACGCTCCACGCAGGCGGACGTCAGCGGAGACGGCCCCACTCTTCCCCGTAAGGCAGGTACGTATTGTTATTTCAACAGGCTTCACTTCAACTTACACGGATTGAAGACCATTACACAATACAGTTGGTGTTCAGATGTGGAATCCCACTTGAAAGTAAGTCGTAGTTATTACTCGCGATCTATTATTACAGGAGATCCATGCCCTGTTGCAAAGGATAACATTCCCAAGACGATCTCCTGCGAACTGCTCTCTATTTTCCAGTTTGTGTAATGAAGCAAGTATCTTTGTTTAGTTTCGAGTCGAATTCACCCTACCATCGACCTGTCGTTCAGTGGTGATGGTTATCTTGTATGATAACCCATTGCGCCTCTTCCGATTTTCTGGCCAAGCTTCATCGCCTACTATTCGCAAGGTATCGCCTTCAGTCCCAAATCTATCCCAAACTTAGCGGCAAATTCTTGCCTTCGCCGTTTCTCGCGGGCAACTGGGTCGACTGCCTCCCGCTCCTAACGTTCAGGGTCGTAACAGCCGCCTACAATTACCAAGTTCATCCGTGTAAACTTGACCTTCATCACTGGTGTCTTTTTCGTCGGGAACGCACTGATCTGGTCGGGAGTGATCATCACCTCCTTGTTCTTTTTCTTATGAGTTCCGGTGGTGCTGCTAGTACCAGCTTGTCCTGACGTTCCAGCCGTAACGCGAGACGCCTCGCCAACAGCGCCTGCCGTAGTTGTACCATCTGCTCCCGTTGCAGTGGCGTCAAGACCTGTTTGTTGCTGGCTCGCCTTCTGAGGATCAGAAGGCAGCTCGACATCCCAGAGTCGAACTGTGCCATCTTGGCCACCCGATGCAAGCACATTAGATTCGACGCTGAAGCTGAGTGACCAGATACCTCCTTTACCGTGGCCGCGAGACCGCTTGATGCGTGTTCCTTTAGCAAGGTCCCAAAAGAAGATATTACCTGCACAATCGGCACTTGCTAGGATCTTGCCATTTGGCGCGCATTCTAGTGCGGTGATGTACTCGTTGTGGCCTGTGAATACGCGCACACAAGAGCCAGTCACCACAGACCACATACGAATTGACTTATCGGTCTCATCAGAAGCGGAAAAGACATACAGGCCGTTAGGGTGCCACGCAAGCGCCGATATGGCTGTGTCGTGTCCAACCAACAGTCGTTGAGGTGAAGCATGATCTTGCATCCACACTCGAACGGCTTTGTCATACCCTCCACTGATAAAATAATGCCCATGGGGGCCCCAGAGTGTTCTGAAAGCAGGTCCATCGTGGGACTTGTACAGGCACAGGCAACTCCAGGACTCTAATGACCACAGACGAATCTGACCATCCGCGGATGCAGACAAAAGTAACTTGGGTCGTGTGTCCATAGCGGGGTTTGACTTTCCTTCATCGCCAAAGAGCTTTTGCGGAGGTCCAGAAACAGCATCGGAGAAGGATACGTCGTAAACAGGGCCAGAATGTCCGATCAATTTGCGGCTGTTGAACTTCGCATCTTTCTCGTGTGCGTTCATCGTGGGCAAGGCTTTGCCGTCCAGCGACCAAACGCGAATGTAAGATTCTGTGGTGCCAGCTGCCACCAACTGGCCATCGTTGGAGAAGTCCATACATGCGACACTGTAATTTGTTAATATCAACGAATGTCACAGGGTTGTCAGCAACTCACCTTCCAAGCGTGTTATGGAAAGTAAACATGCATGCGCTGATAGGGACTCCCACGCCTCCCGTCGCACCATCGATCTTAAATCGGTCGCGATTCTCTCGAAGTTTTTGCATTTCTAGCATGATGTCTCTCGGTCTCGACGGTGGTAAGGGTAACTCTGCTCTGCTAGGGGCATCTGCACTCTCCTCACGCTTGATTTTTTGGTCGAATTCCTCCACTAGTGATGTTTTCCCAGGTGGTGGTGGATTTCGTCGCTCCTCATCTTCGAGTTCCGCCCGCACATCTTCACGCAAGTCAGGATCCATTGGCAGGGGTCCAAGCTTCAAAGGCGCAGTTGGATCAAGAACGTCCTTGTTCGATAGACCAATATTAACACCTGGAATACCTTCATTGGTATCCACGCTCTCTATCTCCATGTTCCGTGACCTTCTGTACACTGCCTCGAAACTGAAGGGAGTGATAGGTCCACGAGCGGTAGAATCAACCTGGCAGTAGGTTGCCAGAACTTGTCTGATCACAGAACCGCCTTGATCAGATTCTCGCTCCAGAAAGTTGAAGAGATCGCCGCTAGCATGCTGGTTTAGAGGAATTCGGTACTTGTTTTCCCGGTACAGCTTTGCCATGGGGTTCTCGTTGATGTGTTGGGGTAGTGTGATTGTACCAAGAGTCTTGAGATCATCCGCGTGCACTGGTTGGAAGTTGGGACCGATGTCCCTGAGGAAAGCCTTGGCGTCTTCAGTGTAGGCATGCTGAACAAGTTCCAGGAAAGAATAGACAAAGACGGGCCAGAGTAGCTTGGACAGTTCGAACTAGAGTCGTCAGCAAAGTCACAGCAGAAAAGAGCCTTGGCGTACCTTGTATATGTCCAAGTTGTTCTCTACCCATTCACGAAGGAGTCCAAAGGCTCGTTGATACTTTTTGGGACCAAGATTGGCCAGTTGATAGATGGGCTTGCCATCAGGACCGAGATGTTTAGACTCCTGCCGAAACACCTCTTCTGTCCTGTTGAAACCCCTCTTAAGCAAGTAATCTGTGACCTGTAAATCGGTCCGAGTTAGTGCTAGTCCTGAATAAGAATCCATCGTGATGTGCCTGCTGGTCAAAAGACAGGCGTATGTACCACTTGGGCCGAATAATTCCTGATAATCACGACTGCGGATCAAGAACATGAACCCTTGTCGGAGATACCTTAAACAGGGCGTACAGGGATAACAAGAAATATGCCTGGTGCTTGAATTTTGCTGTTATGGGAAGTGATATAGAATTTCGTGTTACTAGCAAGCAGTGATGGAATGACCGTTAAGTGGTGATTGATGAATGAATAGATAAACAAGCACGGCAGCAAACGAGGAAATCAACCTACAATCTGGTTCAGGTTCTGATTCGACATTGGTCCACCAGTACCACCTGTTTGGCCTGTTGCTGTTGTTGTTGCCGTATGTGTAGGAGCTGGAGGAGTAGGTGCAGGCCCTTGGTAGCCCGGCGCAGGAGCACCTGGAGTTTGTGATGGCCCTGACATGATGAAGGGCAGTGAATATTAGTGAAGAAGGCGATTCTGTCTTGAAGCCTAAATCAGCGCGCCTATTCGCGGCGCACACTCATACAGAACAAATCTCTCAGTTATATGTCATAGCCCGACAGTTAAGCCTCTCGTACGGGTACCAGCTCGTGTTCCTCCCAGGGTGATGAGGTGAGAGGTCGCAAAGCTCTTTCGGATGTGTCCTTCTCTATCGTGGATCTAAAGGGTTTCGATAGTTGTTGAATCCTAATTTGAGATAGATGAAAGATGGATGATTGAAACCAAGAAGTCGATGAGATCCTAAGTTTTATCAGGTTGGAAGCTTGAAGTAACACTTGCTGAAAGTCTATGTGATCGCGGATGCTCAACGCGCCTAAGCTTAGGAGGGCGCGATTTGGTGTTAGCCGATGATTAAGCGGCGCAACATTTATATCAGGCTCTATAAGACAATAAGAGCGTGGAATGCGTGGCTCTTTGAATTAAAATACTAGGATATTTCCGTATTGGCTCTGTCATTTCTCGGGACCCTTTCCCCATTGTTCATCCCGGCATACCGTACTTGCTGTTGAATCAGTTCCTTAAACTGAGCAGGCATGCACGGGCCCGCCAGTGCGATCTGGCACTGCCTGGGGGTACGTACCTGACACCTACCTTTCATTGAGGCTCACTCTCAACTCACTTCCACCTCAGGGTTATACAGAACTGCTAAAAACTCATAAACCATTTGCATAGCAAAAACTCCATTTTGGTAACCGACAGCCTATGAAAACTCCCGAGAGTATCTGTTCTTACGTCAACTACACGAATTCTGATCCTGCTGAGTCCATTGTTCAACATAAGGTTTGAGCATAAATTCGAGGACAACTTATCATCTACTTCATCGCGTACACACAAACGCTTCTTTAAAGCTTTAGTCATAAGCATGGCGACCCCAAATAATGTCGATATGGGCGGTGTCGAGTCATCACGTAACGAGCCTTTCACCGTGGAAGAGAATATCCGTCAGCTTAATGCCATCGACCAAGAAATCACCAAGCTCATGAAGCACACTGCCACAGCACTCAATGCTCTCACAATACCAAAACCTTCAGACTCTGATCAAAACATGGATCCCTCAGCCGAGCCCACCAAACCATCACTGGACCCTCCTGCGCAGAAGGATGCTTTTGCCTCTGCGACAGATCAATTCTTTAGAGGACTACACACCGTCGACGTCAAGATCAAGCGTCAGATCATGGCACTGGAAGAGGCCAATATCATCAGTCTTGCTCCACCGCCTCGCCTGAATAAGACAGGACCTATTATTCCACAGCCGAAACCTAATGGAGTGGGAGCTGTGGGCAACATTGGAGCAGGTTGGCTGAACAGTCGGGGGACAAGAGTTGAAAGAGATATGGAGGCAGAGCTCTGGGGAAAAGCCAAAGAAATACTGAAGGAGAAGGAAGCAAAACTTGGATCGGAATCACAATAGAAGTCAGCCTCGACTTCTCTTTAATAGACAAAAGCTTGGAGCAGGGAACGACGCCTTCCTCAAAGCCTTAATACAGCAATACGACGGAATGCCATCCTGTAAAAAAATACGCGATTATTGTTAGTAGAATTAGAGATACATGAGACTTTTCGTTGTACACCAAAATTTCATGTTGGTGACTGGAGACTCATATTATGTACTTGCTTACTCTGAACACGTTCGGCAAGATCTATTAAGTTAAGTGCAGGAGAAGGCAAATCTTTACTTGGCTCCAAGTAAACTTAGACATACTCAGCAGGTTGGATGAGTAAAGAGATGCCGAGTCATTGTCTTGTCTGATCCCCAATCGAATAGAAAGCGAAGCATGCCTCCATCACGGAGTTCTAATTAATCATTGGGTGCCCATGGTGTATACGCAGTTGACAAAAATACCTTCGCTAGCAGTCCCAGCCCGTCGTGCAAAGTATATCTGAACTTTGATACGAAATATCCAATGAAATCAATTCAAAGGTGATCGTAACCAAGCAAAATTACGCCGTCAACTTCACCTTGGGTGGTATCGTACTAATCATGTAGATCCATGCATGTCAAGGGAGAAACTCGACAGATATACGGACATCTAAACACAGCGCTTGCGAAATGAGTATCGTAAGTCGTTGACCAGTTTCGGGTCCATTGACGCCAAGATTTCTGATTTCATGGGGACGACTCTAAGCATGGAGCAAGCGTGGTTCATCATCTGCCGGGTCGGGAGTTCCTAGATATCTCGAAATAGCGATCATGCATGACCTTCAACTTCAAGAGAATTTCTTTACCACGTGAAGGTAACAAGCAAGAGCTGAATATAATGCATCTAAATTCTTCGAAATTAAAGTAGCTTCAAGTTCGCAAGCTCAAGAGTCCCAAGACTTTGGTGTAAATATGGCATTCTTGGATTCGGGTATCACGGACCCAGCAGACGCACGTTGCTCTATTAGCGGACAATAAAGCTCCGGCATCCCCTGGTCCTACAGGAATTAGTGGGAAAGCACCACGCCTGATGTCAAAAACAACCAATCACCATCGCCCTTTGTGTAATGACAGGCTGCCGAAAGCTCCGGAATGACGCCCTCAATCGATGGCGCCCCCCTGAACTTCAACTTTCGGTGGGAAGTGGGAGAGGTTGGCGGCCTTTTTACTTGGACTGACACAAGGAAGCAACTTTTTGAGTTTCCCAATTTCCTCGCCCTTTCCTCTCCTTAATCTTTGGTCTCCCTAGAGGAGTTTTATTCTGCCTCCGTGTACAAACGCAGTCATTTGTTTGCTCTGCTCTCAGCATCTCGCTATCTCCTCGCTTATCGACCTACGATCGCCTAGTGATTTCTGCTTACAATTAATTCCTACCGCTGATACACATCGACGATCCCCCACTGACGGACGGTTGTTGCGACTGACAGCGCCGACACTGCGATTGCTGAAATTTGCACAGACATTGGACTGAGAGATCTGAGATTTGGAGGACGATACGACCATGATTGGTGATCATAAGTCGAAGGCCGTTGCGGCGCCTTCGCTATCCAAGGTTGCAACAATTGCCCTTCTTATTACAGCTGCACGAGCCCACGAGCACGATACAAGCCATATCCCCGAAGGCGAGACAGTCTCTTTGGAGCCTTTGGTGCGTTCAAAGAGTGGACAAGTTGGACCAGCGGCTGACGAGAAGTAGGATACGGTATTATGGATTCACATCTTCATTCAGATGTTGGCTTACGGCGTTATCTTCCCTGTCGGCATGGTTTTGGGTGTAAGTAAACAAACGCACTCAGCCTTGGCGCAACTCTAACATCCACCAGATGACCAAGAACCGATGGCATGTCCCGACTCAAGCCGTTGGTACGATTCTCGCCATCCTTGGCTTCTTCCTTGGCCATGCGCATAAAGGCCGCGAATTCATTCCGAATCACGTTCATGGCAAATTCGCCCACATTCTTCAGCTTCTTCTCGCTGCGCAGGTTGTTCTCGGACTCTACCTGAAGGGACATTGGGAGAAGGGCATCAATGGCAAGATCCGAAAGTTGATACGCCCATGCCATTCCTTCATTGGCAAGCTCATGCCGGTGCTGTCATGGACGCAGATGATCTTTGGTGGAATCACAGCTCTTGGCTTTTGTCAAGGTGATCATACTGGTCAGTGCGCCGCTCATTTTATCATGGGTGGTGCTTTCATCGCCTACGGAATTCTCCTTACTATCATCCTCGTTGTTGGCCAGCTCTGGATCCGACGACATGGTCGCTCGCAAGAGTTCTACGACAGTGTTGCTATTGCTGCTTGGGGTTGTGTCAACACATTTACTGAGCATCGCTGGGGTACCGATTGGGTCAAGAATGATTGGCAACATACAACAATGGGTATTATTTGGTGGTGTGCTGGTTTGGCTGGCATTTGGCTCAGCAAGGACCGCGATGGCAACCCCAAGCGCAACTTCATCCCCGGCTTTGTCATCTTTCTCACAGGTTGGGCCATGTCTGCTCATCCCCAGGAGCTGATGGTCAGTGCCGCTACACATACGATGTTCGGATACACTCTTATGGCTGTCGGCGTTACCCGAATCATTGAGATCGCATTTGTCCTCAGGGACGCCCACTCCATCTCAGAAGATGGCCGAACAGCGAACAGCTTCCAGTTTGTTCCTGTTTTTGTAAGTTGGTCCGCATTTAGTAGCGAAGGCTTAGCTAACATTCACAGCTCATGTATGCCGCTGGCTTCCTTTTCATGGGCGCTACAGAGGAGCAAATGTCTTTGGTTGCCGGCTCCGCTATGGATCACGTCTCGTATATCCTCATTACATACTCGCTTGCCTCGATCATGTTCCTTTTCGTAAACATGCTTATTGGTCTCTGGGATCGTCTTGCCCACCCCGTACTCGACACTAAGGAGCTCGGTAACAACCACTACGCCAATGGCCTCGCAGTGGAAGACGGCCAGTTGCGAGATGCCCAAGAGTTCGAACTCGATGGATTGATGAGTGACGATGACGATGACCCCAGTCGAAGAATGCTCGGACCCAACAGCGAAGACAGCGCCGCAACTGTTGGCAGAAACCAACAAACTCGTGCTTGAGGCTGTACATATGATCCCCAGTGAATTATGGGATTTGGAGGCGATGCTGGTGCATATCGAGATTGTTCATAGGGGTATTAGGCGTCATTAATGGGCCTGTACATGATGCGACGACTTTGCATGGGAAGCGGTATTTTCAGAAGTGTATTATCTAGACATTCTAGGCGTAATTGATGGTTTCATGGATACACATGTCTGCTCAAAATGTGTTGACTTGCCTGAGGGTGTCAGAAGACTTAAGCGGAATAGAGACTTAGGTAAGGTAGTCAAAGACCCTACTAAGCCTATTCTAAATTATACTGAACCTATCTAAGTATTTTGTACTATTTTGGATCGAATCTTAAGTTTTATGCGATCTCTTAGACTTGTGGTGATTTGTTTAGACGAACTCTTGGCGTTCTGGAACATGCAGCTCTGCCGATCCCCGCGGCGGGGCACATCTTAGCGCATCCTTCACCGAACCTCCACCAAGATTTTCGACCCCAGTAAAAAAAAGTTCAGAACCTCTTATCGCAAAACCTCCATCACCACAACCAACACACGTACAATCACCATGCCCTCCGTCAGCAATCCCAACGGCCCCTCCAAGAACCGTCTTGCGGCGCGCGCCTCAAAAGCTCGCAAGGAGCGACGCAAGCGATCCGAAGCACCCAAGGATAAGGTCGCAAAGGCCGATACTACACGAGGAGCGCGACAGGGTCTTTTGCCTACGAGTGGACCTAGGGCGAAAATGAGTGCTAAGAAGGCGCGCAAGATGGAGAAGAGAATGGCGCATGCTATGAAGAGGAAGATGGAGGCTGAGGGCGAGGCAGAGATGAAGGGTAAGTCCTCGCTGTACGAGAGTTTGAGGATGGTATACTGACTTGCATAGATGCGCCAGAGGTCGAGGGCGAGAAGACCGAGGAGGTCGAGATGGGCGATATTCAGTGAGCGATACCTTATGGCGAAAGGGACACAAAACGACGACCCAACACAATGGAGGAAATGGAGTTTCGATAAGAGAAGCTGCTGTGATAGTACAGCTGCGAAGAGACTACCACGAGGCGAACATCACGACAAACCATAACGCCGAAACTAAAAGCATTCGTAAGACCAAGAGTTAGGCGATGTGGGATTATGGGAATAGATTCCAACGGAATCCCTACGGTCCGGTTCGCAACAGGCAAATGGGCAAGGTCGCAAAGGCACATGCGAAGGGAGGATGCCCTAAATATTCTTGAAGCCAATGAAAATTATGATAAATTTGCCATTTTTCTTTTTTCTAGGACCAATTCGGACCTAATCGCATGCATGGTGGTATTGCTAACCTGAGCTTTCTGTCTTGATAGCCCAAGACTCTGTCGTACCAGTATGCTTGTATCGTCTGACTCTCTCATCGTGCATTTCGCAGTGTTTGCTCGGAGCGCAGTTGAAAGTCAAGTCACTATTGCTGAAGCTTTTCTTGTGATCTTTGTGAGAATGCTGTTTGGAGCGCTACGGCTCTTCCTGATAGCTATTTGTTAGCCTCTTATGACCGAGACTTGTGAGAGCATTGACTGTTGTCAAGATGGTCCGTAGGTAGGCTATATATGTACCCAATACCCGCCGTGATTCATGCTCCTCCGAAATGGCTGCCTCTTCATCTTCCACTTTCAACTCACTTCTATCTCTACCTAGTGCGCATTTCACATTCTTTCCCTATCTCCAATTTCGTCTTCGCATGTTCAAATCTCATCTTGAACCTGTCATCATCCTGCAACAAGATGAGTACCTCACCATATTTGAATGGCCCAAGCCATGCGATTCTGGGACTCCTAAACAGCGTACCCGTCAATTTGATGACCGCCGAGTTCAAAAATCATCTCTTCTACAATTCGAACGGTCGCCTAGAGGAAGCGAAGCAGCAGGGTATCGACCTAAAGGACATCGTCTTCGGAAACGACTGTCTGCCGACCTGGGCTAGTCGCACCTGGGATTCAGAATACGAGACGCTGCACGAATTTCTACAACATGACCTTTTGAGCCTTCACGAAGCGCTTACGGCTGGCATCCTAGTCTGTGGGGACATCATCTCGAGAAGTAATCACAAGCTGCGTGAAGCGAAAGCTCTAGGTATTCAGTTGAAGGATATTCAGATCGGACTGAATTTGCTGCCAGTTTAGGGTGCTGCAGCGGAACAAGCGGTCCAATTTCTGCCCAAACAAAATGATGAGGGTAGTTATCACAGTTCTTCCGATAGCGATATTGTTGAGCATACGGGCACCTCTGGGGGAACTATTTCCCACGAAAATGCAGGAACCCCTGATGCTGATATCTCGATGAATCTACATCATCTTGACCTTTCAGACTCCGACTACGACTCCGATATTGACTCTGATGTCAGTGAATCCGAGATCAGTTTTGTAATGATACAAAACGATGGCAATCCGACCAACGACGAGGACGAAGGAAACACCATTTTCGACCCCGAGCCCATGTATGATGATTCAGACGATGATGAACAGCATATTTTTCATGGCGCTGAACTCGTGGGCTTTCCAGGGCAACAAGCCAACACCGACCTCGAAGTCTACATCGCCGAAGATGATGAGGATATTCAGGATCTTCCCAAGATGGAGTTGGTTGTCGATCAAGAGTCCTACGAACGAGTGTTTGGAATCGACGGCGCGATTGAACTCGAGATCGTGGGTGGTCGATTGATCTGCACTGGGGAGCTGTATGAGGAGGACCAGGAGATGGTATTGGAGGAAAAGACGGATGATATGACAAACGACATGGCGGATGTGTCACTCGTGGATCTTGATGAGGAGCTTTGAGAACCTTTTTGATGTCTCTGAGAGTGCTCCAGTTGCACATTGCCTTCAGCTCAAGGCTTCAAATGACATCTTTTGAGAGAACAAACACGGATGATATTGGCAAAATGGGACAGAGCTTGCACAAATTTGATTCCAGACCATGGCTTGTATCTAGATTCCTACACAGAGCAAATGACTAAAAGCAATTGTTTTCATACCAAGTTTCAGACAATCCTGTAAAGCAGCAACCTATAACAATAATCCTCCTTTCCTTCAACATACCATCAAATTGACTTAACAATAGACCACCGCTCGTTTGCGAACTCAAAGACAACTCTCACAGTTCATCTTCGTTTTCGGGCCTCGGCATCTTAGGACGGAACGCGGCTCGCACAAATCGTGATAAACCTTCAACTCGGGCACATGAAGTGTTAGATGGCCTGATAGCTTCAGGAAGCTGCTGGAATAACCCTGGGGTCTGTTGGACCTGCGAGGTCTGTTCATTCTGCACATTGTGCTGGTTCTGAGGACTCTGCAAGCGAAGGACCTGGCCCATTTGCATCTCCAGCTTTGCGACACGAGCCTCCAATACGCGATTCTTGTTTTCAAGGTCCATCTGTCGTTTATCGGTACTGGGCTTGGTCAACGAAGATCTCTGCAGTCGAATCGTCATCGGGGCCTGCGTAGCAGTGCTCTTTTGAGGTGTGCTCGCTGGATAACTCGCATGGTTGATGCCACGGCCAGCTGAAGGACTCCCTGGTGTGGCGAAGATGGTTGATTCGTCTGTATCCATGGGCGTTGGAAGAAGGACTTGGGGGGTTCGCTTCGGGGTTGTGAATAGGCCCATGGCGGACTGAGTAGGCGTAGAAGCTAGCATTTCACCAGCCCTCATGTGCGGACCAGCATTTGCATGTAGCTTCGCAGCGCGCACGTTGGAGTAGATCTTACCAGATCCCCTGCAACCAAACTTCACACAAATATAAGCGGTTTCTCCCTCCAAAACCATCATACCATCAATGTCTTCCAGGGCATCTTCCAGGCTCGGTTCCTCAGCAAGGGCATGGAACTTCGCGCTGACATGTTTTCTGGCTTGGGAATGATGCTGAAAGATGGCGTTGATCCTTTTGCAGCCAGGCTTGATGCAGGTCCACACACCCTCCTCCCTCGAATATTCCATGCCTTCGAGATTCTCATCTGAATAATCAGGTTCCTCGGCCAAGGCATGATTATCGCTGACGGCGTGCCTCTTGGCATGGCCGAAATGTTGAATGACTTTGTTGAATCGTTTACAGCCACGCTTGACACAAGTCCAGACGTCGTCATCCTTTGAGTACTCCATGCCCTCAAGGTGCTCGAATGATTCTTCGGACGAACTCACAATTTCATTGAGTTCCTCGGCAGCCTCGAGGTGAGCGGCTGAGCCGAAGTGGCTCTTGGCGTTACCGAGACCTCTGATAACCACGTTGAACTTCTTGCAGCCTTGCTTGGTGCACTTCCAGAACAATCCGTTTTCTGCAACATCCATGCCATGTACGTCGCTCTTCTTCCAGGCTTCTTCGCCTGAATCTTCTGCGTCTGTAGAGTGCAAATCTTGTTCGGTCAGCGCATGCCCGAACGATCTACTATGCTTCTTCATGGCGGTGTAGGAGTCGAACTGGAAACGGTATCTGGGGCACTTTTTGTTGATACATCTACCCTTTTTGCCTCCAGCATAGAACTGAATGCCAGGCAAGGCGTCTCTATCGCTGCTGTAATCAAGATCCTCGTCATCGAAGTTAACAGACCATCCGCTGCGATGCTTGTCGTCTTTCAGGTGGCGGAAGAAAGCGTTTGCGTGCTTGAAGACAGTCCCGTGCTCGTCACAACCAGGGGAAGTGCATCGAAAAGATCGAAGCGCTTCCTGCTCGGCTCGAAGGGCAGACAAAGTGGGAATGCTCGAGAGTAGGGCTTTATTCAGGTTTGCAGCAAATTGGTGAGCACAAGTGTCTGCATGGCGAATGAACTCGGATTTGCCCTTGTAGTCTGTACGGTAGTGTCGACAGCAGGGCTCGTTACAGACGTAAGGTTCAGCAGATACGGGCCCGAAAACATCATCTTCTTTGGTGCTCTGAATCAGAGATGGTGTGAACGCTGAATCGGTATCATACGCAATCTCGTTCTCACCACGCCAGTCTTTATGGCCAGATGAGTGCGGAACATGCGGATAGAAAAGCGCACTGGTCTCAAAGACCACATCGTACTGCTCGCATTCCACATCCTGGCACAACCACCTAGTGTCATGCTTGCTCGCTTTGGCGTGTCGCTGAAGTGCAGGCTGAGCTGCAAAGTGCACGCGGCACTGACCGCATGCATAGGGACCTTGATGCCAGATTTCGTCGTGCTTCTAGCACTCTTCAGCGGAGACAAAGACCCAGCCATCGCAGTTGACGTAAGGACAGGTGAAAGTGAACTTTTCAGCGTCGTTGGGACACGCATCTTTCACGTAGTATCCCTCGGGCGCTGGTCCCAAGGGCTCTTCGCCAAGCGAAATGACCGAAAGAGTATCCTCACTGGAAGTCATGGTAGCGAGGGTGATGCAGTGTATCGATAACCTTTTGAGTCAAGTTGTGAAGTTGAAGGAGAGCTCTGGCAGTCTGTGTTTATGAGTATGTAGAACAGAGGGCTGCGAGATGAAGTCGCACCTTTGAATGAAGACGGAAGAATATTATATCTTCCAAAACTCTCGCAATAACTCTAAAATGCCTTCGTGGATGAACAGAAAGATGGATATCGCCTCTGTTGATACGGCTCATGAAGCCCGCTTGTGATGTTGGCGAGGGGAAACGGGGGGGGATCGGTCTTGGGTTATTGGAGACTAGTCTCAACAGAGAATAGGAAACTAAAGGTAATCTTGAAGTCTTTCTACGTGCGATATTATGTAGCGTTGCTGGGTAACTGGGCTTGTGTAACCGTTGGTGTTACTGACAACATGCCTGCCCCCAAGGTGACAAAAGCAATAGCCAGTCTGGCTTAAGAATTTTTACGTAATATTACTATAGAATTAATAAAATAAAGGATAAAAAGTAAAGGTCTCCTATTTTAATATGTTTAAATATAATTTATAAATTTTATATAAATTTTCCTTATTTAGTATGAGGATCTTAAAGTCCTAGATAAGACTGGCTATTTCTTTATTACCCCATTAGCTAGCATATAATTTAGAACAATAAGTAAGCGTGAAAGACAGAGGCATAATTTGTTAACAATGATAAAGGGAACACTGCAGGAACCGAGAGTTGACCCAACCCTGCATGATGACCAGAACGAATTGCGACGTCTGGATGGGCTAGCAACATAGAGAAACAATCGGAAATCAATTTCAATCACATCCGGTATGGTGTAGTGGCTAACATTTCGCGCTCTCATCTTCATTGAGGGATCAGTACCGCGGAGCCCAGGGTTTGATTCCCTGTACCGGAGTACCTATTCTTTTGCCCTTGAAGCATCTTTTTTGGTGGTGGAGAAGCACTTCATTCACTTACTCCATTCCTCTTTATATTTCCTTTTAGTCAGATCCCTGGATTCAAGGGCCTTCATACTCTGATCTTCACTTGCATTAAGGGGAACAAAGAGCAAGTGCTTTAGGTAGTTATGTTGCCTATAAATGCCCTTCTTACCAAACTGTCTTTCATTGTGCAAAGAGTATGTACGGTCTTATTTAGTTAGATCTTACGGCACACGAAGGTAAAGAAATTACAAACCCATTTAAACGAAACTAAATACAAAAGAAAACTACTGCTCGGCAGGTTGGCCAACCCCTTACCCCATCAGTAACACCCCATGTTTCCTCTTTAGATGCCGTTTCAAATGATCTTTTCTTGCAAAACCCTTCCCACAATGTCTACATATAGGCTTGGATTGACTGAGGCCCATCTTGGCTGCTTCATCAGGATGGTTACTCCGGTAATGTCTTTCCAGATCGCGCCGCCATTGGTGCCCCTTGTTGCATATGTGACACTTCTCTGGTTTGTCCTCTTTCCGCTTTTGTCTTCTAAGGGAATTTTAGTGCTTGCTAAGGAAATCGTTTGGTAAGGGAAGATTACTTCAGATCACAGGGCCTTGTACCCGGTTCCATCTTCGTTCTTCGTTTAATAGTCGTCGTACTGGTTGCTATTTCGTCATCTTTCGCCGATAAGTAATTAGCCACTTGCGACTGCGACGGTCCTGTTGGACTACAAGTCATTGGCGAGGAAGAGTTTGTGTATGTAGAGGAGTAATTGGATGGTTCTGCGGTAGTAGTTGAACCAGTCAGTGTAGTAGCGGAGGGGTCGTTGACCTTGGGCATCATGCAGTGCCAGTCAATGGGTAGGATATCAAGGTAAGTATTCTCGAGAGCAGGTACATCGGGAGGGTCAAGGAAGTTCGGGTTGTTCAGGTAAGGGTGAGTGCTAAAAATGTTGGTGTTGTTCACATTGATGTTGTCTGTACAGTCGTTCGAACATACGTCGGCAAATGCTGCGTCATTCGTATGATAAGGAGGTCTCAATGACAAGCTATCCAAGTCATTGTCTTCAAAGTCAAGATTGAAATCTAACGTTTCGCTCATGAAGAGCGGATCATTGATGGGTGTCCGGCCGTCCATTTTTTGTCAGGCTGGACTAGACGAGCCATCAGTGGCTACATCCAGGAAACTTTTAGGGGCTCAGAGATTTGTGGTCTTTGATAGGGCGGGGTGTTGTAAGGGGTTCACAACAGGACACCTTTTTATGACATATCCGGGTCCAGTATTGGCGTGTGCCAACGGGGTTGCTGGGAGGAGCAATGGGAAAGACTTTGAAGGACTTAGGCGAGGGCTTTCGAAATCCTTGGGAGAGGGCCTCTGAAAGGCTTAGGCGTGGGACTTTATTTAAGCTGAAAACTGCCGGGAGTGGTCTGCCGTCTTCAAGCTAGGGTGTAAGGGAAGCATGCCCCGATAGGGTGAGAAGTGAAAACACTTCGGGGGTTGCGAATTTCGCGCGTTGCTGTATCAATTTATCTGTTCCGGGACGGGCTTGAAGATCTACGCTTCTGGTTGTCTTTGCGGGAAAACAACCAGAAGGGTAGATCTAGAAGTGTTGGAAAGATGGGAGCATGTTTGGGGGATACAGGCTGATCAACAGTCAGCTATACTCTCATGAAGAAACCTCGTATTCACTCACGTCGCGCGATCTCGCAATGGGTGGGCATCCAAGCTCACCACGCATAACAGGTACCAAGCATCATGCGTGGTGAGCTTCGGTGAAGGGGTTGCCAGCACCGCCAGGAGAACACAACCTGCCCGACAACAGTTGTAGCTACCATACTGTTGTCGGGCAGATCGTGGCCCTCCTGGCGGTGCTAACAAATGGGGATTATTATTAGGACACCAGGTCTTGAAACTACAAAAGTGAATTTGATGAAGAAGAAGAAGAAAAGCGAGAGAAGTCAGAGAAAATAGACTCTGGGTATTTATACTGATAAAAGGCGAGTTCATAGCTGAGCCGTAAATGGCTTCTCATTGGCAGATTTGGAGGCCTTTGCAGATGTTCATGAGGGGAAATGTCATATGATGGTCGGCCTCCCAGGCTAACGCGAGTCTGGAAATTCCCACTCCAGGCCAATAAAGGCGAGGAATAAAGAGCGGAAATGGAGGATGAAGGTTATGATGTACTTTATTGTCCTAGCGCAGTACCCTTACAGCAGGTAATCAACACTTATTACACCTTTGCATGATCTTCATTCTGTTTATTCCATACACTTCGCTACCAGTGACGCGGATGACCATTCCCTTTAATCCACAAGTCGAGCTTTACATTCTGTACATCATGCTCTATACATCATTCCTTTTGTGACGATGCAATTCGCTCCCGATACTTATCCCTTGGTACTCGATGAAAGCAAAGGAAAGAACTTAGCATGGATGACGGGGAAAAAGATGAAAACCAGGATCAAGGGAGTTGTACTGCCAGAGGTGTAAAAGAATAAGGTCCAAAGTGCTCTCCGCTGTTGCCAGGGAGTAGGCCAAGATGTAGAAGAACACCACCTGAACGGACAGACAATTCAGGGATTGCCTATGACCTTCAGTGTAAGATAAGAACCAGACGAGTAGATTCGACTTCCTACCTAGAGACTCCTTGGGAAGATAGGAAGCCATGAAAGGACAAAAGACAAATGAGAACGGCACCTAATGAAAACCCCCTAATCGTTCGCTACACGGCCATGTAGCGACCTGTCCGATGCTTGTCGTGAAGAGTTCGATTGTATACTTCGGGTGATTGAAGAGAATTGATTGAAAAGTGTGGAAAGGTCTGTTAAGATACGAACTTAAATACTGGGCATGGGTCAAGTTGATCTGCGATGAGTGGGATCTAGTTGATCTGGTGTCTGTGAAGTCAACCTGAGCGATGCACTGGTCACCGGGATGGTCAGGGTTTACGTTAACCGTGGCATGTCAAATGATTGCACTAAAAGTATCTCCGTTGTCCTTCCAAAAATGCGACATGGACATGATGTCGTTGTAGAAGAGATAGTTGGTCACTCCGCAGTATACGCTTCCTCGAACCCCATGCCGCCGACCGGGCGATCGAGCATGTCTCCTTGGAAGACTATGTGTCTGTAGAAGACGTTTCCTTCATTGTTTCATTGTGTGCACCAGAATTGTTCCTGATGCCATAGAAATTATTCTATTAGCAATGATTTTTACGATCTGCGAGAGTCCAGTTTCGGTGTTGTCGTGCTTCGCAATGAGACAACAATAGGCAATGGAAACTGCCTGCCACTCCATGAGGCATGGCTGCACCTCCATTGCGCCCGTAAGATGACTAGTTCGTTCGCAATTGTGATGAAAATTCCTGAGAATGATACTAGGCGTTCCATGTTGAAGACATGGAGCTTGTTTGTTGGGTAAGCTCGGTCGCCCGATATCATGACGGAGCAGTTCAGGGCTAAAGGGATCTCTCCACATTGTCATGGCAGTGGTCTACGGTCCTCAGTAGGAACCATTCAAAGGCGAGCTTTTGACCAAGGCAACCAAGTTGGAAACTGGGTTCCTCATTGACGGCAGCTCCGGCATAGCTATGCTGAGTTTGAGGCCCAATCCAGTGTTGGGGATGATATGCTTGGCCATCCGCGTTTTGTCATTGCAGATCAATTTGTATTGATATATAAGATCTGGAAATATCTTCTTGGAATATTTCTCTACCTCAGTATCCCCAGCCTAATACTTATAATAAGACCAGAATCGTCGAGCTGCATTTGCTCTTCACGCTCAGTATCATCAGCCACTGCTGTAAAGTATCGTAAAAGAGACAATTTAAAAGTACGAGTCACTACAGTGTTAACCCTCTGATCTAATTCTGCTCGCTATCATATATTGGAGCGCCGCATTCGCCGGTACCATGTGCGCTGCGGCCCGACAGCTGTACGACCTCACAAGTGGATGCAATAGAAATCCTCGCAAGGCGTTGCGGACTTTCGTGCCTGAGTTATGTTGTAACCATGCCAGCATGTTTCCCGGAAACGTGGAATGGTGATAGTGCGCTCTGTTGGTTGTCTGTGCCTTTGAAATATTCGTGCGAAGATGGGCAGAAGGGCATAGAATGCTTTCTAAAAGTTCAGGTTCGAGGCCTAACATCCGCCTCTCAGCGTCAGTAAGGAGAGTGATTGTGGAGATGGGGA
The DNA here is from genome assembly GCA_002980475.2 of Fusarium beomiforme. Taxonomy (NCBI): domain Eukaryota; kingdom Fungi; phylum Ascomycota; class Sordariomycetes; order Hypocreales; family Nectriaceae; genus Fusarium; species Fusarium beomiforme. The sequence continues at coordinate 215,678 of PVQB02000059.1, read as the reverse complement.
AACGTTTGTGCTCCTCTCTATTGGCACTTGGGTGTACAGATCCAACTGCGAGATGAGGAGCATCTGTTATACCGGTCATTTATGATCACATTGAAGCGGTGGGTGCCATGAAGTTCGTCGATATGTACTGCTTCACCTCTCTGAGGTCTCCTCGTGTGAAGGCGTTCTGATGATCTCGATGACCAGTATAATGCGTGTAGGAGTCTTGTTCTCGCTGCATCCCAGAATTGCAGTACCAAGATCGATAGGGATGATGGATGGACAGTTCTCGATATTGAAACATCTCATTGCACGAGCTGGTCCGGTGCATTACATATTTTTGTCTAATAATATGATCTTTCTCGTGGATCTCAGAGTGGAGTTCCGCCTTAGCCTTGAAATTCTTTGCGTAAATGCTACCATTGCTATCATCAACAGCCTGGAGTATATTCTTCTCTTGTGTTATTTTCAGCGTAAAGGTGCTGCTTGTGTCTTGATTGACATATTATGATGAAAAGAAGTAAACTGCGAATGCTCCAACTTCGATCGGTAGATGCATATTCGTTGAATTCGGAATGTCGACCTTGAACAGTTGAATAGCTGTTGGGACAGGTTATCGACAAACCACTCGAACGCCAGTTGGCCTTCTTGATGATGTGTAACCACCCCTACTGGATGAAGTCTTCAGCTCTGTCAATTTTTCCTGGGAAATATTGGTCCATGATGTTATCGATGAAGATCGTGAAGCTGATAGCATCCGAGCCGTCGAGAAAGGTGAAGACTCGTACAGCAAGAAGGAGGTCGTGATACTTCGGCTTGTCATCCCGATCTACCTCCTTCAAGATGTTCTGGGCCAACTAGAAAGCAACATCTTGGTTATCGTTCCAGGTTCAAGATTCCTTTGCAGCAAGAAAGGAGAGATGGCTCAAGTGTAAGACAAGCTCTGCAAGTGAGATAGCTGCCGTGCAGAGTGATCATATCAACTGTTCCTTGTCTTGCACGTGAAATGAAGAGTAGCATGCCATTCTCAGGACAAAAGAAAACAACGTGAGTCCGAGTCTGTTGAGAAAGAGTACTCGAATCGCTGTATTACTGGGATTGCTTTCCTAAGCTTCATTGCCAGCTCGTTTCCTTTATCGATGAAGTCAAGAGTGTCATCAGAGATTGTTTGACAAAAGACCATGAACAGATTGCATGGGTTCAGGCACCTAGATGTCTCCAATATCTTGCACATGAGAAAGGATAACTGAGTCTCTGATGTTCAGTCCCACGTTCTGGAGATTGAAACCTCTACCTGAAGATTAGCGCACACAAACAGCAAAAAAGGTGAGTAACTGACCAACTAAATACACTCGTGAAGCCGGAAACCGTGCTCTCTAACAATACACCCGTGACATAAGCCATCAGTACATATCCTGATGCTTGAATGTATTTGTGATAGGCTTTGACATGCGTAACGATGCACTTTCCACATCCAATTAGGATAAGGCATATATTAAAGGTTGTTGGGATTGCTCTCACAACGTTTGCATTTGTATGTTATTTGCACGGGTTCGTAGTTTGTTCCAGCCTTGACACACTCGGTGTACCTTCCCTTGCAGTACGTCTGATGGTGGTTTATTTTGGTAGGCGGCCAGTCGTAAGCTGCTTCACACGTAATGCGATAATTTGAGATTCCATTGTTGATCGGCTGAGCAATGGAAATGGTAATGAATGAGTGTGATGCCTTATGACGACGAACAGACCCAAGCCGATGGGGATTTTACGATCGACGCTGGCTTATTATAGTATGAGAAATCTGTGCGTCCGTCAGACCAGCTGCCCGAAGAGTCATGGTTTCAACCATACCGTCGCAATTGTACGACAGAAGCATCGTGGATGTGCTGCCATATGCTGGGCTTGCTCTACAGAGCCGTATTATAGTCTATAACGTACTGATATATAGTGACCTATCTTAGAATTTGAATAGGTATTGAAGTCGTTAACAGCGTTGAGGGAGAGGGTTGATAAGATCAAGGAGGTTCCACGGGTCATCAGTCGGCTGGTTTGGGAGGAACTGATCCTAGGCCAACGGAAGGTTTTCTGCTGGTATGATGACTTGTTTTCAGGCGAAGAAGGAATCTGGACTAAGACGATTCGGTCAAGTTTGAAGATCCAGCCGTCACTGAACAACTTGTCGATAGGGCTTCTTCGTCGGAACCTTGGACGATATGTCGTTCACCAGGCTCTCTGCCGCTTGCTGGCACTGTATCGCTAACTCCGTTGACCAAAGTCGTATATACTTACTGGGCTCAGGACTGTTATTATCTGCTTGGTCTTCTGCAGGGCGTCCAGGGAGTGAAGGACTTGCGAGTTGGGCATGAAACTGCTGCTGTGCGTCTTGGATAACATGCAGAATCTTGTCGACAACCTGTCGGTCGGTCGGTTGTGATGTGACATTCCTGAGAATGGTGAGAAAGGTTACGTCCATAAGTCTCAAAGTTGCAGCGCCATAAGTTCGTCTCGAAGCAACGATACCAAAACTCTTGCCCTGCATCTGGCATTCTTCTGTGCATCCTTCGAATAGAAATTTGCACTTAACGCCTCCATGTATCGCCTGCCTAAACTCTAGTGCTCGCCTAAACATACTTTGTGCCATGAGTCAAGTGTTAATCTGGGATGATCATTGCTTTCTGTGCAATGTCCAATGATCGCGCTCCCTCAAAATTATCGCCTGTATAGACACTTGTAGTGTTTGTTTTTTGAGATGTCTTTGTCTATGGTGACAGTCTTCGTATTGCTGGGATCAATAACAAGTTGTATCAAATGGTAACCTGCATGGCTTGGTGATCGCACCGAAGTTTCGGCAGAAGAATCATATGAGTTCGTGATTGACCTTGATGACGAGTGATATTACGATAAGCGTGAGATTCGAAGTCGCTAGCATCCTTGGCTTCAAAGTATGAACCAAAAGAGGGACAAAGTAAGCCATGACATCTGGGTTCGCAATTGCCCTCAAGAACGTTGAGTGCCGCTGTAGTAGGCCCGGTGTCTGGCACACGACGTTGTTCAGGGTACCACAGAGGTCGTGAAGGTTGCCAAATTCGACCCAGGCGGAGATTCGCTCAAAACTGCGCGTCATGGCAACTAGCTCAATGAACTCTCGGATCATGGCCTCACGGTTGCAAATACAACCACAAGTTTCGCTCCGAGAGACTGATTCAAGAAGGCTCTTCATCTAGTTCTGGTTCAGGCTTCACCTTCAAGCTGCTTAGTGAGTCATTCGATCTCCTTCATCTTTTCCCCGAGTTCCTCCTCGGCAGCGCGTCAGAAACCCGTGGCACGGGCGAGAGTTTCTTTGGCCTTTTCACGAGGTCGCTTTTCCTCGTTCAACTTGTCCCTTAGCTCTTCATTATCCGCGGCGTGAGTGGACGAGAAGATAAACTTTGGACTTGTCATGAGAGAGGCGTCCTTGTCAATCGATATAGTAGATGTCCTCCATATGGACACGGTTCGCAGACACATTATCACCAATATGAAAGTATGCGCCGTGCAGGTCCTTTAAGCCCTCTTCGCTGAGTGCCTCAGGTCCCAGACACGGATCGGGGAAATCGAGGGTGTCATTGATTGTGTCTTCGCATAGAAAGAGTTGTTATATAAGGGCAAAAGGGTCTCCCCGCGACCTGGATCACCCAGATGGCCTGATGCGATCGACATGTTCGAAACTGTCAAGCGCAGTTTCGGGACGATCAGAGTTGTCTGGGGTCGAGGTCTAAGTAGCATCCGTGGAGTGATCAGAGTTCTTTGGGATGTGCTCTGAGTAGCGTCCAGTTGGGGAACCTCGCGCTATCGTTCCAGCAGGTTTTGACGAAGGCTCAGAGTCAATTTTGTTCGTAACGCTTCAATGTGTGTAGTTCGCTGACGTGGCACACGGTGTGTGTCAGAGAAATTGGCCTCAGCTCTATCATAGAGCCACCAGTAAAGGAGCCAGGGCATGGCCAAGTCGATTGCTGATCTAATGACTTCGTCGGATGTCTTTTTCATGATGACGGCGAAAAAAGCACTGCATCTGACACATCTTGATGTTATTTAAAAGATCGAACTGAATCTGGTATAGGTATCTGTTGGCGATAGACTTGTTCGTGATGGACTGACGCGATCGGACTCACTTGGACTTAAGGTCCATCATTTCGTTGTAGTAGTCGATATCTTAGAAGAAGCTATCATAGGAAGCATTGCAAGTGAATCCGTCAGGGAAATCAGCAGTGTCAATCAGGCTCTTGGCCAGGAATACCGCTATACGATAGTTATGGGTGTCGATAGCAGAGCCATTGTTTTATACCTCAGTGACGATCAATGACATTGGAGATCTTTTGATGCGGTCATGCCGTCTTAGCGAAGTCGTAACGTAGAAGCTTCTATGTCTATTCCCTCCAACTGAGAATCACTCAGAACATCGGCGTGCTTGTTGACCTGAGCTGGTGGCTCCTCTGAGGGCGTGGCTAGGCGTTGTTGTTTGTTCGTTACTTTTGGCTGCCTGAGAGAGAACAAACCAGAGCTAGCTTGGATGCAGGAGTGCTCTTTGGTTGTGAGGTATTATTCAAGTTGCCGTAGAGATCCTTGAGGTCGTTGAACTGGACAAAGGCATCATTCAAATCTTCTGGTCATGATGACAAGTCGATGAAGCCCAGCAGACTTCTCCTCGCTGCCATGCCACGCTCTTGGTCTCATCAGAATAGTCTTCAACTGGTTGCTTTTGGTAATGAGACGAGGTGCCGCAATATCATACTGGACATTCTCGAATTCTGTTCCCTTCAGAGGGCTCTAAGCACACCCACTTGGCTATGGGCTCGTCCCTGGTAGACCTTGGGGTTTGGCGATTCCGGAGCTTCCTTTTGTTGGAAACAGGTGTGCTTACAAACTAGGACAGCATTATTCTGAGTCGAGAGCATTGTCTTCAATACAACAAGAGAGGTGACCGTTGAATAGGGCCTCGTCTTCTCCATCTGCGATTCTGAATCGCATCCGTCTTGCTTGTTCGAAATTTGCAGCGTATCCAAACGTTGGTCTTGTGCGTGGCCTGCATCCTCATTGGAGACACTGCTCCACTAGAGACTCAAGATGGGTCAGAGTAGACTGTGCTCAAGGAAAGCGATGATTTGTTGAGCTGCGAAATGGCGTCAGGTCTGATTCTCTTTGTCTTGCGGGTTATCAACAAGCCACTTGATCTGGAGCCTTTTCAAAGTAGTAGACATTAATAGCATGGCAACCAAGAACGAGTTCAGGAAACTTGCTAAGTCTCAAGCGATGCTCCATCGAATATCTAACGAGGATAACTTGGCGTGCGTTCTTCCAAGGATGTAGCTTTGCAAGCTCCCTGAGAGGCGAGTTGTCTCGGCAAAGCCGTCATTATGAGCTGGATACGGTGCCGAACGTGTTTGGCGCGGGTCTCTTGGGCATTTCCAAATCGAGTACATGGATCGCCTCTAGACCTGCCGGTATTTGCGCAATGAGCGTATACATGTCTCCGAACATAACTGAGGTACCTTATCATCTCGTCTAGCCTGGCGCTGTCACCACAAAAGTCCCAGGGCCTCGAATAACGATTTTGTGTTTGATGCCCTTACTCTCGAAAACTGAAGGGGAGACAAAGATCCCCATGTGCCGGGTCTTTTGGTCACATGCTTGTCCCTCGTCCGTCGGTTGCTTCGCAAGTCGATTGATAAACTGCTCAAGTTTCACTCGATGTTCTGCAGCGATTAGGATCCAAATCTTCGAACCCACGTGGCCGACATTCAGTGAGCGGAGAGAACCATCTTCGCAATGGCCAGCCGTGATGGAGAATTTATCCGCGATATGCCAATAGAGCTTATTGAAGACTGCTACACGGCTGTGAAACAGCTTTGAACCGGGGTCTCGCTTGGCTTTCCGGAACTTCCTGATCAATTTTCGCGTTGAGCACACGATGTTCTTGTCATTTGGATTGACGGGGGCACTTGCTATGAGCCGCCATGGTGTGTCGTCGTAGGTTGGTACAGTTACCTCCACGAACGATAGGAGGGTTTGATCGGCATAATCGGTGGAAGCTCGCTTCCGTTTAGCAAGTCGAGGAGGTCGAGGACGAGCCACGGTGGTGCTTCGAGGTGCTTGGTCGGACACTTCTTTGTCGTTATCATGCGGCAGGGAGGCCAGAAGCTCATTTATCTCGTCCCGGACGTGCTGTGCTGCATCTACAGGTAGATACATGCGCTCGTCTGGGAGAGTCGCTGCGAGTCTCAGTACTCCTGCCTCTCCACAAAATTTCAAAACGTCATGCGTGCCGGGCCGCGTGCTGGAGTCGCTTTAGGTGTAGTTGAAGCGATTGTGTTTGTGATTTGAAGGAGGACAGATGAGATGTGGGAGATGAGACTTTGATGGAGGTACTGGGAGGACTACAGTCGAAGAGGCGCACTGCATCCTTCATCCCGTACATGACAAACTCAAGTGTAGTCCACGGCACATGACATCTAGCGCGTTATCCTCGTTTGCAACAAGAAGTCACAAACAAGCTGTTCGTCTAGATGCCTTGTGAAATGATGATAGTTGAACCTGACCTAACCTCTGTACACGCTGACAGCGATAACGACAAGTCATCATCTAGACGTTGACCTTGTTGGAGCAGGGTGCACTTGCAGACCCGTCAACAGAAAGTCAAACTTGATTCCATTCGAAGTCAGACGTGGGGTCGGGATAGTGATAACCTAGGGCATATGTGAGCAAGTGTAAGTAGTAAGTAGAGCTAGGTTGTCCTCACCCTGCTGTCGAACCTGATGATGTACACTCAAGCAATCATCAGTCGCCGCTCACTCTCTGTCGCAAGCAGTCGAGGTGGCAGAAGTGCTGTTCGCCGAGAAGACTCACAAAGACATGGGCCGCTCCCTCACGGCTGGAATATGATACAAAAAGAGCAGCACGGCTAGGGGGAGCCGCACCATGATAGTTGAAGAGAAGAAAGGAAAGGAAAGGAGAGCACAAGATAGGAGATACAGCCGTTATAACCTCCAATCTTCGGGGCTGGAATAACATTTTATTCTGATTCTATCGATTTCTAAAGATATCTCGGTGGTCGGGAGGTGATTCATCTGTGGCATGAGAATTACGGACGACAGCATTGTCTCCATCTCCGTTCCGTCATAACGACGGAAAGCAAGTCTCGGTGCACACATCGTACGAGTTTCCTTTGCTTTATCCGTCAAAGCGAAAGTCGTAGCAAATCTGGTGTCCACGATTTGCTTGCTGAGCTTCGACACGGCTTCGTGCATAGTAACCAACGGCTGTTTCCAGTCTGGACACATCACCATCCGGCGACCATGTGTACACTTGAGTGTTTTTGATTGGCATAATGGAATCAACAAATACAGGCACTTGTGTCATGTTGGATCGAGAGTTACCCGTGTCTCGGGAGTTATTTGCGGAAAGTGGTGATGACTCTTCGATTCCTCGATCCAATGTTTGCTTTTCGGGAGCACGGATAGTGCACCAATATCCATAGTTGCGAAGCCCAACAGCATGAATGGACTCGGCAAGAGACTTGAGAGCTACAAGGTGAACAAACATCCTCGGCCCGTATACTATCATCCCTTCCATAATGTACCTGCCCATCCGCCGGATGCCTCCCCAACACAGATATCCCACTTCAACTCACGCAACAGCCCGGCCAAACACGCCAACATCACCAGATATCTGAACCAGTCCATCATTTCTGTAATTCTGTGCTACTCCAAGCCCTCTTCTCCTCAGTTCCGGCGGGTATCAAACTCCGAGAGCTTCCCGTTGATACATCGTCATCTCCCGAATCGAGATGCTCCGTCAAGCTCTTGAGAAGCAACCAACACAATCCGCTTAGACTAGTTAAACTTCCAAGAATATTTTGGCCCGACGCATACCTACTCCGGGTCGACTACGGGCTTCCCTCACTCACTCGGACTGACGAGTTATTGTGTGGATAGAAGCCGCTGGTATGAGGACAACGGCTTTCACCAAAGCCGCGTTTCAACTCAGGACGTTTGACATATGACTCAATCTGCAATCTAACGTGTCGGATTACACCCGTCCGATCCGGTGGCGATATCACGGACAGTCAATTATTGCCGTTAATCAATTCACGGCACGGGAATGTTGTCAGCTTGTGCGGCTTTTCTGTAAGTCGCCACTATGAGACTGAGGACTTCACATGTCTCAACCCAGGCTGCCAAGACGTCGTCAGCGGCAGAGAGTAATATTAGAATGGTGATTGGATTAACAGGGCAGCCAATAGCATAGTTTTCCTCTGGTAGATGATTCCCAGGCTTAGGGCAAGATTAGAGATGAGGCTTGGGTTAGTGAAGTTGTCGTGATGCAACGGGATTCTATTGCGTGTCTAGGCTTCTATGAACAGTAGAAAAGAAGACGTAATCTCAAGTTCTTAGCTAAAGACAAAAGTTCATACTCCGTAGGCACGCCTTGGATAAACTCAGAATAATTAAATCTCAATTCAAGTACAGTATTCATTCGTTCTTTGTATGCCTTAGGCCTCCAGTGCCTGTACCCCCCGATGGCTCCGAGATTATTTCAGGTAACATTCACGGCAAGTCACTAGGAAAAGTAAAGTGTGAGGCGAATTAGCTTCATTTCTAACCAAGCCAGGCCATGTATCAGCCTGCCTCATCTCTATCTGCTATGTCTCGTTCAGCCGAGGAATCGAGAGAACCTGAGCGAGTGTGATATCCCCAACGCCGATGATGTTATGTAAGAAATAGGGAAACAAAATACTGAGAGCCATCCCTTCCGATGCCATGCATGCCGCACTCCCAACGACGTACAAGTGATTCGGCCCTGAGGTCAAGCAAACCACACGGCGACAAAGCCAAGAACACACAATCTATCATGCAAACTTGTCTTTCCACGAGTGATCCAAAGTCCTTTCAGATGCCAGGAGCTAAAATAGTAACAAAAAAGCAACAAAACATCCACACTGCCCATCGCGCCGTTCATCCCACATCCCGAATCGCCTATCTGCGATCGAGGTAAATTTCGTATTTCATAAGACATGTTTCGTGTCGTGAGGTGTGAAACAATATAACAATAACAATATCAATGTCAAGGCTGAGATGGTAAAAGAAAACCCGATATAGTGGAATACATGCGTCAAACGCCGTGAAATGACGATACATGGAGAGGTCGACTAAGCGGCCTAGGCAGCATAGGCTTCGCGGTAAGCAGGGTACTCGCTAAATTGCACATCGCCGTAGCTTGAGGTCTTGACCTTTCCGGGATATTGCGCGTAGCTAGAAGAGTAGCTAGTATCGCGAGCAGGCATAGAAGGACGCTCAACGACACGAACGCCAGGCTGATTGGCATAGTATGAGTAAGCCTCCTCAGCGGTAGTTGTGCGTGAGTATGAGTTCTGTAGCGTTGTGCGGCCATCGTTAACTCGATATTGCATCACATGTTCGCCACGCGACTCAGGAGAGCGGTGCTTCTTGCTACTGCGGTGAGCTTTACGCTCCCGTCGATAGCGTTCATATTCGTCCTCGTCATCACTCTCAGGAACCTGAGCTTGCATCCTTGTTCGGCCTCGACCGCGGGGGTCTGGTTCGGGATACGCGCCACTGAAGGTTTGAGCTCGAGAGATGCCTGGGACGTGGCGACTGTAACCCTCAGTGGGCATGGTATTCGTACGTCTGGGGGAAGATGTGGTAGGCGCACCAGTAGCTGTGGCTGACTTGTGCATGTGAGGGCGGGCGGTAGGAGGAGTGGCCTCAATAGGATCATCGACAACCTCAGGCTTGAAAGCCTTCTCGCCTGCGGATCCACGCCTGGGTTTGGCGGATGATCGGCGGGCATCATCATCGTCGGCCGGGGCCGCGAAAGGAGAGCTTACAGGAGGAGGCGTAGGAGCGGGAGGTTGGACATGTCGAGCAGAGTATGAGCCCTTGCTTCGGGAAGCCTGGATGTAGTTGAGTGCAGCATTTGTCTTATCCTGATATTCCACGGGAATTGGTGGCGGGTGCATTGAGCTTGTTGTGGGAGGAACCTCTTCACGGTGTGATGATCGATCACGCTCGCGTCGCTCATCGTGCTTCTTGCTGGACTTTTTCTTCTCAGACTTTGATGAGATGGGCTCACCATCGTAGGTCTCAATGTAAGGCTTCGCATGTCGCTTCTTGTCCTCAGTATCTCGCTTGCGAGATTTATCTCGAGCCTTCTTCTCGGCGCGTCGAACTTCCTTTTCGGCCTCCTTGGTCTCCTTCTCAGCACGGCGAATAGCTTCCTCAGCTCTTCTCCTTCGCTCACGCTCGCGCTCTCTCTCCTTCTCTCGTTCTCGGATCTCTCGGGCATACTCCTTCTCTCGCGCTCGTTCCAACTCTTTCTCCCTCTCCCTGTCTTCGCGCTTTGAAGACTTGTCTTGGTATGACTTTTCCCTTCTTACAGTTCGAACTCCCTCAAAGATGTCGGCAGCACGAGGATGCTCATCCTCGTAAGAACGCGAATATGAGGAGTAACCTCGGACGGGCGATGAATTCCGGTCCGCCTTGTATGAGCGATCATTAGTGCGAATTTCGTATTTATATGTTGCAGATGTGGGTGTAGGTCGACTTGATGAAGGGCTCGCGGCAGCTGGAGAGCGACTTGAGGCGCTCGCGGCTGCTTTCGCCCGCATCTGTTCGCGAAGCTCTGCTAACCGGGCCTGATCATCATAGCGTTTCCGCGCTTTTTCATCGGCCAATAATTCGTAAGCGGTTTGAACCCTCTGAAACTCGTCCTGTTTTTGGGCCTTTAATGTTGGGTCCTGGACTTTATCGGGGTGGCACTTGAGAACGAGCTTTCGGTGCGCGGATCGAATCTCGGACAGTTGCGCATCTTTGGCAACACCCAAGATTTCGTAAGGATCAGGAGTTGTTGTAGACATATTGAGCGATCTGGGTTCGACTACCGGTTGGGCTGGAAGTCGAGTATATAGGTTAACAAATGGTAATCGTGAGGCTGTCTATTAGCATCGATCCGAAGGTCGTCGGAAGGGCGAGGCTATAGCGGATCTTGTGAGGCTGTTAAGGGATAAGGCAGGGCTGGGTGGCTGTATGTATATTAGGCCAAGTTGGGTATTCCCCGGATTGGTGTTGATGTCCAGCGATAGGATGGAGTCGCAGGATAGGTGGTCTGGGCTTTTGGGGGCGGTGTCTGGTGTCTTTGAGTCTCGTCGCCAGAGCAAGGCGAGTGGACGCTCGAATTTGCAGGGTACCGTCGAGCCAGGCAGAAACTTGTACTTATACTTGCAAGTGCAATGCTGGATCTAACGAAAGACCAGAGTTGACAAGTGATAAGAAGGAAAAAAGAATTTATTTACGTGAGCAGCCGGCTGCTGAACACGAGTGAAAGTGAAGATGTGAAGATTTGGTGGTGTTGTTTGGTTGTTCACGTCCACAGTGGAACAGAGGAACAATGCGGGAGAAGGAGACCAGCAGTCGTTGGGGTATTGACTATTGAAGAACAAGAGCCAGATGAGGTCACGGGCGAAAGCGTGGCTAGCGACAGGGGAGAGTGATTCGTAGGTACAAGGGTCGATAGTGAGAGACGGCGGACAGAGAGACTAGAGTCGACGATCAGACGCCATGTAGTAGGGGGTCCACGACTCTGGCTTGCTGGAGGGTTGCCTTCTAGCTTTGGGGGTGCTGGTCAGAGCGGTCCACCTGTATCGTCTGGTGGTGCGTGGTTCTGAGCTGTTGCTAGTGGTCGCTGATGGTCCAAGGTGGTCCCCTGAGGGGTGCTGTAGAATGTAAGCGGCCGTAGATGCGCAGAGGTACTTGTTGGTCCCTCCTTGAGATGGAGTCGGTCCCGTCGTGGTCTGGTCTCGCTGGGGTGGAGTGTGTGAGCCGTGACTTGGTTATGGGACTCGAAGAATCACTTGATCCGATGAATTTGACCAAAATGAATAACTTGGTTTTAAAAGACTGGATCAAACAAGTAGGGACTACTAATCAAGCCCAATGGATTGACTCGCGAGGTGTGTATTTGTAACGAGGTGGTTGGGTGTTTTCTAAGCTGTGGATGGAAGTACCTTTTCTGTGCCAAGAGCCTTTCTGCCTGAGGCTTGGGGTTGAGTGAAAAGGGTACGTATCTCCGAGTGGAGTGAGAAAATTGAACTGCAATCGAAGATTGGAAACAATTGGATGAGGGGATTCCGTTCCTTGCTCCTAAAGGCAAAGAATCAGGAACGTGGCGAGTTGATTTTACTTTAATTCTGATTCTGAAGCTCGTAAAGAGACTTGAAAGAGACTTCAGGAGTTTAAAACTCGCCCCCTTAGTCCCCTTTCGAAACGCGGCGATGGCGATTTATCATGAGCTGACTAGCAGCTCCAAGTGAACTGACACGCCGGAGCAAGATGCTTGGTAAGGGATTTCTCTCTGCAATGCGGCCTCGGACGAATAGCGTAGCGTCGCAGCAATGGAGAATCCTGCTAAAACAGCCAGCAATGGAAGGACATAGAAGGCCTCTGAGAGTCCAGCCAAGAACAGACCTAGGTAGCAGACGGGATTGCTGGTAGTCCGCACTTATACCGGGTTAGTGAGCGGTCCGCTGGCCGTTAGTGGTCAATTGTACGGCGGCCTCTAGGGCCATTTGCACTGAAATGGCTCGCTGGCAGACCTGATTCAACGACAAGTGGGTTTGTGGCACGGGTTGCAAGAGGTACGCGGTCTTACGAGTCGAGACACGTTGAGGTACATGCGTCTTGGTGGCAAGGTCTACGGAGCTAAGGGTACCGGGTTTGGTGAGTCAGGTTTTTGCTCAAGTACCACGTCACTCCCTTCACTGTTTCGCTGCCGGCGAACTGGCTGGGGATGCGGCCGCGGAGCGCGATTGAATCAGAATGAGCCGAATAACGAACGAATTGAGAATGATTACGATTATCTTTTCAAGGATACAGGGTCAGAATTCGGGGTCGGATTTTAGGATCAATTACTGGATTTGAGTAATCTCCATGCCCGAAAGAATCTATTCCCCGTTGAATAATCAATCAGTCTTAGCTTAGTAGAAGGCGATTCCGTAGTGGTGTACGAAAATTCGGTACCTGATTTTCCGGTTGCACAGAGCTGATGGCCAAAGTACCTCTTTAATTGAAGTGGCTGGTAGTGGCGAGTAAGACCCTTCAATTGAACAGAATCTTTCTGTTGAGATCCAACGTGAATCAATCTCGGGGCAAACCACGGTAGCTGATGAAAGCTGATGAATTGCTTGTGCGAACGTCGTAAGAATGAGCCACAATGTTCACGTATGATGAGGTGAGGCATCCAATGCTCCGGGTCTCACCAGATCATCCATCGTCAATTCAGGGTCCGAGTGGATATGCCACAAGAAAGTCGGCTCGTCATTGATCAATCCGAAGACTCCGTAAAACTTTCTTTGTTTGTAAGTATCAGCTCAGGAACATCCTGACAATGCAATCGGCCCAGCAAAAGCAACATCCGTTCCTGTGATCCCGCTCAGGCGTTCATTCATTCAACCCCCGTGATGAAACGGGTCCTGTAACCGCAGAGCGACGGGCATCACGGAGCCCGATCGGTAGCTGAGAGATGCCCAGCGGGAGGGATGGGAGCGGGAGGGAGCGGGACGAAGCCAGAGGCGGTGAGGCTGATGACTGGCGCGTCTTCTCTAAATTAGCAACAAAAGGCTGTATCTAAGGTTCTGTAAGCCAGCTGAATGACACGAGGCGGTGCTGAACGTGAACGATAGTTCCTCTTTCAGCACTTGAAGCAAGGCTGAATAACTGATAGTTGAAAATGGTGTCCATGAGGCTAAGCAAAGTAAAGTACAATACGCCGATGCTAAGGCAAACTCGACCCCAATGTGAAGCTGTTCAAGCCTCTCTGAGATTGGATAACCAAAGTGCAAACATGCATGGTCCAAACAACGACATATCACTTTTCAACAGTCGATTGGGTCTCTCACTTCCATCTTATTCATTGGATCACCAACATTTTGGGCTGACTGGCTTGGTCCTTGTTGGGCTGAATACCGCTGAGGCCATCGGGGCATGAATTGCAAGACAGCATCATGCCTAAACCAGAAGCGATGCCATAAAGTGCAAATGATTCTTTCCGCCACGAGAACAAATGTTAGATCGTCGATCAATTCCTCGGTGTGTAGAGCTCCAGGGATCGCCGTCTTGAGCTCTTAACAGCTCTGGAGCTAAGAACAAAGCCAAGCTCCCTAGCTATGCCCTGGTGATATTTGGAGAAGACATGCGGTCAATTGCTTCAAGAAACTTGCATGAAATCACTATAGCGACGAGCATCCCATGAGCGTTTTAGCTTGATGCTCAGCTCGCTTGATCAAACGATGCAGCTAAAAGGCTCCAGCAAGGTACGGATACCATCTCCACGAAGGGGCTTGTATCTCTCGTAGCGCGCGATTCTATTCATCGGTCTATTGAAATAGGCGACCTGCTACAGCAGATATCCCTGAATGGATACCCCTTGTGGTGCCGGATAGTGATAGTAGGCGCAGGCCATGGCATCACGAGGCCTGCATTTCCAAGTTGCACGACGTCTCTAGCTTTCGCTTCACCCCCTGCAGCGCGCTCTCTGTGGATACAGAATCTGGTTGCTGTGGCTCTTTGATGAGTGTCCTTGAGACTCACGAGAGTAAACAATGGTAAATTTGAGAATGATTTCTTCGGTGAGGAGTTTAAGAGTCGTTTAGATAGATGCCTCCACATGTAGTATGCCCCCACGAAAAGCAAACCACGGGTGAAGTCCATGTGGAGTGAGCTTCATGAGCAGAGTATCATGATGCGGATGCTACACCAGCCAGACACACGAGCATTCCTGCAGAAGGCTTCTCTGTGGTCTCCTCATCCGATAGGAGATGGACCTGCAGAGATGTAGTGGGCACAGGCTGACAGAGACCAATTAACCAGAGAAGAAAAGTCTCAAGATGGTGGTGAGGGGCATTTCTGTTTCTCTGCATGACACCATCCAAGAGAAAACTCGAGTCCTACGGTGCTGCAGAAGCCATCACATCCACCAATTTTTCCCAGTCATAAGCGCCTGTGTGACGAGCTGTGATGGAGTAACGAACCACACATCACCTTCTTTTCACTACAAAATTTAATGATATTCTTCCGATTCCCGATGAACGATGAAATAGTCAGATGCTCCCCCAGATCAGAGACTCGTGGTCATCAGCGTCATGGCCCAGAGCCGTTGGGCTGGGCCGAGAGAGACAAGGACATAAAAGAAGGCCTGGTGTCCAGCACGTGATTGGCCAGTTCTCCCCCATCTCGGGAGAGGGCGGGGCCGCCAACGGGCTCTGCATCTGATCACATCTCTGTGATATGCCAACCAATCAAGATAAGCATCTCTGTCTCTGAATGAGGGCTTTTCTACAAGTTTGTTCAGCTCCAGGCTAAATCACACATCACTACATATGTCTGTAAGATCCAAGATCAGCTCAGCACGCGTAAGACTCTCCAGGTCTCCGTAACTGGCCAGGTTACAGCCGGGCCATCTGAACAAACAAAAGACCAACCTGGGGAAAACCAACCGCCACCGCCAGAAAAAGCGAAGGAAGAGGAAGATCATCGACAGTTTTGTCCAGGGGGCTGTTTCCCATCTGAGTAAAGAGCGTGGAGGGTGCACGTCTCTGATAGGTATAGCAGACGGCAACGATTGATAGAGGACCCTCTTCACGAGAGCTTTCTAGCCATGTCGAGGTAAGGCCGGTGCTTGAATCTGATCGCAGCATGTGGCTTTGGGGATCACAGACCTGGGTTTCTAGGCTGATCCCTGAGACGAAGCGCCAAAGTACCTTTTTGCGGTTATGTACTGCGCAGAGTTACAAGTTGAATGAGAGATGAAACAGCAGTGGCAGCAAGGTTCTAGAAGAGTTCTACCTCTGAAGTTTCAACAATACCAACGTTGAATTCCTGTCCCACGATAGTTATTTCGACATACGCCGCGTTCTTCTCAGGCGCAATGACATACAAGACGTACCACGATCATACGGTTGACGTTAGGGCAGAAAAATTGAGTGTGTGGCCCGGCACGAGCTCCTGGACGTTTGCTTGTTCGGTAGCTTGCGATGGAGGATGCACCACGTGGATGTGCTCTCTACCAGACGTCAATCCTTGGATCCGGCTTTTTCGTTACTGTCAAGATCAGGTTTCCAAGTTTTGAAGTGACAAAGCTGGACTGAATCACTGACGATATCCACCGTGTGAACCCAACAATGTTTTATAGTCATTGCATAGTAAACCTGATCCATCTGGCACCGACTCTACAGCTCGATCGATACCGATACCCTTGGACGATCCCGCGATTGGCGATGTCATGACCCCTCGCACGTGTCTATGTCAAGTAAGTAGTTAATGACATCCCATCCTCCATGGAACATCCCGCCTGCACTCGCGTCGGTCAAATGCCTCAAGAGCCTGTACCTGGAAAGATCTTCGCGTGCCATGTTTTAATTCTTTTGCTTCTTACCGAGCGGTAAACGCGGGGTCAAGCTACCGTACCTGATCTAGTGCTTGTACTGTAAATTCATTAGGCCTTGTAAATTCTCAGGCTCAAAAGAGACAAAGTCCTTGGCTTCGCCGCTCCCAAGATAGAAAAGACACAGGGAACTAAGCCACGCTATTGGGCTGAGGGTATCACGACAAAGACTGGCGGTGAGCAGGAATGAAAGGGAGAATGGATGGCCCCCTCTCTGGGCGGAGCCATGTAAGTTCCCCGCAGGATCAGGTTGAATTGTTTGTTTGGATTGGATCCCTTTTCTGAATTCTGTAACTCGGACGACCATGAATGAGCAAGGAGATGTTTTGGTTGACATCAATGTTATAGGCACGTGGAGAATTATCATCGGATTCTGCGTGTTTCAAATTCCAAAGGAGAAGTTTCTTTGTCTGCTTGGCGTCTCAATGGGAGGGGAATGGCTTCACCGTAAAATCAAGGAGATATTAGCTGAAGCACTACTGGGTTGGTGAGGCCGTTTTCTCAGGGGTGATTGATCGTTCCCCTGGATCTGCATGATTGACAATTGAAGCCTGAGTGTTGATCGTGAATTCCGGCCTAACTCTAGGGTAGGCATCTCCGAATACCTGTCACTACATCTGAAAGACATGACGCGACATTGTAATACATTGACGAGAAGGAGGTTCAATTCAATTGAAGGTTTAATTAGCTCTCACTCTTCCGGCCCTTAGATTGATCATTGGGACCACGTTCATGTACTACAACTGCATTACAGTTCATCCGTTGGATCCGACTACGACTCCAAGCTACCAATGTTGGTTCACGACGAATACCACATCGATCCAATGCATCCCGATCCAGCACAATGCAGACGATGCGTCACAACGTAGCAGACATATCAGTAGCCCACAACCATCTGTAAACTTATCAAGAAGCTCTCGCTTCACCTCTCTATTTGAGGCCATCTGCCGTTTCCCAACGTGGTTCGTTGGGCACCAATACGAGCCCGAGTCTAGGGTAAGCCAAGAGCGAATGACGGGCCATGGATATGGCTGTCGTCCTCCCAGATAGGGAGATCTAGGTCTACTACGATGGGCTTGTTGAAGTGTTTCCCTCCTATGTGTGGATATCGACTCTTCATGATCGCCGCGTTCACCACACACGTCTCTCGACGACCCATCCTCCCGGCGAGAGCTACCTGGTCGCTTCTTGGTGAGGCGGGATCCCCTCCTAATCCGATAGTACCATGAGAGGCATGCATATCCGCAGGGCCAGATCCAAAAGCGTATGGGGAACTTCCTGCTGAGTTAACGGAATGAGGCACGCCCGTTACGTCAGGCTCGCCTATACTTGTTCCATATCGACCTGGATGGGAGCCATCGTTGGCGAGAGATGGAGTCTTCTTCCCAGTTAGATCCACCAGGCAGGTTTTGTTATTACCTTCTCCGGGATCTTGCCAGCGTACAATACTTTTCTCTTGATAGGCAACATTTCGACATTTGAGATCCCACATCACTCGCTCAGCACCTCTTCCATCGTGAATGTGGCCACACACAGCGAGCTGTGGCCTTACTCGCCAAAGAGCCTGTCGAAGAGCTTCGCAGCCAGTAGCTCGACGCTCACCCGTTCCGTCGCAATGCGTCCTTGGAGGCGTGTGTGTCACCACAACATCAGCGTCAAGTGGTATAGACTGCCAAAGCGACGTCAGATCTGACCAGTTACTGGGATTCTGAGGGGCATCATAATAAAACGCCCATAGCCCGAAACGTGGAGAGTATGGCGACCCAAAGACCTTGAATTGAGTACGTGGTCCTAACGGAGAGGTGAGGCGGATAGTGGCTGATTCGTGAGAGAGGTATGTTATCGAAGGTGAAGACGTGAACAGTCGTAGACACTCGTCATGAGACTGCAGATTCTTGTTGTGAAAGTAGAGACCATGCTCAGCATAAAACTCTGGATCTAGAGTAATGTCATGATTTCCTGAAATTCACGGATAGAGTCAGATGCTGCTATACTGTCCCATGAGGAGGCATACCAGCGATGACGATTTTGGCTTCAAAGTCCTGCTTCTCCAACCAAGCCACTGTCTTGGTAAGCTGGGAGATATCAGCTTCAGCCATTTGTACGACGTTTGGAAGCATATGGGCCAGAACTACAGACCTCTGCGTGACTCCCTTGATTTGTCAAATCTCCAGCGTGGATGAGGACATCTCCTTTTGGGAGTTTGACCTGACAATTGTGGGTATCTGATATACACACGATTCTTGTCCTTCTCCTCTTCACACCTGCTATGGCGTCGACGGAAACGGAAATCATTTTCTAGAACGCCGAATTGAACCCAAGAGTTTGGTTGATTTACTCTAAACTCAGGAGCCGAAACTGTAATCGCTAGCGTTTGTGAAGTTTTCTGATGGATACCATCAGCCATGCAATTGCGGAGTTGTCTGAGACAATTCTTTGTCTTTTTCAGAAAATGGAAGACTTTTGAGATTCCGACTGCAAGGGATGTTTGTGCAGCTGCAAGACGGGAGCGTCCGTCAAAAGCACCTTTTGCAGTTTTCCTCTTTCTCTGTCTTTCGTAAGATGATTGAGGTTCAACATTTGCTCTCGCTTGTGCCCGGGAATGCGAGGATGATGTGCAGGCTGCAGTGCAGATGGTGGATCAATGGATGGATGCTCGTTCACCACCAAACCAAGGCTGAAGATGAAGAGTCTTTATCGCAGCGGATAACTGTCAACGTCAAAGCACAGATGACGCCGCAGGAATAAGCAAGGGATGATGGGGTTTGGCGTTCACGCCAGCAAGGAAAAAGAATGCTACGTAATTTTAATCATGACGGAGGTTGCGATAATGAACCGAGATGTTGGAGAAACAAGTGCCGTTGAGTTCTGTGGGACCGTCTCAAAGGAAGAGTACAGTGTACAGACAGTGTGCCACTAATGAGCGCTAGAAGCACTAAGAAGACCCTAACTGGTAACCTCTTCATGTAGCGGCCAACTTCTTGCCGTCAATTGCTTGTCATTACTTGCTGTATTTCTTTGTTCTCTTGCAATGACTTCATCTTTGGGTATTCCACGGAGATTGTGACATTTGACAGTTATTGTTTTCGTTGCTTCTTTCACCCTGTACTTAATATGAAACTTATTCCCTTCACAAGGCATTGATTCGTAGGTGTTAATACATCCCCTGTCGATGGATTGACAGGGCCAGCTGACAACGTCCCATTCCCAGCGCAACGGGCCAGGCTTTTGGAGGGAAGCTAATCTCGGTATCAACACTTTGAGTTAGGAGGCACCGTTCTCTCCATATCAGATGAATTATAATAATAGTGAGGCACGATGATTTGTTGCGAGCGTGTATCCGTTATTTTCAACTTTGAGTTTCCACTGCATGATGTGTGACCAAGCAATTAATTCCTTGGTTCATGGTTGAGAAAAAAGCAACGAAGTCTCAAGACTCGGCCTCTTCAAATGAACCCCTGTCAGTGCCTTCTTGAACCCTGGCGCGGCTTATTCTCATCAGGGGAAACGTTGATTTATTCCCCTTCCACTCACTTGCTGGCTCTCCCTTTTGCCTTGAGCAATCAGAATGAAACAACCGGCGGCGGCAACTAATGGAGCCGGACTTACCGCAGACTCTATGATGGCCTGTGGGCTTCTATAATTGATGGTTTGCTTGCATCTGAGCTTTTCTTTCATCAATGCTATGGATATCAATGGATAGTCAGCGATGGATCATTGTACATGGAGCGTGGCGCAAACCATGTCGCCTCATTCGTATTGGCTAAAGGTTCCAAGCTTGTGTGCACCTTTGTAAGTCAATCGCAAAAACAACAAAGAAGCTCTAACCTGCCTTGTAAGAAATGTCTCTCCATCATTCAAATTCATATCCCATCTGGAGCCACATGAGCTCTTCTACTCACTAACCCTGCCAATTTGCTGCTGTATTTCCGTCCAAGCCCACTTAGAGCTCGCTGATTCCGTACAGGGGCGCGACAGGGGATCTGGCCCGGCTGAGGGGCCGTGCAGGCGCAGGCGCAGGCTTCATTCAGGTGCTGCCCGTCAACACAGTGTCAATTTAATCTGCAAGCCAAACCAACCAACCCCCTCATGGAAATCTCCCATGGATCGTCTCTCTTTGTCTTCTGGTTCTACCCTTTCTTCTCTGCAAAGCTCTCTCGGAGCCCGACGCGCCTTGATCTTCCCAGCCATGATATCTCTGTGACCACGATATCTTGATTGTTGGCCGTCCAGGGCATATACAAATATTCCATCCACCAAAAGTTATCCTCTCGACTTCTCTTCGCCTCTAGTCACCCCTTTATCACCGAATCCTTCTTTACCGTCTCCGACCCGCATACGCACCGCTGCTTGCGTCTATGAACAATACCTGTCTTTTAACCGATAGTTGCTACATCAAACTCCGGTAGCATCGACACCGATATCATTCGATTTTCGATCATATACATCCTAAAACAATCACCATTCGTTTGCCGCCCTCCACGCGTCCTCATATCTTTCATTTCTAAGGGTCGCGGGCGCCATACATATGGCCATAATGGCACCCGCACCGACCTCAACCGAGAACATTACTCCGCCGCGCAGTAGCCATGGTCAATCAGACTCGTGGGGATACAACATGCCCCAGAAGGAGGTACGAAGCGTGGGAGTCGCCACATATTGGCTACCCCAACTTTTGTCAGGGTGAGGATGCTGATGATTCGCCAGGACTTTGACAATGACATGAACGCTGGCACGAACCATGACTACCCTCAAAAGAACCATTTTACTACCCAGAATGGTAACTCGAACTCTTGTCACTCAGGCATGGACCGAGTTGGCCGAAAAGTGAACTCGCATGACAACCTGTCGAGTGCTAAACTGCATAATTCTGTTGACGGAGCTGGAGCGCGCTATATTACTGAATCCAAGACTAGCCCGGCTCTAAACGGTAGCTCTTGGGGACAAACTTATGGCCCTCACCAGACCGAAGATGAATACAGCCGCAATGCTGTACCTATTGACCAAGAAGTTGTTGACGAAGGTTCCAAGTGGATTCACCGCGACAAGTTAGCAAGGATAGAGAGTGAGGAGCTTCAAGCAGCAGGCATCTTTATCCCGAGAACTCGCAACCACAGCAAACAACGACGAGACCGAAGTCGCAGCGCCATGCGTCGTGGTACTGACGCGTCAGAAAATGGCCCTAGGTCCCGAAAGAACTCGACAGCTGTCGAAGGACGAAACCCCGAGATCGCAGGCGAATCGTGGGATTTACGTACCCCAGAGGAGATTGCCGAGGAGGAAAACAATGCTTATTTCACTTCAAACAATCACAAAGGAGGCTCTCGCATCCCTGTTGCCAAGGTTAGTCCAGCGCCCATATCTGTTGATCGTTTCGAGCGAGCATCGAGGAAGACGAGCGAGAGCCCCGACGATGAACGGACTTTGACAAATGAAAAGACACGACCTGGAAGCGCGCACATGACGAAGGGCTCGGATGCCATCTCGATCAATGGCAACCTCAACAATAGTTTACCGGCCCCGAAACGAACCGCCACCGATACTTCGCCCAAGAAGACTGCGACAGGTCCAAGAAAGACCTCTGGCCCCTCCAAGACAGGTACGACGACGGGAAGACCAAAGACGAGGTCTGGCTCTATTGGAAACAGCATCTCAACTCGACCCTCGACCCGATCTGGGGAATTGTCGCCAGGAAATAAGGCGCCTGAAGGTGATCCTCCGTGGATGATCAACTCGTACAAGCCTGATCCTCGACTTCCGCCTGATCAGCAGCTCCTCCCGACCGTCGCCCGTCGCCTACAACAGGAGAAGTGGGAGAAGGAAGGAAAGTTCGGCGACGTCTACGATAAAGATTTCCGACCGCTCAACGATAATGAGCTCGGCAAATCGGACCAGTCTGATCAAGCGGATAAGACGGAAGAGACCGACGAGAAGCAACGAGAAACATCGCCTCCAGAGGGTGAGTGGCCGTTCAAGCTGGAACCTACCAAGAGCCCAACTCAGCGCGCTGGCGGATACTCTACAATGCCCAAGATCTCAGACAAGCCTCAAAACAGCCCACTACCAAGTCCACGAACACCTCTTTCACCCAATGCACCCAACTCATCTCAAGCGCCAGCGCAAGAACAACCGAAGGCGGAGCCATCTACTGAACGGCCAGTACAGCAGCACCCTCAACAACTACAACCTGCCGAGGACGACAGCAAGGGTGGCTGCGGATGCTGTGTGGTCATGTAAAGACTTGATCTGCACCCTGTCCATCAACGCAACCACGATATCGAGGATACCCATTCCCTTTCCTTACGTGTTTGAAAACACTTACGACGTAACGAATTTCATTTACAACCTGCTTGCATTCTGCCATTGTGTTAAATCATATCATACCAACTCAGCCTGCTATCTCTTTAGCGACGCGACTGCCATTCCCTTTGTCACAACTTTAGCGATCCGTTTCACCCCATCCGGACAAAGATAACGACCTAGTCACCGAGCCACAACTTCACTCATGGAAAGGTCAAGCATTCACCGACCTGACGGCTCAAGCGGTAGGCTGTCTGGGTGTCTGGTGATGTGAGAGATACACGTTTTCCCCCAGAGTCCTTCATTACTTGTATTTAATTATCGGCGTTTGAGCTTCTTGTTTTGCGTTTTGATAGTTGAGTGGATTTGCTGTTAAAATGGTACTTCTTGTTATATTCTTGGCGAGGGAGGAGGGGACATGAACTGGAGCGGAATGATAGAGAGCTTCATGGTGGGATTTACTTCGACTTTGAGTGAGTCAGGGTGATTCTGGGGTGAGTTTGTTCTAGCGACTGGAACTTGCTCAGTTATCTTGTTATTAGAGATTTTGGAGAGTGAAGTTGAGCGGATGAATAACAAGATTTTAAGTTACTGGGTGCCGTGCTTTGTTTTGTTTTGTGATTGATCCTCCAACTTTGGCTGTTAAACTGGCCCTGATTGGTATGGGCCAAGGTTGAACAAAGCTTCTACCAGCTCACCAAGACGATGCAAAAGCATGACCGGTATGGAGATTGAGCATCTCAAGCTGAATATCAGTTATTTCCCATCGAAACAAGTATTTCCAAAGTGAATTCCCCAAATATCACGAAATTACCCCTCAGCTGAAGCTTTTTCGGAAAATCCGGTCTCAGAAGCGCCTACAACGTCATCATTACTCTTTGGCAGTACGCGTTTCATCGGGAGATCGGCACACGAATTCACATCAATTCAAGATCTAGTTCTCATTATTAAAAAGAGAGAATTATCAGGGAATTGAGTACGGATAGCGGCATTCCAGAACCAGAAACGGGTAATTCGGATCCGAGGCCCTGTGGTAATGCCCGCTTGTGGAGTTGTTAGTTTATGACTGGTGATTTGCATCATCGAGATGCTGACGTAGAGTGAGGTCGGGTATGGGGTATTTGGTCAAGGTAGTTAGTTATATATAGATGGGGAGATCTCTTGGACTTTTCTTGGCATTTAGAACCATTTACATGTTTACACTTTGTTCAGTGTAAGATAGTAGCAGTAACAATGGTTCATCAGCACGGAGATCATCACAAAATCCCCGCCAAGCACCGGATTCACAAGTAAGACCTCCCTCACTCACGACATCACCATGGATGTCCTAACACTTCAGACCCGGCGCATGGCTCCCCGCCGACCACCGCGTGCACCGAGAGTACATGCGGCGCGTCACAAAGCACGCCGACGAGAACCCTAAAGAACTCGTCCCCGTTCTGCAAGAGTTCAAGGACTTTATTGAAAAAACGCCCCGCGTGTACATGTACTTCGTCCAGATGTTTGAGGAGATCCCCCAGAAGCATCCGTACCAGAATGATCCCACCGGTACACCTCAGCTGAGAGACTATCAGCACATGCTGCAGGTTTTGAACCATATTTTTAGCACCGCGCCTGAATGGACGGATGCGGCGGAGAGTGTGGGCATGGTTGGGGTGCCGCTTTGTGCGATATTTGACTATCCTATGGGAACGCCTAGGTAAGTATTATGAGGCAGTGTAAAAGACTATGTGCTGATGAACGAGTTAGTGGTTATGCCGCGTTTCTGGACCCTGATGTGAACCGGATGCTGAAGAAGGTTCTTAACTATTGGGGCCAGTTCCTCAAGGTATGTAAACCCTCCATGCGAGCTATGAGAGGGAGAAACTGACGACGAGTAGACACCCGAGTCGGCTAAAGTTCTTGGTGATCATACACAGGGCTGGTTTGGCCCTGTTGGCCTCAACGATCTCGTCGAGGTTGCCAATAAACCCAGCAAGACAAACTTCAAGTTTGAAGAGGTCTTTGAGTGCGACCCGTCAGCCAAGTACTACGGTTTCAAGTCGTGGGATGGTAAGACAACAACACCACTATACTGGGCTACCACTTACTGACACTTTTAGACTTCTTCACTCGCAAGATCAAAGACAGCGCCCGTCCTGTCGCTTCCCCAGATGACAACCTCGTCATCGCCAACTGCTGTGAATCACGCGTCTACAACATCGAACACGATGTCAAACTCCGTGATCGCTTTTTCGCAAAGGGCCAACCTTACTCTATCCTCGACATGCTAGCACACGATCCCCTCGCTGAGAAATTCGCCGGAGGCACGATCTACCAAGCCTTCCTGTCCGCCCTCTCCTATCACCGCTGGCACTCTCCAGTCTCCGGCAAGATCGTGCGTGCATTCGTCCAAGACGGTACGTATTTCAGCGAGCCGCTCTTCGAAGGTGTAGGTGAGCCTGGATCGACGGAGATTTCGTCAGCGGGGTTGTCGCAGAGTCAAGGATACTTGAGTGCGCTCGCGACGAGGGCTATTATCCTGATCGAGGCCGATGAGCCGGCGATTGGACTCCTTGCGTTTATTGGTATTGGTATGGATGAGGTCAGTACATGTGAGATTACCGTCAAGGAGGGCCAGCATGTCAAGAAGGGACAAGAGACCGGTATGTTCCATTTTGGAGGATCGACGCATTGCGTTATCTTCCGCAAGGGTGTCAAGGTTGAGGGATTCCCTGAGGTTGGCAGGGAGGAAAACGTGCCGGTGCGAAGTCAGCTGGCGGTTGTGAAGAAGTAAGACAAGTCTGTAATTTGATAATGAAGGTAGTTAACAGAATGTATTTACGCTTGGGTCATGCTATCGTTATTTATTTCTTCGCATCTTCCTTCATACCAGCCTGGATCCAAGCCTTCGATGCATTGGCCTTAGCCTCAAGCTCCTCCTCGCTCATCTTAAGCTGGTCGAATGCAGTGTGGCGCGTAGGAACATGACGACCTGCCTCGAAGCCAGGACGCTCGAGGAGTTTGAAGAGCCACTTCTCCAGGTGAGGGAACTCGGAGATATCGATACCAGCCCATTCTGATCGGTGTTGGCAAGATTCGCAGTGGTGGTGATGGGATGGGGAGAGGAGACTTACTTGCGCTGGAGACCCAGCCCCAGATGGAAATGTCGGCGATGGTCACCTTGTCGCCGACGATGTATCCGGATGATGTCTGACCGAGATGAGTGTCGAGGGTGCGGTAGAGACGGCGGGTCTCGTTAACGTAGCGATTAATGCCGTACTCGATCTTCTCAGGAGCGTACCCTACGTCTGTCAGTAGAGCGCCATTCACGACATGAGTGCGAACATACGCTTGAAGTGGTTGGCCTGTCCCTGCATGGGACCGAGGCCACCCATCTGCCACATGAGCTGCGAATTGTCAACGCCATGATCTAAGGTCTGTTGGAATGAGCAAACTCACCCAGCTGGTCATCTCCCAATGCTCAGCAGATCCATGAGGGAACGAAAGCTTGTGGTCCTTATCATAGCGATCAACGAGGTACTGCAATATAGCACCGCTCTCAAAAACGCGGATCTGCTTGCCGTCGAGGGTATCAGTGAGAGCAGGGATGCGACCGTTGGGGTTGATCTTGAGGAACCACTCCTCCTTCTGCTCATTCTCGGTCATCTTGATAGGATGCACCTGAGCTTTTTAATAATTGTACTCATGGCGTGAAGATTGAGGATTTACCTTGTACTCGAGGTTGAGCTCCTCGAGCAGAATAGAGGGCTTGATGCCATTGGGGGTGTTGGTGGTGTAGAGGGTGATGTCGGTCTTGATCTTTTGAGACATTGTGAACAGTTGTTTTCCCAATTCGGCGATGCGCGATGTCATTAATTAATTTGAGGGTGTAGACATGAGAATGAGCCTGAGGGAGGGTTAGGGACTTTATATGATGATATGATTTCACGAATACTACGTAGAGCTACAGCATGAATAGTGAGGGGTCACTGATTTGGCTTGGTAATCCGAAGCCGTGGAGATTGAACCCACATTGGACCAAGGTCATTGCGCGATTGTTACCAAGAGTGTTTGTAATCAGCCCGTCTCCGAGTTCTCCATGGGGAAAGTGTCCGTCCATTGCGGTCGAAGCTGTCACTGCAGTGACTGCACTTCCTCTGATCATGGAATATCTCCTTTTGCAGCGATTCGCTGTTAGAGTCAGCACTTGAAAGAACCATTAGTTTGGATCACTGATGTCATTGCTCCCAACTCCCGAGTGCCCATGGGGTCTCTCTTGTGATTGGTTGACTGTGACGGCCACCACTCATCTCATGCTCCCAAAGTTTCGTTCCTGAAGGCACCTGAGCCACGTATCACATTGATCTTTTAATTGTCACTTTATCTCTAAATCAGTAAAACCCAATAAGAAATTTCAGAATCTTATATGCAATGCCCCTCACTTAAAAAACTCAGCCCTATCACACAGCTATCAAATTCTTAAATCGTGAAAAAAATATCTCTTCAAGCCGCCTTCAGCGGCCCCGCTTTCCCCAGGCCCCAAACACCATTGGGATTTGGTGTAAGGTACAGAGTATCTATAACCCCATCTCAACCACAAGCGTAAGACGACTTGAAAGTTAGTCAAAGAGTTTCTATAATATACTGATTAAGCTCTGAGCTTGTCATAGGCCTTTCCCGCACTCAAGACACCGCCCTCGTTGCCTAAAGCATAAGAAGAAACGAAGGTTTCTCAACATGCTGGCTTGATATGTTTCGTTGACAGACTATAACTTTGATAGCCCAGCCTATCCAACAGAACTTCTATGGTCACAGGGTGAACAGACTTTCAGCAATTAAGAGCCCTCGCCTCGTTGAATGGTTCCGTGACTGAGGATATGAGTCATAAGCATGATGACGCCCGAATATTTATCAGACACTTTTATCCTAATACCCTAGTTGAGAATCAGGAGTGGGAGTCATATATTAAGGCTTCGTTTCTGTTCGCTCTCTAACTTGTGCTTCATTACGGAGAACAAGTTCCTCTTTAGGCTCTCAATTTGCCCCTCATGATTGGTCTCCTAGTAAGAGGAAAGCGAGTTTGCCCAAAGTGAACTGTCGGATCACGCAAGCTTATGTTTGTGCTAGATATGACACACTGAATTCGAGGAGCATTCACAATCTAATATGTTTTGAACAGCAAATGCAGATAATATCAGCCTGCTCTCATAACCTCACTTGGAAAACCCAAACCGTTGCAGCAAATATGGTAGTTGGGGTTAGCACAATATCTTTCTGTGAAAGAGATCTAGGCATATCAACATCTCACCATGTTCTTCCACATGGGCCGAGCAGACACTGCAACGTTTGATAAAGTTCGCAGGACCCGCAGCAAGAGCCAGTTTAAAAGTCATCATCGAGAACAGCGATGAATTCGGGGAGAATCGGACCTAGGCATCAGAGAAGCATGGAGACGACTCTGGAAACGAAGGTCGAGCTAAGAAGCAAAACATTCCTATCCCTGGGCTAGCAACGAAGTTAACACTTTAACATCTTGGTGTAATTCGTTCCTGGTAGGAGTGACGCAACAACTTCAAATGTAAAATTAAACTACTATAACCGCACAAAACTCAAGATTAACAGAGAATTCCTTCAGCCACTCACTGGTAACTGCAGTCCCAAAAAGAGAGTATAATTTGCTAGATTAAGATTGATAGCAAAAACCTACGTCTTATAATTGTGGTTTGCTTCGATGGGCAAGCTGTGCGCCCTATGACTCCTCAAATATAGGTCATGATACTTTACACTCGCGATTCGCTCATACAGAAAGAAGCTTTCATAAGTGAGAGTATGAGCCCCAGCAGACGTTTATAAAAGACGGGCTTCCCCCTGCCTTAGTCCATTTTCATTTCTTCTTCTTCAACAATCATCTCTGCAGTCTTTGATCAGAAACTTGCCACAAACAAACGCTTGCTACACAATTTTGCTACACCCCACTCACATCCAGACATATTTTCTTCCAAGTCTACTACTGTCTTTAGTCAGTCAAGCTATACTCTATAAAAACACAAACCACATATTACTCTTCTTTCTTCTTTCAAACCAGCAAAATGTCTCCTCAAGTTTCTACCGTCACCGGACAACCCCTCACCTTCACCAACCTCCCTCTCGAAATCATCCAGTGCGTCGTTGACAACATGCTTGAGATGAACTATGCCCTTGACCAATGGCATATGTGGGAGTGAAATGACTGGAGTCAACCAGAACCCAAGCTTCATGCTCTGCCCAAGCACAACCCCATGCAGCGGTATGAGGATGCTCTCAACCTTGCAGCTACCTGCAAGCCATTCAACAAGCTCCTCACCGGACAAATATATCGTACAGATATCCGGGACAACCAGTCTGCCGCCCTCTTGATCTCAGCAAAGCGCAACAATGTTGCCGGGGCCAAGAGAGCTCTCCAAGAGGGCGCCGACATCAAATCTCGTGATATGACCGAGTCAATCACCTACTACAACACCAAGATCATAGTGCCCAAGAATCTGAAGCCTTTCCCCGTCAAGGAGGAATACAGGGTCCCTATAGACCTTCGTGACCAAGCCACCGCTCTTCACTGGGCTGCCTTCAATGGCCACATAGAAATGGTCAATTTTCTCCTCCAGAACGGTGCTGATATCAACCAACGCGTCCGGGTCGACAGCGCGGAATGGTCAAACAGCAAGCGGGTGGCAGAATGCATGTCTTACCCGATAAACCAATTCTTGGATCATTATCATCTCATATTTGCCAATGAAGCTGTAGCGGATAGCTCTTGGGAGATGTTGGACCTCCTCGACGGTGTTGATGACACATTCGGGTTCATGACTCTTGAGCACGGCGCAAACCCTTTGTATTTTGCTATACAGGGTGGCCACGTCGATATGGCAGACTTCCTTATCACCAAGAGGGCTGATCTCACCACACATACCGGTGCAGGCATTAATGCGCTTCACCAAGCAGTGAGCAATGGGGATCTGACAATGGTCAAGCTGTTGCTTGGAGAGTGCATCGACCCTAATGTCACGGATCCTTTTGGACGCACACCTCTCCACTACGTTGATGGCTATTTCCACAGGAATGTGGACGACGTGGTCAAGATGATCAAGATTCTTAAGAAATATGGAGCCAACATCAACCATTGGGATATGCGAGGCTTCACTCCTCTTCTAAGCTATCTGACAAACCCGCCCAACGATACTGTCGTCGCAGAGTTCCTCAGACAAGGGGCCGAAATATACCAGGGATTTTACGATGGGCTCGAAAAACCTCACTCTGAACTCAGCAAAGAGATATACGACGCCTTCGCAGAGACTGATTTTCCTGAACCACTGCCTTTGCCCCCTAACTGGAATCCGGCGGTTTTCGATTCTGACACTCAGATGTCTTTATACTGTCACTTCTATAAGTTGGTGAACCGAGAGAACACGGTACCATCGGATTTGGCTGAGTTCTACCCCTCTGAGTGGGAAGAGTACTGGGAAAAGAGACCAACTGTTTGTGTAGACCCTCCTCTGTTGGGAGGTCTACTGCCCAAGGGTGCTGGGAATACATACCCCTATGTGGAGATGGAATCAGACACTGAGGAGTTTTCAGACAACGATTCTAGATATGCCTCTCATTAAAGAACTATTGTGCAAATTTGGAGAGGAATATAATTGGAAGAGCCCGATGGTAACCAGGACCGAGGGGAGATTGTCAAATTTTACGACGGAGTATCTTATCATGGAGAGAAGAAAAACAGCATATCGACCGAATGGCATTATTACCGTTGGATACAAAGCTTTATCACAACTTAATTTTTGTTAGTTTCAAGGAAAAGCATTTGCAAAAGTCTTGATTTTCATTGTTATTACATATACAGGGCAACCAGAAAAGGGTACCTAAACACGCATCAGAGCAAGATGAAGATGGTTCGTTAGCGTGAATAAATGAAAGTTTGGATTATAAAAAACAGCCACTGTGAAGAAATTATCTTGAACTGTGAGATATTATGTGAAACTTAAGTGAAATTTATGTCTTGCCAGCACTCCCACAAATATCTATCCACCTCTCAACCTCAGCTTGCAGTATCTCAATCCCTTCATCTACCCGCTGTATAAAAGGTCTATGCGCATTTTCCAGCATATGGTCGTGCCAGACCTCTAAGAGTAACTTATTAACGTTGAGCTTCACGGCACCAGCTTTGATGCAGTCTTGCATGATCTGAGCAGTAAAGTCATTCGTCCCGTGAAGTGCCATAACTGCACGTCCACGGATCTGTTTATCAATAGATGAGAGCCTTTCAAGGTCAAGCATTGGTCCTTCTAGGCCATAATCGCCATGGATGTTTCCGACACTTGGGGCGAGGATGTCGATACCTGCTTGGAGAAAGTCTTCTACCTCTTCAGGAGAAGTAAATAGAGCTATCCGATATTAGTCTTGTTCCTAGCGATGAAGGTGATCCTCACCTTCAAGATCACCCGTATCAGCGATACCATCTTCCCCTCCATTGATCCGCCCACTCTCTGCCTCAACAGCAATACCCCGCTCATGGCACAACATCGTCAGTGCAGTAGTCTTGGCGAGATTTTCTTCGTGATCATAGTGACTCATATCGACCATGATAGAGTCAAAAGGCAGAGTTCTCGCGACCTCTTCGATCTGTGATACATCTTGTGCATGATCGAGATGAAGAGAAAGTGGCACAGTGCTGATTTTATAGCTGCCGATGCTGCCCAGGCCAAGGTTGGGAGCTGTTTAAGAGTCGAGGGAAATAGAAGCAAGATGACTGGAGATCTTTTGGACTCGGCTGCCTTGACTATGGCGGTGAGATGCTCAATATTGTAACTGAAGTTTAGTTAGCAAGAAGCATGTATAATTGTTTGGATGACAAACCATAATGCTGCCAGGACTCCGTAGTTGCCCTTGACAGCATCCTGCAAGATACGTAAGGTTCTGTTTGTATTTATCAAGTTGCTTGTTGATTCTGGCATGATTGATTGGAAAATAGCATACGCTGTACGAAGAGGAGAGAAGTCGTTGGATGGTGTGATGTTCATCAACTACGGCCATCCATACCCGCACGGGTATGGATGGCCATCAACTACATGCGTTAGTCATCACCCGATGAGGAAATTGGAGCCACCAATTACCCATTCGAGGGAGACTTAGTTGGATATCCGTTAAGCCTTCATGTTGCTGCGAAGAGACGATGACTTCAAGAAAATATTGTGTATAGACTATTTGCAAACTCGATCTTAGAATGGCCTGACCTATCTGCCATTTGCATGATCTGTTCCCCTTCAACAAGATCGTGGGACAGTCTGTGTTTGTCTCTGAAGCTGTCCATCCAATGAACCAACCACATATTTTGTCTCTACAGTTGTAGATGAACTGAGAAAATGTTACAGCCCAAAAATAAGTACGCTCCCTTGCTTAGGTTTTGAATTTAAATTTGAGGGGGAATGTTATGGCAGCGTTGAACTCAAGGCTCTGTTTATCGTGCCTATATAAGAGAAGAACTGTTTCTGTTGATGCATTCGTGTTTTCCAAACTGGCTCGCCGTGACATTGAGTACAGCTACCTGAGTAGGAAAACTATATATGGCCTCGTAGGCCCCGGGAAAAACTATTGTACTGGAGGCTTCCCTTGCTTTTATTCCCTGCAGTGATATCTGATCTTGTCTAGGAGTCTGTGATCGAGGATGTTGAAGACTCATAGCTCATAGGGGAAAGAAAGTTAGTGTCAACGATGTTGCTGGACTGAAGTTAGTAGGGCTTGTAAATAGAAGCATATGATGCTAAGAAAAAAAACAAAAAATAGAGCAGTGGAGAGAGAAGATGAAGGCTTAAGAGAAGGATTCATCATGTGGATATATCATCTAGGAAAGCCGTCTCGCTACACAAGGCAAAGGCTTTCAAACTAGGAGCAACGCAGTTTACCAGACGGATGGTAGTCAAAAGTCTCAAAGGAGTTAAGCCTAGTAAATGTATGCCGAGGAGCTTACTTGGCCGTTCTCGGATCAAGCGTTCAAGAGTTTCCGACACTCCACGATCTGGTCGAGCTATGATACTCTTGCATAGGGGTTACGGATAGGCATGACCTTGAACCTAGAAACAGAACTGACGACATGAAAAAAATAAGAGATAGTATAACATACCTATCTTTCGACACAAGGGACAATTTGCATAACATATCGCCATGTTCTACCAGACGAAGAACCTCGTGCACGCTCGTGTTTTGCCGTAGCATATCAAGAATTGTCTTCGCTTCATCGTGGTCTCGTGATCGCAGTAAGTCGACAAGTCTTTTGTATTCCATCTTCTCTACTTGTAGATGTTCATAAAGTCGTCGTAGTTCGTGGTCCTTTCTCGTGGGTGCATAGCTGCATTCTGAGCCGGCTCGAATGCAGCCTTTACAACGTGGTAGATTCCCACTGCACTAAATCAATGATCAGAAACGCTTCGACAAAAGGCCTGGAAGGACCGACTCTGGTTTTTCGTTTTCGACAAGTTTCGCATGCAACCGATACACCGACTCTTGGGTAACGAGGGATTGTAGGGGGGGCAACGCGAGGTGCAGGGGCAGGCGGTTTCTCAACGGCAGGGAGAAGAGGACGATGATGGTCTTGACTGAAACCAGCCATTTTCAGATAATAATTATCTTTTAGTTTGAGGATTATTGTACCCTGAAAGGCTTCTGTTCGTGAGGCTACAACAGAACAAAACAAAACAAAACAAAACAAGCAGAGCCTGGCCAAGTAGACTTGAGATATCTCAGCACAATATGACAAGATCGCCCCGTCGATCTGACGCAGGGAAACGTTCGAGAACGGTGAAACATACTATTGGCAGCTTACTCGTTTAGACATTCATTCAGCCGTCTATAACTCATGTCTACGGCTACATATAAGCTTCAGTATTCCGTCCCAGGAGTGCATTAAAGCCCGGTACCATGCAACGTAATTTGTAGGGCAGCCAATAGCCCATCTACGGGTATAGCCTCCGATGCAGATGATTGGGTCTGTCACTAACCAAACTAAAAAATGATCGTCATAATAGCCGCATATCAGCTCTTTGTGGCGGAAACCCCATATAATGACAACAAAACAGGTTATATCTTGTGATCAGGGGATTTCTAGTGTATACCACGAGATAATGAAATTCAAGGTAATATGGTATTGGTGCAGAGTTCTCGGAAGCGGCCCCCCAATAGTATCCTAGCGCTACACATCCAACAGTCAACTCAACGGACCGCGGCTGTCAAGCGGGAGTTATGTGCCAAAGGCATCTTTAGTGACACCCCGAACCATATAAATAACAGAAGCTTAGTCGATCTTTGTTTCATAGAGATTGGCAAAACCACATTTTACGCCGTCGATGTTATTTCCAGCTCCATATCAGCCCAACACTTCCTGAATCCAGTAATACATCCCTGTCGGGACGATACGATATTGTGAGGGTCTAAAGTAGCCTGAATCGATCCAAATCTCGATCCCAGATTCATATCACCTAATGCAGTGAGTGAATCTTAGGGGTATAGCTTGTGATATGTACCTCAGATCAATGCCTCAACCCCACCGATCTATCACGATCGACCATGCATGCAAGGCAATAGATCAGCAGCTAGATATCGCCGGAGAAAGGGGCCCAAGAGTCCCTTGAATGTTTTGGTTGCCCTCAATCGAGTAAACTTGCTTCGATATAAACTCTCTGTGCCTAGATTACAATCAATATTTAGAACTACGTTATAAAGGGTGCTGAATGTTTTTCTCTAATGGCTATTATGTAGAGATCAGCCAATATTTCATAACCACATGTTTCATGTCCTTCTTTGCCCAAAAAGAAAGAGGATATTATAATCCATAAGGCTGTGGAGTTGGGTGGCGAATATGTCATAACTACTCGCTACAAAATTCATGGGGGCAAATTACACACTCAAACGTCAGTATATTCCCACAAACTGCAATATTTACACTGTTGTCACCGATCGCCAAGAAATTCCCTTGGTTTTAACATTCACCGACCTGAACTTCCAGCCTCCATCTATCCAACTCACATACAAACAAATCCCATTAAGGAAATTCAAGTCAAGTAATTCTGGCGTCACTATCACTACGCCCCATTCTTTTCTCTTTTCTCATAAGCCTTGCGACCTTCCTCCTTGAGCCGGGAATCGTCCGGCCGAGTAAGATCAACCTGGGGCATTAACAGAAGCGCTAGCACGAACGCCAGGCTTGCTACGCCTGCTCCAATGAGGAAGATTATGCGGAATCCTTGTCGATAGGCTGGGATGAGAACTGAGCGGATTTCTTCAGCCTCGGCAGGTGAGACTGTGTCCAGAAATGTTTGGGGATTTCCAAGCAGTGTCTTTGAGTCGTGTTTGTCTAGTTTTAGAGAGGATAGAGAGCCTGCGAGAACGTTATTTCTAGATATGTCAGTGAATATTGATAAAAGATGGTTAGGTGGCTGGACGTACAGGACTGTACCGCATACTGCGAGACCCAAGGTTGCCCCCAAGTTCCTCACGAAACTGTCATATTTGTTAGCTTTGCCTATGAGCTACGTTCCAGGTCTGTCACTTACTTTCGGAATGATGTGACAACAGCCATATCACGCCTCTCGACACCAGCTTGGGTAGCAATGAGCGCACTATCACCGTCAGTCCAAGCACCTTAGACATCATAATCTCGACTCACGGCTGCAGCGTATTACCAACGCCCACTCCAATAAGCACCGAATAACCAATCTGTTTGCCAACACCTGTGCTCTCATCAAGGGTTGACATTAAGCCAAGCCCAATGGCCCAGCATAACCAGCCAAACAGGATGCACTCGCGATACCGACCAATCCAGTGCACGACAAGCCCGGAGAACGTACTGCTGGCTGTTTGGAGTAGTGTGATGGGTAGAAGCATTGCTCCAGCTTTGGTGGCGGAATATCCGTAGACGAGTTGGTAGAAGGAGGGGATGTAGTAGACTTGCATGACAAAGTTCCAACCATTGACGGCCATGGTTAGGCATGCACCATTGACTATTTTTGACTTGAAGATATGCACTGGACTATGTCAGAAAAACGCGCTAGATGATATGAAAGGGCTTCTTACGTGGTATCAATGGATATCGAGGGCCCTTCCACTGCCAGAGCATGAAAGCAACAGATACTGCTGTGCCCACTGCCAGCGTTGCAATGACCTGTATAGAATTCCAGGAGTACTCTCTTCCTCCCCAGGTTAAGCCCAGTATGACAACGGTCATTCCAGCCAGGGCAAGAAAGATGCCCAGAAAGTCTACAGCCTTGAGCTTTCTGTTTACCATGTCAGTTGGGATCTCAGCGTTCACTTATGAAACTCACATTCTCCAATCCCCTTCGACTTTCTTCAAAGGCATGAAGAATAGCACACAGAGGGTTGTGAAAACTGTCAAAGGTAGTTGCATTCTGAAGATCCATCGCCATGAATCTGCAGAGCTCGACGAGAGTGCACCTCCAACGACAGGCCCGATACCATTTGCGAGGGCAACAACCGCACCCTTCATAGGTTGTCAGTTATGCCGTTTGGATTACTGATGTGGCCACTCACCAGAATTCCTTGATACTTTCCTCTTTCTCTCAGAGGAACTACATCGCTCACTATAAGCTGCGCAACAGTCATGAGTCCGCCGCCTCCAATACCTGTGAAGGCACGGAAGATGGTAAGTTGTAGGACAGACTTCGCTAGCGAGGAGGCCAGTGATCCGACAAAGAAGATAGCAAGGCCCAGAAGCAGAATGATTTTGCGAGACCAGATATCCGATAGTCGCCCATACATGAGCTGTCCAACCGTTGAGGTGCTAGCATTTTTAGCATCGACTCCTACACGATGGTGATGATACTCACATGAAATATCCGCTTGCGATCCACGAGACCTGTGCTGTTGAACCCAAGGCATTTCCAATGATGTACAAACTTGTCGCCAGCATGGTCTGGTCCATCAATGCTAACAAATCTACGCTTGCACAGGCTAAAAATATCTGCACCGCCAATTAGCGGAGTAATACCCATTGCCCTTCGAGACTTACTGTGATGATGGCTCGCTTCGGCACGTAATTTGTCTGCTCATTGAATTCATGCGTCTTTTCATTATCGCCAGAGTCGACGACAATTGTGCTTTTCGAGCCCACATCGCGACTCATGACCGCGTTGGCATCTGTACCGCGACTTTCTGTCATTATGTTTGGTGGTGTTGAGGCAAAATTAGCAGTCTGACCACTAAACCTCCCGCGAATGCAGTGGGAGCTCCTTTAATGCTGACAATAGCAAAGAAGCCACCTGGACGGTAAGGGACTCCCTTGTGGCAGTGTTCTAGCTCATTCTCCCAAAACTTGCTCAGTGATCGACGTTGCGCAACCGTTATGGTTGAAACAAGGTTATTTTTCCAGGCACACCGCTTCACCTACCGGTCAACTGCCGTGTCATGTACCTTGAGCGACGATAGCCCCTTTATTATTTGAAATAGCTTTTAGGTAAATTAATTTTAGAAGACTGGTGATAGTTGGAGCGATTGGCTCTTAAACAGATGCAATGGCGTAATCTCTAGAGATCGGCATCTTAGTAGCGTTGTAGCAGCGGGCTTGGCATATACTGAGGTTGCAACGCAGATCAAGGACGGCTTTAATCACGTCACCTACGCTGTCGGTACTTTCAATAGAGGCTAATTGAGCATATTTGCGAAAATTCGCAAAAAACGTGCTCGTTGATGACTACGAGGCTTTCACGATCATGAACAGACTTTCTCACAGGTTAGGTCCATCAACAATGCCATCTCAACTAAACATCGAGAAATAGATTCAGCAATTATTCCGGGAAGAACAAGAGATGGTGGGCAGTTCTATCAAGGTGCTTCTAGAATTAATTTGATCGACCCTTAATTATGGATGATATTAAGCATCTCCACCTTGAGCCGCGCTCCTGGAAAACTATCAGGGTCCTTTTTCTCCCAAGGCTGATTCAAGCGTGCGGGAATAACCGAGGCTATGGCACTGAACAAGGAGTAAAAGTTCCTTGCGCAAGTGAGTTCTGACCAATTATCTCATCATTATGCATCTAATTTGTTAAATGGCACCACCCTGATGGTCAATATCTCGTATGCGCCACTTTCACTGGCCAATGCATCATCAAAACAAGCATCAAGAACCTTAATGACCTGCTCTACTAAGAAGGCCTGCAGTATTTTATCAGATTCAATCCATTTACAGGTGGAAAATTGTCGATCAGCAACTAAGTTCCAGTGAAGGACTTCATAGAGCTTCCTTTTGGAGCCACTTGACTCAGTGACCCCCAACTTTTCTCTGATTTATCCACGATCTTCGCTTGATCTGCCCTCAAACGATGAAGATCTTAGAAAACGACTCATTTAGTCTTGTGGATCTCAGTCTTGTGGTTGGTATACCGTTGCACTGAAAAGCAAGATGCGCTGTTCGCCCAGTACATCTGGCCAAGAGCTAATGCAAACCGCATGCTTTACCTCGCTGTTCACTGGGGCATCCCACAGCCTATGCAGAGGCCAAGAGAAGCCCGCTTCCGCCCAATGAACGTTTTGAAAAGGCTGTTAATCATACGACATAACGAACCTCTACTTATATAGCTAGCTCGCACCCAGGACATCTGTTGGTTCCATGTCTGTGCCAATCTTCAAGCCATAACTTTATTCCAACATGGCCAGCCCCAACCCCCTCAACGTGTACAAAGGACAAGACTCCATCCAGAAGTACTTCGATCCAGAGTCATCGCCGCCTCTTCCGCTTGTTGAGATTCCCGACTCGCTTAACCCCTATCGCCAAGATGGAGTGCGTATCTATGCCAAGATGATGACTATGCATCCTGCAAACAATGTCAAAGCCATGCCAGGTACGGAAGCTTGTTTCGAGTTCAATATCGTTCGCTGATTGGATTGTAGCTTTGAACCTGCTTCAGAACTGTGTCGTGCCGGGAAAGACAAAGGCAGTAGTCGAGTACAGTTCAGGATCAACTGTACTGTCAATGTCCTTGATATCTCGAGCTATCCATGGCGTCGACGATGTCCGGGCGTTCTTGAGTAACAAGACGAGCTCAACAAAGCTGAAGCTCATGCAATTCTTTGGAATTGATATGTGAGTTACCTGAAATATAAGCTTCACCGAATTATCATACTAATAGCATGGAACCTCTAGTACACTCTTCGGCGGCCCATCCCAACCAGAGCCCCTCGACGAACGTGGTGGTATTAGAGCAGCTCAAAGACTGGCCCAAGAGTCAGAGGCAACTATCATCAACCCGAATCAATATGAGAACGATCTTGTAGGTCTCAAGTTATACATGATTGAGGCTGGAGCTAATATTCGGAAAGAA
This sequence comes from Fusarium beomiforme, assembly GCA_002980475.2. Classification (NCBI taxonomy): domain Eukaryota; kingdom Fungi; phylum Ascomycota; class Sordariomycetes; order Hypocreales; family Nectriaceae; genus Fusarium; species Fusarium beomiforme. The sequence goes on along the minus strand of PVQB02000059.1, from coordinate 176,568 downwards.
CTGGAATGCGCATGTCAAATGGACAGGGCCACAAATATACAAGCAGTTACCAGAAATTACCGTAATTTGCGCTGGCATGGGAACCTCAGGTATGTCACCAAATTCCCTCTTATATTATTTGACTAACGGTGAGACAGGAACTATGACGGGTCTCGGCACATATTTCAAAGACGCCAAACCTTCTGTATATCGACTCGGGTTAGTAGAAAAGCTCTTAACGCGAACAAAGAACCAGGCCTAATCAGAATGCAGTGTATGCACAGCACCTGGCGATCGAGTTCCAGGTCCCCGATCATTCGCCCTTATGGCCCCTGTGCAATTTCCTTGGAAGAGAGCAGTCGATCATATCGAAGAAGTCGACTCTCACAACTCCTTCTCCATGTCACTAGAGCTTTGCCGAAACGGAATCGTTTGTGGACCTTCTTCAGGTTTCAACCTGAAAGGACTGTTCCAGCTTATTGAAAAGCGCAAATATGAGGGTACTCTATCAGAGCTGGCAGGACCAGATGGAACTATCAACTGTGTGTTCTTATGCTGCGACTTGCCATACCAGTATATAAACGAGTACTTTGACAAGCTTGGAGAGAGCTATTTCCCCTCTATCAAGAATGAAGTACGTAATACCCAATACTTACTGTCCAGAACTAACATGGGTATAGGACCTCCTGAAAGTTGACTTGTACCGATACGATGAGAAGTGGGAGAGAACAGCATCCGAAGCTCTCGATGCATTCTTCGACGTTGACCGCGGCGCACTTCTAGACATGGTTCTTACCGACCCCAAGGCCGGATCTGTAAACACAGTCGACCTGCAAAGCATTCTACGCTCTAAACAAGATATATCAATCATTGACCTTCGTCAGCCGCAAGACTTCAGCAATTTCCATCTTCCTGGTGCCGTCAATCTACCGTTCGTTTGGGACGATACTCCGAGTCCATTCTCCAACGCCAAATTGCTAGAATCGCTATGGACGAGTCTCGAAGACACTTTCAAAAACCCAGGCCCCGAGATTCAGTCTCTTTTGAATGGAAGAAAGATTCTTCTCACGTGTTATGATGGCGATAGCGCGCGAGTTGCAACCAGCGTGCTACGTGCAAAGGGCCATGAGGCGGATAGTATCAGAGGAGGATTTCAGGCGTTGAACAAGATGAGGCAGAGCTCAAATCAAGCACCTGTAACTGAGTCTCGAGGATCTTCATCTTGGGTTGACTTAAGTCAGGAGACGCTGAGTGTTGGTTCATCACAGTCTGCTCGCGTTTCTCTATAGGGTCTGGGCAAGCTGTATGTCAAGGCTTCGGGCAGGATACTGACAAGTTGAAAAGGCTTTAGACATTTTGGGGGGCATAGAAAGAAATACCAGGAGATAGAATTTGAACATAGTATATGAGACAATGGTTTAAAAAGGTCCAAGGGTCATGACACGTTGAGAGTTTATGGTTTGATTCATGCTACCGTTAGCAACTACTCAAACCAATTTAGGATTATTGAAGTGCTAATATGGATATTCTTGTCGCCTAAACGCTACTTTTAGGAGACTATTGAAATAATATCAAACAATTTGACAAAGAACGAAATTTCTCAAACCATGCTGGCAGCCGTTCAACTCACGCCCCAAGCTCCGAGAACGTTTCTTTTTCCCTCACCTTTCTCCTTCTTACTTCCATTCTCCAACTTTCTAACCCTATTCACTATCAAGCCTACGGATATCGGCCCAATGATCGTACATAGTGTAATGGCCCAGGTGACGATGAGAAAGATTTCCGATGACTGCCCATCCGCTGATGCACCAAAGATGCCCTTGCTTTCAGCCAGTGCAGAAATCAAATATCCGATCTCTCCTCGAGCTACCATGCCAATACCGACGATACACGCTGGGTAGAGAGACAGTGCTTTCTCTGGTTTCGGTGTCGAGTTACGCACTTGGGGGGGAACATGGGACGCATCTGTGTCGTTTGCTGACTGCTGGGGGACAGTATCTCGTACTTCTCCTTCCTGAGCTGCACTAGCTTCATCGCGAGTGGATTGGTTTTCTGTACATTGGGTGCCAGGCCTCAACCCCTTCGAAGATTGTTTGAGCTTAGATGTGAGTCTTTGGGTAAGCTGTGCAAGAAATCGGAAGGGGTTGGTAAAGGATATAAGCCAAAAACCACAAGCAAGTTTGGCCAATATCATAAGAATAGTGTAGATGACGCCACGCCATACGGTGGGACCTGTGAATAGGTTGGTGATAGGAACAGAAAACCCGATAGAAGCCTTGAGTAAGTTAGCATTTGTTCATAACGGTATGCAATGGTAGTCTTACAAAGAAGAAAGGCTTCAGAATACGTTGAAGGGCGGGCTTATAGTAGTGATGGAAGATTTCAGCACCAGAACCACCTTCCATCACTTTGGCTTTAGCCAGAACTCTTCCACCAGAGACCGGCTCTGGAGTTGTCAACTCCTCCGTAACCATAGTTTCTCCTGGTTCTTCATTTGAGCTGGGATTGGTCTCTTGAGCCTCAATATGAGGAACATCTGAATCCCACCAACTGACAGTTGCGCCAGCTATGTAAGCAGCTAAAAGACTTGAAGTGCCAGCAAATGTTGCGCCAATAACTAAACCGAGCAGATACGCTGTATGGATCACAAAAGCAGTTTGGCTCATACCAAAAGTCTTTGAAATTTTCGAATTCGGATTGGCCTCTCTGAAAGCATTGACGTGAAGGGTGAGAGGCAAAACGACGAATCTGCATATAACAGGGATGATGACTGCAAAAGCAAGAGATACCAAAACTGGTCTGACGACTGTAATTGCATCGAAAGCATCACCACCAAGGTTTGAAATGATTTGAACCATGATAAGACCTATGACATCATCCATCATAGCCGCACTTGTCAAGACGACACCAAGACGCGTCGCAGAAAGACCGCTTGTGCCAAGGATCGTGAATGTCGTGCCGAGACTGGTAGAGCAAAGCGCGGCGCCAGCAGCAAATGCTTGCAATGGAGTTGCGTCAAACATAGGCATGACAGCGAACGATAAACCAATTGGAAGAAGAATTCCAGTCGTGGCTACGATAGATGAAAGACCTAAATTAGCCTTGAGAGATCTGAACGAAGTAGACAGACCGCCTAATATGATCAGAGAATATTCTACCCATCAAAGAGACTTGAGTTACCTTCAAAAACTAGAAATATAAGGCCGAGGTATCCCAGTTGCACTATAGCATCTTCAACCTCTCTCGAGAGCCATTTTGCAGCTGGCGTACCCCAAGCTACACCTAGAGCAATTTGGCCAATTAGACCGCAATGTGCGATTTTATCGAGGCCATAATTGACAAGATTTAGAAGAAGAAGAAAACTTGATAGAACGGCGATGACCGTTATGGACGGTTCGTGATATGGAAGTGAGGCCTCCATTGTAAAGGAGCTGATGTCGGTTTCATTGTTGCTAACCTGGAGTTGAAGCAGGTTTGGATATCGGACTTTCAATTTTCCGTAGACAATGGATGATTGGGCATCAAGGATGAAACCCGAGTGGTTGATCTCATACCGAGACATATACAGGTTTCCGAAACTCATATGAATTTTACGGCTCAAACTTCGGAGATTTCTGTACGCTATTCTATTGGCGATTTCTTTCAGAACCATCTTGTCTCTCAGTTCATCTCAACCCATCGCATCATTTGGCGCAAGCGGGTCGCCCATCGAGTCATTATCCCTGAACGCTAAGACAAACCAATGCATTCTCCAGCAGGGATATCAGTATACAAATTGAGTTTCCTTCCCCTGGCGCTTTAACCGAGCTGTATGTCGTTGGTAAGACCATATTTAGCGCATCCTGAAATTCAAGTCTGCAAATTAAACGAGGGACTTTCGCTCCGACATGAATATGAACAGTGTAATTAGTAGTCTTTATGTACATAATTTCTGCTGATATCATCTCATACATGTGTCCTATCCTTGGCCGTTACATCGAGACTAACAAGCTCGATATCGCTTCTATTACTCTTCTTATCGCTCCAGCCTCCGACAAGCTCGGGGGAATGCGACCCCCCTGCCCATGGGCCAGGACCGGGGTCACCTTCGAGTGAGGGTGTTTCGTCGAGTACTTCGAAGCCACTCTGTGCTGCGCGTCGAACTGGTGCACCGGAAGAGTTGTTTGCGCGTCTGCCTGATGTGTTGTAGTTGTAATCGTATTTGGATCCCTTCCTGCGGAGATATGGTCTGAGAGCGGGAAGGCAAGCAATGATGAGACCGATGAAAACGTCGAGTCCACTCCAGAGTTCTATTACTTGTTAGGAAGGCTTTTATGGCAAAGGACATATAACTCACCAATCGTTGTGATGGAACGAAAATCCCCGACGTTGGTTAGTTGGATAGTCAAGAAGCGTGTGAGTGAGAATGCGATATCGATTGTTCCCAGGAGGAAAACACAGTAGACACCAATCTTGACCCTCTTACGCATGTTGAGCTTATACAGAACCAGCCAAGGAAGAGCAAAAACTGAACATATATTAGCATGCGCAGCGCATCTGGCTACGATAACTTACGCAACAGACTTCCTGTAAAGTGCAGAGCCCAAGCAACCTGGAATGTCGTGACCAATGCAGAAGCATCACACATCGGATCCGGTCCCAGAATTGACCTGGAAATAAGTTAGACAGGAGGAGAAAGAACAAGAGTTTCGACGTACCAGTTCCGCTGAATAGGGAAGCAGAGGAATAGCTGCAGACATAGTGATATGATCAATGCACATGCACAGTAAACGACTACACCCCAGAGAATGGCCCTCCTCTTTTTCATAAACGGCGGAAACAGTTGTATATAGACGACGAGAAGGGATGCCTTGCACAGGTAGAAGGTCACGAAGAAAGGAATGACACTAGCCCACATATACTAGAATATCATCAGCTTCGTGTCGTTTGGTTTGTTGGTTATGATACTCACCTTGAGCACTCTGGATAACTTCTCAGGCGGAGCATCCCAATTGACAAGGGTGTAGTTGATCTCGGGGTTCAACACATCCTCCGTCATGTAAATGATATCGAACGTGGCCGTAACAAAAGCCGAGATCCATGCCGCAACTCGAAGCCAGTCTGCGGCGACGAGCCTTTGTTTCTGTATTACGAGTCGCAGGTATATTCGAGCACCGATGATGAGAGCCGCCAGCGCTATGAGGCCGAAGTTCACTGCCTGAATCGAGTGGATTAGCGCCTAATTCAGCGGGTAGATTTGGTGGACTCGCGGGGACTTACCAGCACAGCGGCACCAGTCGGCGCAGAAACCATTGTGAGACCCCAGAAACAATTACAGCATTAAAAAAGCAAACAAAAAACGACAGTAACAAGTAAAGAGCGTTTATGCTTTCGTTTCGACCATGCAATGCAACAGAGACCACCGTGAGACGAAAACGCAGTGTGATCGTCATGAAAGTTGCTGGGGGACATGGCCTCGATAAACCCTAAAACCGGCCGCTCTGATCACTTTACCAAGGTTAGCCCCGGTAATCGTGGACTGACGGAAATCACCCCCGTATTTTGAGCTTGACTGTAAGCTTATCAAGTGGCGCTTCTAGTGGCTTCAGGCTGAACATTTAGAGTTTGTGCTACGGGCCTCTAGCCTGATGAGGAATCTCGCTACTTGCACATTCAAGGCGTTGTTCGAGGTGTCAAAATACATTTTACACAGGACGCCACGCAAACCAGGCGATGACAGAAAACTTAAGACCTTAGTGCTAAGTGACAGAAATACTTAAGTAGACTTAGGGTAATTTAGGGTAGCATTAGGGGCTTTTTGATCAATTTATTTTTACATCTTGATTTAGGGTCTTGGGTCTTCTGACACCTAGAGGACAAAGTTAGATTGTTACTAGGGGCTTTTTGGCACTGTCTAGGAAGCCCTGGCGAGAAAAGGTGGCACCATCAGCCCTAGTCGAGACTCGGAAGATGAAGCCATTCGCAGCGTAAGCGAGACAATGAAAAGCCCTCATTCTGAAGGCGAGTAGGGCTGAGAGCTAAGACTCGGGACGAACATGATCAACCTGATGTGATGCTGATCACCACGTTATATGCCAAGAATCTGCATAAGTCGGAAATATAGCCACAACCGCTGTGAGCAGGCATATAGCCGGGAGCTGACAGGAAATGCCTGCACAGTCAAGCCATATCATGCACTGAAGCGACGGAACATTGTCCTTTTGGACTGACCGTACAATTGAAAAAGTCATTTGTAGAAAGTTCACGTTTATTGTCTCAAAGTCGGAAGCATCATTGGCCTTTCCGAGGAAACGGACAGTTGGTCTAACCAGAAACCGATGCCCCTTTCACGCCTTACTGATAAATGGCAATATATCCAGCCGTGGCCCTGGTTTTTGGGCTGTTATCTCCAAAAAGTCTCAAGGGATTTTCTCTTAGTGTGTTCCAGAACTGGGATAGATCGATAGGCCGATGTAACGGATCCTACCCGTTCATGCATATATGAGCCAGGTGGTCCTTGCTAATATTGGCTGACAATTGTATGCGCACCAACAGTTTCCCCCTACCTCCGATAGGCCCGGAATCATAAACGAGGCCATCGTGTACCTGTTGGTTCTGCAGTGGAATCCTTGTCATCTGCGGCCGCAGTCAGCAGATGGATTCTGCAGTGGAAACTGCGGAACAAGGGCTTTGACTCGATCTACTGCTTGCTTTTTACTTCGAGAATCTGCAACCAAGAAGACTATTGTTACGCTTTAATTCAGCCTCTCAGATCATATTTTGAATTGTTCACTAATTATTAAAAGTTTATGTAGTAAAGTGACATCCCCCGTCAGATCATATCACTGACTCGCACTTAATGCTTGTGTACACAAGTGCCGCGCTTTCGAAGCTTGGCCCCATCGGCCTTGGCTCTCTCTGACAGCTCGTTGGCGTTAAAACCGCCAATAGTGCGACGGGCGAGTTTGGCGCTGTGCTTGTCGTCGTTGGGGTACTTAGCCTTGACGCCAAAGTTCTGTCCGTCAGCCACATAAACCACTTCGCCACCAACCATTGTCAGCAGAACCTTCTGGCGGCCGAGCTTGGACTCGGGGACCTTCATAAAGTTGTTCTCGAGGACGATAATGTCAGCGAGCTTGCCGACCTCGAGCGAGCCAATCTCCTTGTCGGCGCGGAGGAAGCGGGCGCCATTGATGGTGATGGAGCGGAGGGCGGATGTGCGGGAGATGCCGTCGCCGGGAAACTTTCCGTCATAGGGAGCGCCTTGGGATGCGGGGGAGTTGGGGTTCTCTGGATCGCCGCGTCGGGTAACGGCGACCTTGAGGGCGAGGAACTCGTCGAGAGGGTCAATCTGTCACTGTTAGACATGTTTCTGACGTGGTAAATTAGTGTCACTTACAGGCCAATCGCTTCCATAAACAAGAGGGCGGCCCGCCTTCTCAATCTCGGCCCAGGCTTGAAGATTGTCCTTGCGGTAATCGGCGAGCGACTTGAACGTGTTGGGGATGTAGAATGAACTGAGCTGCGCCCACTGATAACTGACAATAGGATCAACCTTGAGCTTAGCAAAGCGAGGCCAGTCCTTCTCGTGCGACAACTCATCGTGGGCAAGACCGAGACGGAAGTCCTTCTTGGGGTACTTCTTGCGGAACGACTCGGCAGCATTAAGACCGACGCGGACAGCAAGATCACCGTCGACGTGCAATTGGGCGTCAAATCCAGCAAGGAAGAGGAGCTCGAGGGTCTTGGTGAGAACATCAGGCTTCCAGTAAGGGTTGTTGAGCGAGTTCTTGTCGGGTGCCCATTTGCCTTCCAGGTCGGAGCTATTGACGGGTGCCCAGTAGGGATCGATCAGAGCAGCCGTGTTGGCGGGATAAGTAATGACACCATCGATGAAAGCCTTGATCGCCTGCCACTTGAGTGTCGGCTTGGGACCAATGGCTTTGTTATCGTGCCAAGGAGTCAACTTCTTGACGACGTCCTGGACAAGCGCAGGGACGCCGTCAACAGACTTGGGCGCTTCAATGCGGTAGTCAAAGTACGCGCGTGCAGAGAGACCATCCTCAGCCTTGATGGTGCTGAAGAGAGTGTGGTGCTCCTCGCCAGCAGCGGCTTCTTGGAAGGTGGTAATGCCAGCCTCACGAAGAAGCTTGAGCGCAGCGCGACCAGCCTCGACGTTCTCCTCGGCAGTGGGGGGAGGAGGACCCGCGAGGAGAGAAGAGGCGCCATCTGAGAGAGCACCTGAAGGCTCCTGGCTGCCAGGAAGACGGACAATCTTGCCATCAGCAGGGTCCTTGGTGCTCGAGTCAATGTCGGAGAGCTCGAGGGCGCGCGAGTTGGCGAGAACGGTATGGTAGTCGCTGGATCGGATAATGATGGGTCGCTTGGTCTTGAGTGTGTCAAGCTGCTTCTTTCCAACATTTCCGCTCTTCTCAACAAGACCAGCATAGTCCATGTTGACAACCTCAAGCCAATCATCGTCCGTCTTTCCGGTCTCGCCATCAATGCATCCTTGGATATGCTCGAGGACCTTCTCAATTGGCAGTGTCTGGTAGCTCAGATCACACTTGAGAAGAAACAGACCACCAGAGAGGACGTGCATGTGCGAGTCGACAAGACCAGGCATGGCCATCTTTCCCTTGAGGTCAATGACCTTTGTGTTCTTGCCAATGTACTTGTCGGCTGATTTCTTGCTGCCCACGTACTCGATCTTTCCGCCGCGCACAGCGAGAGCCGATGCGTGCCCGTTGGACGGACACATGGTGTAGATCTCGCCATTGACGAAGACCACGTCTGCGGGCTTGACGTTGGGCTTTACAGCGCCCGCCGTAGCGAGGAGTGCGCTGACGCAGAGAGTAAGAAGACCACGAGCCATGGTTGAAGATGCCGATGATGGTGATCCCTTCAATTGCTCGACAGAGGATTATTATAAGTTCATTTACCCATTGGTCCCTGCACCAGAGCTAACATGGGGTCTGTCTCCCAGCGGAGAGTTCGGCTAGAATGTCAGCGATATTCCATGTCCAATTACGGTCAGAGGCCCGAATTCCATGGTGCAGGGACTATGGGAAAGATCGTGGTGAGTCCGGCGGCTGCATCGCCTGTAACAGGTTTAGGTTCAGCGGATAACTCCCCCAAGCGGACAAGTGGACCGTGGCAGACCACAGTTAGTAACGCATCTGACAGTGATATGACTGCAGGGTCTAAATCCCTCACAGGCGGACTATTGGATTGATGACCTTTTATCCCACTGCCGCTGTGTGATTCGCTGCTTTATTTACGACGATAAGCTGCAGCTGGTGTAATAATCATGTTGCAAATCTTTACCTACGAACAGCATAGTCCTATCGTGGCGAAATGTCTCACAGGTCTAGATTGGAAGTCTAGACGTTTGCGAATAATTGATTCGGGAAACACGTGTCGTTGTTGAGTTTAAACTACATTTAAGGTTAATTGCACAAGCTAATCCCTAAAGTTGCGGTCGGGTATGTAGATCTATGTGAATGACACTCGCAATACGACATCACTAACTTAAAACTTCTCGCATGCGATCAACAGCTGCCAATATGACTCTGGATATAAACAAAGTTCAAATAAAATACCGTCGCGCCTCTATAAGCCCCAAAACATCATCATGATATATAAAAATCGCAATTCGCAGATCCTAACCCATCAAAGTCTCATATCCATTCTCCATCATGACATCCATCCAATACACATCCTGCTTCTCCTCATCCATGCAAGCCCACGTCTTTTTGACAAGTGTCAGCATTCGACGGATAGGCTTTGCCGCTAAAATATTTTCAAAAGCAGAAAGGCGAGAAATGATCGTCTTTCTGGCTTGCAAGACATCGAGACCAGCCAGAGGAACTCTAAACCTTGTACTCGTCGCGATACTTGCCACCGGAGGTTGTTGTAAATTTGAAATCGCACAATATGACCTGTTCAAAGACATTTCGCTGCAGATACTAACAAATAGCAATGGTTGAATGGATCGGCTTCGGGATGTTGTCGGGATATCCCTGACTAGATCTAGCACATGAAGAGCTAGACAAGTCAACCACGTATCTGCCAAGGTTCTATCATCCGGGTAGTTGTTCGCCGCTTCTGGGGATCCCGACTGGAATGCTTGTGGACTTCCAGATTGTATATAAGGCATCAGAAGATCTGGAAAGTTGCGATACAGCTGGAGCAAGCCCGTACATCTATAAGCCTCCGCAATGCTTACAAGATGATTTGCCGGAGTCAAATCATCGCCAGCATCAACGATATCGCTCTCTGTTGGTAGTCGAATTGCACAAAGCTCCGAATGTAGCTGTTCAGAAGCGATCATCGCTTCTTGGGCCAGATGGATATCTTGCTGAGAAACAAAGCGTCGTGAACGAATCCTCTTTCGTTCCTTTCGCACAAGACTTCCAACTTTGGCAACGAGCTCTTGCACTTCGATGCCAATTCCTGTTTGCGGATGAGGCATACGCGGTTCTTGCAAGTCAAGACGTTCAGGCGGAGCTGGCTGTGGTTGAGCATGCCTTGTGCTTGAATCCACGTCCGTAACGAACGAGAGCAGCATTTTCCAGTACACCAGAGAATTGTAGAAGAAGAATTCCTTCTTCTTGTCGGCGACTGCGAGAGCATCTCCGCGAGCTTCGGCGGATTGAACCATTCGGGACAAAACGTCGAATTGCGTTTGGCCAAGACTGTTGGGATCATGCCATGACAGACTCATCCCTAACATGACCAAGGCTAACAAAGATGAGGTCTCGAGTTGAGCAATCTTGGCTTCTCGAGAGAGACAAATCATAGCTTGATCTCGAAGTTGTCGACCGACTGATGTGAAGTTTGGTGATACTTCAGAGAGACATGCAGCTGCCATACTCTGGGTAATGTAGTACAGCGATTGAGATCCAGTCCACATGTTTGAGATGGTTGTTCGGTATGGATTCATGGGGCTGTCATAGCAAGACATCATTCCACAAACCTCTTTGAAGTAGTACTCCACCAAAACAGAAGAATAGTCTGGAAGGGCATGTGCCAAAGGCATCTCACCAACAGTCTCGACAGTTTGATTTTGAGGCTCGTGCCTAGTCAGTGCTTGTGAGCTTGACTGTGCTGGCGGGATTGGTTGTGCTGGGCTAATGGTAGTGACAGGCCAAAGTCTCTCATCAGTGGGCCCTTGAGCTACAGTATCAGGTGTCTGTCCAAGCGCCTGTTCCGGATATAGTTGCAACACGTCATCCGGGAATTGCATAAGAGGCAGAGCTGAGTCTAGCGTTTCCTGACCTTGAGTATCGATGCATCCAGGATTCATAGCATCATTGAGTTGGTCCATAAGCTCAGGGTCATAGAAATTGTTGACAAATTGCTCAGCTGGCTGAGGCTGATAAGGCGCATATGCCGAGCTCGGCTGAGGCTGAGGCTCAACAGTGACATCGCTTCTAGGAGTTTCAACTACATCCTTCGGTGGCGATTTAGAACCAGCCTTCCATCGCAGCGGCTTTTGATATCCAGGACATGGGATTCCTAGTCTCACACAGCGCGAACACGAGGGCTTAGCTTCATCGCATTTGAGCTATTTAGGGGTTAGATAAGGTCCGGGATGGGCGGGAGGACAGTCATACTCGCTTAGACTTGCAGACAGCGCATCCAGTGCGTGATCTGGTGATCGTCTTTGGTGCTGGTGCGTATGATGAGGACAGCATGACGACCCGTTTGGATGTATCCGCGTTGATGAGTGGAGTTGGCAAGGTGCAGATAGATGGAGTGATGTGGAGTTAAGAGGGGCTGCCATCACGTGATGCTACTAGTGTCCTGATACGGGGTTCGGCTTCAGCCTCGAGGTAACATTCCAGCATGTATGCCATTGTGAACTATATTTCTATAAACTATTTCCTAGCTGTTCCGTATAGTGATTCTATGTTGGTTGGCAGCTCAGATGATAGAAGAACAGCAGCATATATGCGTCGTAATGAACTACTAGTTCCAAAGTGGACCTCAGGCTAGATATATCCGCTCCAAGTCTCTAAGACATGTCGGCTTTCCTAAGCAAAGCTGCATCATCATAATATTACTAAAACCTCACCTTCCTAATCAAGAATTGCTTCTCTTATCATGTCCATCTCAATTCGAATCCGATCCGAAGCAATGGATGTCACTCCCAAGGAAATCGCCTCCGGGCAGTGATTCCGCACCTCACGATGCTCCACCAATCCCTGCCAAACTAGGTACTAATTAGAAAAGGAAATCAATACCGGAAACGGAAATCCTTAGCAAATGCTATGCTATAGCTACGGCACAGGATCGCGGCTGCTGTCACCTGGCCGTGATTAACTGAAGACTTGTTTGCCGAGGGGGCCCTGGGTCTACTTCACCTATCTTTTACCAAGGGAGCCCGCGCTTTGATGCTTCTGCATCGTTGGAACCTTATCAATCATGGCTGTTACTACACCAAGCCCTTCGTTCAAGGTGGCTCTTGTGCAAATGAAGCCAAAGGTTAGCCAACAACTAACAATACTCTTGCTTTGAATGACACTTACATGCTCAACAGCCCCTTGATGCTGAACATAACTTTGCACATGCTGCTGAGCAGATCCGTCTCGCTGCTTCTCAGGGTGCTGCGCTAGCGGTGCTCCCAGAATACCATCTTACAGGATGGGTGCCAGAAGAGCCATCTTTCGCACTCACCCCTGAGGACGCTGGTAAATATCGAAAGAAATACCAAGACCTCGCCGCCGAACTTCACATCAATATCTGCGCTGGCACATTTGTTACCCAAGCTCCCAAACCTGATGATCAACCAGATGCTGATGCCAGACCCACGTTGTTAAATACGTCGGACTTCATCGACCACAACGGAAACCTCCTCGGCACTTACACAAAGACGAACCTCTGGATACCAGAGCGACATACCTTGACGTCCTTCGTCGATCATGCTAGAAGTATCTCTAAAGATGATTACCCTGCCCCCAATCCCCATCAAGTCATCGACACTCCTCTCGGTCGAGTCGGTATCCTCGTCTGCTGGGACCTTGCCTTCCCAGAAGCCTTCAGACAGCTCGTCCTGTCTGGCGCCAAGATCATTATAATTCCATCATACTGGACGTCGCTCGATATGTGTAAGGATGGTCTTGCATATAACGCCGACTGCGAGAGGATGTTCATACAGTCTGCTCTAGTAACCAGGGCATTCGAGAACACCGCCGCTGTCATTTATTGCAACGCTGGCGGACCAGCGGCAGAGGGTTTCTTTGGTTGCAGTCAGGTTGCTTTACCTATTGTTGGAACTGTCCCCGGGAGTTTTACTGATGGCGAAGAGGCCATGCGTATCTTGGATGTGGACATGAGGACGGTGGATATTGCGGAACGTAACTATCAGATCAGGCAAGACTTGGCCAGGGAGGATTGGCACTACGGATATCTTAAGAACACGGTCGCCAGGCTATAACAATAATAATTCATAGCTCTCCTCTAGTTCGTTAATACCAACTCTGGCTCAATTCATTTCGCCTACAAGAAAGACACATACATACATACATGCGCCAGACCCAGGTCAGGAGTTGCTAGATTTCATTCACATTATAACAGCCCCTGGTAATGTCGCTGGTATTTACTGGCCAAATGACTAACGCCACTCGTTTTCACACGCAATTCACGGATAGTTATGGTTCAATGAGACACATCACTGTGCCGTTTTGTCTAAAGTGATGAAGTAGAGTTATTACAATCTGCCCATGTCGCGATAGCCCAGAGCAGAATAAAGCGTTTAAAAGAACGACAGCTAAATTCCACGCTTCTTATCGAAATGAATCCCAAATTCCCAACACATCCGCCCAATATACTAGCATCGCTATACAGTAATTCCAAGGACAACAATTATTCGTCGTGCTTCGAGGTTGAGCTAGAAGAGATTTCTTTAGGGCCCGTCTGTGACACTGTATTCGTCACGGGCAGTTCTTCCCCCAGAATGCACTCGAGCTTTGGTCCTTCATAGGATTTTCTCTTTCCAATCCAAAGAGCTACTACAAAGACAATGAAGATACCCAAGACGGCTGTTACGTAGTCTTGGACTTGTTAGCTACTGTCTGTTTGGCTAGCAAGATTTACTTACTCATGGTTGATACGTTGATGGGAATGGCGGGAGGGAAGCAAAAGAACTATTGAAGAATATCAGCATTGGTCAAGGTTCGATTGATCTCGCAAGAACTTACAACAGACGTGACGGCCACAAAGATGACTGCAGTGTAGTTGGCAATGTAGCCTGTGAAACGGCCGAGAGAAAACTCAGGAGGCTGTGCAAGGACAAATTGTCGACCTCGGACTAGGAGGATGAGAACCGGTGCTGCATATGACAGATTCAAAAAAAGCGTGCAGCTTGCAATATATGCGTTGAAAGCAACTTCGGGGCCTTTTAATCCGTTAGCGGTAAGAAGCAATAGCTACCTTGAAGAAACTTACCAAGGTAAAGTAGTCCAAAGAGGAGGTTGAAAACAGCCTGCACGACGATAGCTCGAACAGGAACATTGAGCTTGGGGTGAAGATGCGAGAGACTTCAACCAGTTAGTATTCTTTTCTGATAGAAAATGAAAGACTAATACTTACTATTTGGAAAAAGGAGTGCCATTGTCTCGTGCCATAGCCCAGATCAGACGACTGCCAGAGGTAACGCAGCCATTGGCACCGTTGACAAAACACAAGGCAACTGCAACAGTGAGTACGGTTGCGGCAGCGCGGCTCTTGGTCGCTTGCAATATCATCTCGGTTAGGGGGCTCTGTGTAGGCGATGAAAGAAGCAAATCAAGATCGACGAAACAGAAGAGCATGACGATGATGAAGAAGATTCCGCTGCATGCTGTTAGACATGATTTTGAACGTATTGACTGAGACTTACGTTACGCCTCCAACGAGGACTGCAGCAACCATAGCTTGAGGAGCATCTTTGGTTGGTCGGGGCATTTCTTCAGTCATGTGTGCTACAGCATCCCAACTGCCTTAATGTTAGCCATGCGTAGCACAACGCAGTTTATTCCTTACCCAATGAAGCTTAGAGCAGACTGGAGTAGTCCCAGCATCCAAGCCGTGCCATCGCTCCAGCCAGTAGTATTAGAAAAGTTGGTAAAGACGAACTCGGCGTCGGTCTTGGGAGAAGTCGCAAGAAGGACGACACTGATCACAACGACGCTGAGCAGAGACCAATACACTGATGACTGTCAGTTGGTAAAGTAGACAGAACACAGCTGGACTTACAGGCGCCTTCGTTCCACCGGTTGAGGATAGGATAGCCAAAGATGTTCAAGAAAACGCCGACGATGGATACCGCAACAAACATCAAGTACGTGCTCCATTGGCTGATTTCGTAGCTACCCCCTGAACCAACGACAGCGGCGGCAGCAAGGAATCGAGCTATAATATGTAAGCAGTGGTTTTCTTTGCATTGGTAGTTATATACCTCCAAAATAGGCTGCAGTTGTGTTGAGAGTCAACCAGCCAGCGATATTCGTCCATCCAACGAGGAAGCTCTGATTCATTTAGCGATGAGCAAATAAAGCATTATTGGAAATTCTTACATTAATACTCTTCCATTTCTTGGAAGAAAGAGCAAAGGAATAGTGATATTGTCCTCCGGCTGTAGGATACAGAGAAGCCAATTCTCCAACACTTGCGGCCAAGCAAATATTACAGACAACGCAGAAAATAAAGCCATAGACGAAACTAACAGATCCGCCCGATGGCATTACAAGGCCTATTGATCCAGCGAGAGAAATCCATGTACTATGCTCATTAGCGACTTTCATGTGACGCGCCGGGACCCCTTACTTGAGAATGGCAAAAGCCATGCCGATCATGGTAATTTTGGAGAACCTCTTCTGGAGGTGACCCTCCTGGGCTGGAGTACTGCTCGTCATAGTTGTCACGTTCAATTGCGGACAAAGACGACAAAGAGAAACAAAGATGAAGTTTAAGCTTTTTCCCGCCCAAGGCCAACACAGATATTAAAAGCTGAAGAGGTCTGTTCGGCTTATCGCGCGTGCGTTGGTTGGTGACTTACTCGCGACGGGCGCCCAATCAGCGGGTATGAGCTCTCCGTCTCCGCGTTGCGGGGGAAATTGATCAAATGATGGACTAGTCCGGAAACGGCAAAAAATAGCTTAGGAAAACTGATTTGGGCTTATTTTTGGGTTCTAGGACTCGGCAGATAAGGCTGCGAGATAAAGGGACACCCTTGTTCTAGAATCGGATCATGGGTTGAAAGGGGGTTTGAAAAGGAGATATTCAGGCAATGATAGGAGAAGGAAATCTAATTGATGTTGTCACGATTGGAGATTAGATTAGGAGTCTAAAGAGAGTACGGTATATAGTACTTCATCAAACAATTGCATACATTTGTTATTGAGACTCTGATTGGTGAGCCAGATGCCGTACAGGGTAACCTACGGATAATTCCGTTTCAACTATCTTCAGAGTTCGTTGTAAAGTAATTATATTGAATGAAGGAAATTGCCGTCAGAGCTGCTTGGCAGATGTGTAGCACTGTGATTTCAGTAATATTCTTGTTCAACAACAGCCCGGTCAAAGCATCACTGGTGAGGGCCGAGAGCGTGGCGATGTGCCTCGGACTTTCATTCGGCAATTATGTCGCTACTTGTCTTAAGAGAAGTAGCTCCCTTTATGTCAGACTATTTTCTTGTCTTTGTTGTAGGAAGTCATATGGTGCCTATTGTGATTTCTTTGGTTAACCTTGTTGAAAGAAGTTAAATTTTGTCTTATAGAGGATTTTAAAGATACCTATCGTTCAGATTGTCATTCATCCTTGAGTAATCACGACATGATGTTGTTCGTCGCTAGTGCGTATGATTGATATTAAAACTATGAGAAATAGGAAAATATACATATTTAGCTAGACGATGAGTCTGTTTTGGTAACTTCGATAGTTGTTATCATCGTCTTCGTGATGCCACCCTGATACCGGCTTCTGTATCCCGCATTGCCCGCACTCTCATCACTCGACCTCCCTTCAATCTCAGTCTGTACAGTCGTCCTATTCATCACCCCCGAAGGACTGGCTATCCTGTCTCGAAGCTCATACTCCTGCTGACCAACGTTGATAGCCTTTTGGCTGCTTGTCTCATCATCACCCCTTCGACCACTAGACAACACATGCCAGTTTTTACTACTGCGCCTTGTACCGCTCCGCAGGGTTCCACGACCATAATTTGTATTACCCGTTGTTGGCGTCTTCTTGGAGTTCTTGCCATAGGTACTGCCGAGAAAGCGTCGGAACAAAGGTCGTAGACACGGGAGACTGCCGGCGATAATGCCGACGTTGAGCTCAACGCTGGTCCAGATTGTGATGTTTCGAGAGTCCCATAACCAGTCGCCAAGTTTACCGTAGTTGGTTACGTAGCCTAGCTTGGTGAAAGCTGCGGCGCAGGCAAAGACACCAAGACTCAGAATACCGATGAGTGTTATTCTTGTGCGAAAGTGGACGTTGAGGTTCCATAACATGGGTGTAGGAATGATGATGGCAAAGAGGAGATCAGTTAAGATATTGAATGCCGAGTTTGTGTAAGAAAGTGTTTGTAGCGTCTTTTGTGACCAGCACTTCGAGGGTACGCTGGGATCCCACAGAACACGAATGTCTGTACATTGAAAGATGACGGTCTGCAATAAAATATGTCAGCTGGCTGAGACGAAGACAAGTAGTAAAAGTGACGTACAAAGAAACATCCAATAGTGTAAATAGACATGAACACCATAATGGAGAGGATCAACCATTTGTAGAACTTGGTCGAGGCGATCCGTAGGAGGGCACACCCGACAGAGAGTTTGACTACACAAATTGCTATCAGGAAGATCGGCTGGCTTATAAAGTTCAACTTCATTCCTTTCATGTAGACGTCTGGGTCCACATCGCCAATGTGCCTTCCGCCGCCGTAAGCAAGCTGGGCGAAAATTACACCTTGGCCTGCCCAAGACAATGCTATAGTGAATATCATGAAGGCATCCTATAAACACAAAAATGTTGAGCAGAGGGACATAGCAATGAATGCAAGAAGACGGAAAGGAAGAATGAGTGAGGTACTCCGCAACTTACATCCCAGCCAAGGTTGCGAATCATAAACAGTCGCACATAAATACGAGCCAGAACAACAATCGTAGCCAATGTGATCACCAAGACCGTAGAAGCAAGAATGTCAATAGCTCCATTCTCATCAGGATTCGAAGGAAGCTTAACCTGGGGATCCATGATGGACGAGGGAAGGATGCGCAAAGACCCAAGAACTTGGGACGATGGAGAGGGGGCGGGATAATAAGAAGAGAAACACGCATGAGAGAGGGGGTGACCAGGGGTTCTCTATCGTTCCATTGCGGCGAGTGTACCACGTTTTTGGCAGGTTCATTTGCGAGCTAGAACAGAAGTTTCCGCCGACGAGGAAATCAAGTGAAAGAGTATGCATAGAACCTCGGCTGCGCGTCCACTAGAAAGTTCTTCTATTGCTTTGACGCGGATGTACTACCAAGTTTATTCGCTCTTTACACATTTTTTGATCTAAGCCCCTTGTATTCCCACTGTGACTCCGACGTTCAGGTGTATCATACGAGTTCCCTAACGGGGAGTCTAACCCTGGCGAGTGATAACGACCTTGCCCAGATTGGATTGATACATATGCAGGTACTCTGGACAATGAACTTATGAAACGCTCAGGTCTCGTTCTTGTTCTGTATTCAGGTTATAGCCGAGGCTAATAAGAGACAGGCTAATATCCGTCGTGCCCAATGCGGTGCAGGTCTTGGCGGCCCACCTGTCCAAGTGAGCAAAGTCATCTCGAGCCTGAATTTATGTACGTGGTATGCATATCTGCTACTCAATGAGTCGTACTTGATCTTGCAGTTCAATGCAACTCCACGATCGAGAACGGGTGGATTATCACGTCCCCTGAGCGTGAAACATCCAGGTAGCATCGACTGATTCGCGAGGGAGATCGACATGAGGATCAGCAAGAATACTCTACTAGTCATGCTAGTCTAGTCACCGGAGAAAAACAGAGTCAAAACACGAAATATTTGGCCCGTCACTAACGGGAATGTCAAGTTCGTGTCCGAGATGTAATGGAGCCCAAAACCCCACTCAAGTTGGCACGGAATTGCTCCGGATCATCAACCCTACTTTATCCCGGCGTCAAAGCGTCAGATTAGCGTGCGTTCACCTACGCTATTACTTCGACACTCATAGTGCCCTGAATACCAGGGCCCTGGAATGAGACAAGACTGTTGGCTTGTGGCTTGCATATAACCTCAGCTACAGGATCATGCATTTCGTCAACAGTCGACCTACCGCAAGTCCTCTATCCCCCTGAAATATAAGCCGTCTTGTGGCGTAGTTGGTCGACCCCTGTTATTTCAAGACTAATGCAAACCCGCTGAAGAACCCTAAATCGGATTAGATCTAAGCTATAACTTATCTGGCCGAACGAACCGAGCCCCTCAGTCTCGGCAACAAGGGACGGAGTTTTGCAATCCACATAAAAGTAGTCTTCTACCGTTGGTTCTAGCGTTTTAGCCAATGCCGTCTCGGAGGAATATTCCCATTAGAGATGTAAGCGTGCTTACACCAATTGAAAGTCCCTATTGTAGGCCAACATCCATGGATTGGCCCTGTGCAATTTTGGTTGGCAACCCTTGACCTGGAAATGCAGGAGAAGGGAAAATGCTCAAGGGGATGATACAGTAGTATATAGCTCATCACATTTCTGCATCCAGACAGTCTTCACTCACTGGTCCTCCAAGCCAAACACCGGTGCTGCAGAGACGATCCCTGCTATTTCTTTCGTCCTTTCTTTCTATTGTAAAGGTTGCCATTATGCGTGCTGGTTTCATCTCTCTCCTGGCTCTTAACGCCGCTGGCGTTTTGGCTGCCCCTCAAGCCACCACCATTGGCTCCTCTGCCCCCGAGGCCATCAACATCAATGAGCTTGCTGATCTTGCTGCTGCAGCATACGAGACTGCTCAGGGCCTTGCTGGGGACAAGACCAAGCGTGCTAACACCTGCAACTGGAGTAACGTCCGCGTTCGACGAGAATGGTAAGTTATCCAGCCTCCGACATTCCTAACTCATCTAATTTACTGCTAGGGGCTCACTCTCCAAGAAAGAAAAGAAGTCTTACATCGACGCTGTCAAGTGCCTTCAGTCCAAGCCTTCCAAGTCTCCCGCATCTTTCGCCGCTGGTGCCAAGACGCGTTTCGATGACTGGGTTGCTGTCCACCTGAACCAAACTCAGACAATTCACTACACTGGAAACTTCCTCACATGGCACCGATACTTCACCTGGTTGTATGAGGAGGCTCTCCGAAACGAGTGCGGTTACAAGGGAACTCAGCCTGTAAGTACACTAGCAACATTGCTCAAAATGCACTGACTAACTTGGCTCATAGTACTGGGACTGGGCTCTCACTGCCCTTAGTGGTCTTAACAAGTCTCCCGTCTTCGATGGTAGTGACTTGTCCCTCTCTGGTGATGGTGAATTCATCCCCAATCAACCTGACATTGTTCTCGGTGCCTCAAGCGGTCTTCCTCCCATTTACCTCCCCGCTGGCTCCGGCGGTGGCTGTGTCAAGTCCGGTCCTTTCAAGGACATGAAGGTCAACCTTGGCCCCGCAGCCCTTGATCTCCCCGGCGGTGGTGTCGCTGCCAACCCAAACCCTCTGGACTACAACCCCCGCTGCTTGAAGCGTGATCTCAGCGACGCCGTTAACAGGCGCTTCGCCAACGCTACTTCTATCCTCAACAACATCCTCAAGCCCAAGACTGTCCTGGACTTCCAGATGCAGATGCAGGGTGTTCCCGGCACCGGTGACATCGGCATCCATGGAGGTGGTCACTACTCCCTCGGAGGCGATCCTGGTCGAGATGTCTTCACTTCTCCTGGCGATCCTGCTTTCTACCTGCACCACTCTATGATTGATCGTGTCTGGTGGATCTGGCAGATGCTGGACCCCAAGGAGCGGGTTTCTGGCAAGAATGCTGTCCAGGGGACAAATACTTTCCTCGACATGCCTCCCAGTGCTGAGACTACGCTTGATGACTATGTCAACATTGGATGGGTTGGACCTGAGCGACAGATCAAGGATCTCATGAGCACGCTTTCCGGGCCTTTCTGCTACGTCTACCTATAAACAGCGGAGAATTAAATATTGTACATAGCACGTTCATCTTCATCCGCTAAGCGCTTTATTGTTAGATAAATAGACTTTAATGCTATCGATTGACTCCAACTCAATCTTCCATCCGTGATTGTCTCCTTGGCAAAGTAATGACCCCAGCCGTTCGTCAACGTTTCTCGAGATCTTCAACCGCATCTTCCGTAGCATCAATCCCACCCAAGACGGGATCTTGGATCTCATACGGGTATCATTGGAGAAGCACATCAGCAACATGGTATGGTGGTATGATCGTGCAACCGTCTCTTGGCACCAGGTAATCAATCAAGCGACATTTAATCAGGGTCCAGGCCCACGGGTTCACTCCGCTGCGCCTGATAAGTTTATATGCCGCCGGGGCATTTTCCACATGCAGTTTTGAATGCAACCCTGCACTACTTCACGTCGAAAAAGTGCCAGGAATGATTCTTGGCACGCGCTGTGAAACCCCAGCATTTCTCGCACATCTGTCCTTTCTAACCCTGAAAAGGACCAGGGGCTGATGCAACCCTTTCCCCGCGAAAACTTTAAGGGTAGCATTAATCACCCCTGCATTCCTTGAATGCTACCAAGCCGCCGTGGCTTTTGAAACCTAGCTCTATATTTGCCCTCCTATATGTATGCAACTAGGGCTGGCCTTTTTGGTTTCCTTGCTCGGAGGAATTCGTCCTATTTTATGTACTTTTCCGATATGAAAATTGCCAACTCGGCGCTATTCAGCCTTGGAACGGGATTGGTACAACTCGATTGATGGTGAGCCAAGACTTAAAATGCCAATATCGGAGCAATATAACATATCAAGCCAATCTTCTCAGGCTTCAGGCAATCAAGACAGAGCCTCGACATAAATCACTCCAGCAATTTAAAATTAAGTTCCAATCCATTACTCAGAACAATCAAGTTTCTGGTTTACCTCTATATGACTCCTAACTGGTCTAAGGTTTCCCGCCGTAGTCATAAAATCCCCGCCCGCTCTTAACGCCCAGGTTCCCTTCGTCCAAAAACTTCTGTAGATATTCTCGGGGTGCACTCGGGATATTTCCCCTCGCGTCAGCATAATGCTGCTCAATGTCCAGCACGACATCTAAACCAACAACATCCATTTGCTCAAAAGGACCCTTGGGTGTTTTCAATACGCCTTTGAAGATATCGTCGATTTCCTCTGGTGTTGCAGCGCCTTCTGAGGCTGCGAGGAGAGCTTCTCGTTTGATTGCTGCCCATATCCTGATAGCATTGAATTAGATGCTGCAGAAAGCGGAGTTGGAGAGGGGCTTACCTGTTGTAGATGTATCCCATCGATGGCTTCTTGACGTGAAATGGTGAGAAGCTGTGTGCTTTGCATTGCTCCATCATCAATGTGATACATGAAGGATTGGTAGCCTCGTGGCCCATGATTTCGATTTCTGATATCGGTTAACTACACACTCAATAGTCCATCAGAAATTTTATTTACTTACCAGGTGTTTCTGGTGGCCAGTCTGCGTAGTTTCTGTCAGCATGGCCATTTCATTGACAGGTCTTACTCACATGAATGAGCACTTAGAAAACGACTCTCGTTCCGCAAATTGAGGCCCTGCAATATTTCAGAGCAGGAGTAACTGCTAGAATTTGACGCGATGATAGTATCCCTCGGAGCGAGTGCATCAAGCTCTGCGATAACTTTTGTCTTGAGCTCGATTTGCTCAGGAACACACTTTCCAGTCAGCTTTTAGTTATGTTAATAGGTTCAACACGCCTACCTCGACTACCAACCACGCAGCTTGTAGAGCCTCGCGTAGGGTTTCAGGCGCATGAGTGATGATTCGCCCCCAAGAAGCATTTTTACTGTTTGAATTTTGTCGAAATTCTTCGATGGCCTTGACGCTGGCTTGAAGCTGGGCTTCCTGACCATCTACTAGATGGACATCGTTTCCTCTACTCGACCACTGTGACATTATTGTTAGCAAGAAAATATGTGAAGTATTTGAACCCTTATGAGGCAGTACGAACCATGAACGCAAGGCGTCTCCCTTGAGTGCCCGCTCCGATCAAAGTGACCGATGTTCTGGGAGTTACTGTAAGAACCATGTTGCAGATATGAGAGAAGTAGAGGTTTGGAGGATGCAATTTGTTTGAATGATGAGAAGAAGTTGAAATAAAAACAAGAAGAGAGAAGCTACCGTCAATCTTGCCCAGAAAGTGATCGTCGTCATCGGATCCGGACCATGATGCTCCAGAAGCTAACTTAGTGAGTGGCCAATATCCCCACTCCATTTCATTTTCACAACCGTCACCGGATCCGAAGCAAAAATCAGGATAATCGCAACCGAAAATTGTCTCTGAGGTCAGTGGCTGAGCCCACTTGAGTTGGGGTAATCTGATCACTTATTCCGCACCGCGGAAAGTTACGACGCCGAATCTGATGCATTGTCTCACTTTCTGCATATGCAGGTTAATACTCGAACAAAGAACCTGTGTCTCTGGCTTTGCGGAATTAACGTTAAAACTTTATACTAAAATACTAGGCGCGCTATACTCCTCATCAGACGTTGAGAACTTTGCTATCGCTGCCTGTACAGACTTTGAGCTCTGCGGTAAATGCCTCAACGTTCTCTCCAGTGTAGATAACAAACTCTGATAAGTCTCTTCGGTAATTTTTCCAATGCCGAAGTCGCGATCAATAGCTTTTCGTAGTAATTGTACTCCCGCAACTGCATGATGTGGGTATGGGTCAATGGACACGATCGGTACTGTAAATATCGTCTGGCCCCTGCTAAAATCTGCGCCATCGATTGAATCCCCAGGCCGTTTTAGTGTGAAAGTGTTGTGTAAACCGAAAGCCAGGGTATTCATTACTGTGCTCTCCGCATCGATGCATATGTCGGTTATATCTGGGAGAAGATCTTGACGGTCCGTTGCTTCGATAATATCGACTAGCATCAGGATGCTGAGATGGTAGTGAAGCATAAGAGAAACTAAAAACATGATTAGCAGGGCTCCTGATTATATTATTGCATCCTGGACTTACACCATCGAAGCTTTGTCTGCTGCCCAAGAAACGGCATGCGTTTATGGCACTCATCCAATAGAGGACGGTAAATAATACCAAACTGTTTAACAGAATCTACAACAGCCAGATAAGCTTTCCGAACTTCTGACTCTTCGTGACCATCCCGTAAAGCTTCTTTAAATATGGCAGTCACTTTCCATCCAAGAAGTTTCCAAGAAGCCCCAGCAGCAATGATTTGATTCGCCCTCTCGTCTGTCATGTCTGCACTTCCCTGTTTCCACTGCCGGGCATTCTCATCAAACATCTTTGCACAAGTTTTGACGAGACGCCATGGGAGTTCAGACTCAAATCCGAAGAGCCCAGAGGAGAGAAGAGATCGGCAATTGAGGGTGAGAGACGCCGACGTGTCGAATGTTAGAGCTGCCCAGTACACGGTACTTTCGGCGTTGATAAATCCTGATGTTTCTATCGATTCTGGCGTTGTGACGATGGCTTGAGATTTCAAAGATGGAGAAACTTTGGAACCGCTGAACTGTAAATTTCTCTGGCGTGCGCGTAGTGTTTGGATCTGTTGTAATGCTGCATGGACACAAGCCTGGCCAGATATTCCATCCGTCTCCTCTTCTTCCGAGATACCCTCAGGGATAGGTGTTAAAGCGAACAGGAGCAGAGACAGCATTGATCGGTAAGACGGTCTGTTGATCACACGAAGCATATCTCTCCGGGCGTGTCTCCAAAGAGTCTGGACAAGAATGCAGTGGTCCTCATGTGAATTCGGCTCCGGCGACGTTACTGGGAGCCATCGTGCTGCAAATGCAGAAATAGTGCTCTGCAGAGACTGTTCAATGTCTCTATTGCGGCCAATTAGTTGGCTATCTCCAGCATCTACTATACACCCGTCCAGATGGCGACAGAGGTCAGATATACTGACGTATTTGTCTGCTAGATTATGACCGAACCTGTTGGTGTGAGTATCGGCGGTGGAGGGGATTGGCTAGTACGCACAAGAAAGGACAACTGTATCTTCCCATCCAGGAGCCAAAGACTGCCTCGAAGCCTTCTCTGTACAGAGTATCAAGCCATCTGGAGTCCACATTTTCCATATTGACACTATCCGCTACATTCCTCATGGGACTCGGACACCATGGTAGAGATGCTGACTCAGTCATTACCGAGACAGTTGAGCTATCTCTAGAGATGTCATGGTCTAGGTTATCTGCAGGACCTTGACTAAACCCAGACTCTTGTGAAACTTGCGTGACTCGGCTCCCGTGTGTTGATGATGTGTCACTCGTAGGTCGTGTTGCCCCTCGACGGGCCCTGCGCTTCACGCTCCCATTGCTTGGTTTGGCATTCTGAAGCCACTGTTCAAGAATTTAATTACCCGGCAGTAAGTTTGGAGCCATAGTCACGTACCTTGAAGGTACACGCCAGATGACGGTTCCGACAGCGTGTGCACGAAGATGTCCCTTCATTGCTCTGAGCATCACAAGCCACACGCGATCTACGACACTCATCGCAGCTAGAGAACTGAGTACGACGTGTAACAAGACCCGCTGGCATATCGGGTCCAGTAGAGCGAGGGTTGCAGTAGGTTCCAGAGCGATTCAGGAGTGAGTATCGGATCCGGATGATGTTTGTTGGGAATGAAAAGAGTCCACTTTATTTGAGGGAGAACAGGGGAGACATTCATCAGATGATGCGGGGTAATGCAGATCCCCCAGTTCAGCTTTAGTCTGGGGTTATCATTCTTGGTTAGACCGTTTTGACGGTTGAAGGCCACATTTCTCACCATGTTGGGGCTTACCTTTGCAGGACATGAGTGGTGAAGGGGATGGATGAGATTACGGTTGAAAGTTTAATTTTGGGGAAATTCCTTGTTATCTTGCCTCTTTAGTTTGTCAACCGGCGCCGCCACATTTTTAGTTGCTGTTGATCACGGGCAAGAAAAGGGAGCCAGTGTTGACAGGGATCTTCGGAACCGAGGCCTTGACTCTTTTTATGACGTGCAGGTTTTGCATGGCTGGACTCGGTCATTGAGAGAGGTTGAGACATAGCAACATGGGAATTGGATGATGGAGATGAGGGTATGTCCGGTATTAAAGGAGCAGAGTAGCATTTGAGTGTTGCAGAGATGGATCTGAGATCTTGTGACTCGACAATCGAACCATCACAAGGATGACTCGCTCACTTATCACGACCATCGGATCCGGTTCCAACCCAAAACCCCACAAACCAAAATCATGAAAGTGTTCTCAGTTTCTTATTCCAGATAAGCGTTTTTCTTCTCCCTAACAAAATTACCGCCGTTAGTTCTATTCCGCCCCTCCCCACCCAAGCCCCGTCCCTCTACGTCCACTGGGTTCCTACAAGCCTCTTACGCTCCATCACTCAAGATCAGCAACACAGATATTGCGGGGGAAAAACATGGGGAAGACAAGGGGGTCGCGACATACTTAAATCCACTGATCATCCCATCTTTTGGCCATTTCGAAACAGAGTCACAGTTCTTCAGCATCCTTTGCAATCATGGCTTCTTATTCTACTCCGCCAAATGAGAAAGCTGAGGTCTTTGAGGCCGAATCAGCTGGTCGTGGTGATAGAGGGCAGGTTGGCCGCATTGATGCCATGGCTACGGCACCTGGTACGACCCTTGAGTCGTTTTCTCACCTTGACGAGAAGAAGATTCTTCGCAAAGTTTGTTCCACCTCCAATATTGCCTTCTCATCACTCATGACCCTTAGATGGACTTGCGTCTAATCCCCATGCTTGCACTGCTCTACCTCCTCTCTTTTCTCGACCGTAAGTCTCCCCTAAGCCTCAGTATAACATCAACTAAGCATTTAATCACAGGAGGAAATATCGGAAACGCAAAGATTCAAGGTCTTCAGGAAGATCTCAAAATGAGCCCTGACCAATACAACTGGTGTCTCACCGTCTTCTTCTTCACATACGCCGCCTTCGAAGTACCATCCAATCTACTCCTCAAGAAACTCCGTCCGAGCATTTGGCTCCCTACAATCATGGTAGCGTGGGGTATTGTGATGACCCTCATGGGCATTGTTCAGAATTATCATGGTCTTCTTATTGCGCGCATCTTTCTTGGTGTCACTGAAGCTGGTCTCTTCCCTGGTGTCGCTGTACGTCCGCGCAACTTGGGTAACCTCTATTGGTTAGCTAACATTTTATAAGTACTACCTCACAATGTGGTATTGCCGTCACGAAATCCAATTCCGACAAGCTCTCTTCTTCTCAGCAGCTTCAATCGCCGGTGCCTTCAGCGGTCTTCTGGCCTTTGGAATCGCAAAGATGGATGGTGTCGGAGGCCTTGAAGGATGGCGCTGGATCTTCATCCTCGAAGGGATTGTCACCGTTCTCGTTGCAATCTTTGCTTTCTGGGCGCTCTATGATTTCCCAGAGACTGCAGGCTTTTTGACTGAAGAGGAGCGCGCCTTTGTCGTATTCAGACTTAAGTACCAAGGCCAGCAGAAGGCTGCAGGCCAGAGCCAGTCTCGTGTGGCGCAGACTGATGAGTTCAAGTGGAAATATGTCTGGGCTGCCTTCAAAGATTGGCAGATTTGGGTCAACATTTTTGTTTACTGGGGTGTAAGTGAAGATCAGAGTTATTACTCTCCGAGTAACGCTAATAAAGACAGATTGTCTGCCCTCTCTACGGCATCAGTCTCTTTCTGCCTACCATTATTCGAAACCTTGGTTACAGTTCCAGTAAGGCTCAGCTTATGACTGTTCCCATTTACATCACTGCAGCTATCCTGGCTGTGATCGTCGCTTGGACATCAGATCGAGTTGGCAAGAGAAGCCCGTTCATCGTGTCTTTCCTCTGTGTCATGGTTGTCGGTTTCACAATGTGAGTCCTGCCTCAAGGCTCAGGCCATATCCATCAAGTCCGTACTGACATATCCAGGTGCATTTCTACCCACAACCCAAAGGTCGTCTACGGCGGTGTCTTCATCGCAGCTTGCGCCATTTACCCTGCGTTCCCAGGAGTCATCACCTGGCTGGCCAACAATCTTTCAGGAAGTTACAAACGCAGCGTTGGAATGGCTATTCAGATTGGAATTGGTAATCTCGGCGGGGTGAGTACAATCTGTTCCTTACAGGAAGCTCTTGCTGATATTTGTAGGCTATGGCGTCCAACTTTTACCGACAAAAGGACGGGCCTCGCTACATTCTGGGTCACGCTTTGGAACTGGGTTTCATCGGCGGGGGTATCATTGCAGCTCTGATCTTGATCTTCAGCTATAGCCGTATCAACAAGAGCCGTGACAGGAGAATGGCAGCTGGCGAACACGAGACGATCTCTGAGGAGGAGCTTTCCGCCAAGGGAGACAAGGCTGTAACGTGGCGATATATGCACTAATAACCCGAATCTTGTTTTAGTAGATATCAGTTGGATTGCACGACTAAATTACTCTGTGTACAGTACTTCTTTCGCCCTTACACCAAGTAAGAAATGAGTTAGTCTAGCCACTTCTACTGCGCGCCCTTGGTTTAATTTTGAAGCCCCACCCAACCCCGCCTGCTTGAATGTCGTTGACGCCCAAGTTGCTCAACATTGTCCACTACTATTTGAATGGGCTTTTAACCCCTAAGCCCAGTTTGTTTCTTCCTCATCATCCTGACACTTGGTTATTCTTGTACCTTCAAAATGTCACTTTATGCCCGACAACTCAACATCAATGATCTCGAGCGGTCACTGTCCGTTGAGACTGCGGCCTTTCCACCAGCCGAGGCCGCCACTCGTGAAAAGGTTGTGGTTTTCGTAAAAGGTCTGAAATTTATGCCTAACCTTGTTCTTAGATTGAGTATCGCTTGACAGTTTGTCCCGAGATATGCATAGGCCTCTTTCTTCGCGCTCGTGCTACTCTCCCATCCCCCATTCCCCAGGACGTACCATTCCTGGAGGAATCGACATCCAACGACGATGTGCTCCTCGCCCACGTCATCTCTACCAAGTCAACAAATAAGCCTGTAAGAGATGAGGATATGGACTACCCTCGTAACTGGAAAGATGACCCCCAAGGTGTTTACAACGTGGGCCACAAGAAGGATGGAAGGACGATCGCGCTTCATTCTCTTGCTGTTGCCCCAGATTACCAGAGGACCGGCCTGGGCAAAGCCATAATGCGCACATACATTGAAAGAATGATCAAGAAGGACGCTGGAGATCGAATATCGATCCTGACGTACGATCGTCTTGTTCCGTATTACCAGAAGCTTGGGTTTGAGCACTATGGGAAGAGCGAGTCTGAATATGCCGGGGTAGCTTGGCACGATCTTGTGAGTCGCTTCAAGGAGCAAAAGACCAATTCTAACTTTGATGTAGTCATACATACTATCTCCTGCTGCATGAGAGATCCCCACAATAATGATAGAAGATTAACAGCGTGAAAGTGTTCAGATTAAAGATAATAGCGCGGTACAGCTAAGGGATCTAGAAATACAAGTGCAAGCTTGCAAGGACTTCCACTCAACTGTCAGCTTCCAACTCGGACCTATCCTGTAAACATCAAGTGACATCAAGTGACAAGACTTCCTCGTAGACTTTAGCTGCATATTTTCCCTTTCAAGATGACCATAGGTGAAAAGACCCCAAC
This sequence comes from Fusarium beomiforme, assembly GCA_002980475.2. Classification (NCBI taxonomy): domain Eukaryota; kingdom Fungi; phylum Ascomycota; class Sordariomycetes; order Hypocreales; family Nectriaceae; genus Fusarium; species Fusarium beomiforme. The sequence continues at coordinate 146,811 of PVQB02000059.1, read as the reverse complement.
AACAAGTACTGAGTTATCACTTGATGGGGGAGTCTCCATAGGTACAATTTGTTCGATACGTCAAGTGAGATCAACATCATCGATACCGACCACCAAGTCGCTCTCCATGATGATTGAGTTACAGACAGAATGCTGCGTATGGGATGACAAGAGAGAAAATTGGAGAGTGAACGGAAATAGGAATCATCACTTCCCGGCAGGTGAAGAGAGACTCAAGCCAAGCCAGCCGCATTCTATCAGGTGACAAGGCGTCTTTATTCAAAACACCCATGTTTGCTCACTCACCAACGCACGCACGTACCGGATGATCAATTCTGAGCTAAAGTAGTCAGAAATTGTTGTTGACTCTGTAGACATGTTTATCCACTTGGACTATTACTCACTGACTGACTGGCCTTGTTGAGTTCTTAATTGCCATCCATACGCACTTCTCATCCCGGCTCCCTTGTCTGTCTTGACGTTCCTTGATTAATAACAAGCACATTTATTTCTCTTCGCATCTGGATCCTTTCTTCCACTCTGCTATCACGCAACTCCCTGCAAGTATGGCTCTTTCATTTGTCGCGTCATTCTTTATCGGCTGGGCTGCTGGAGTCGATACACGAGCTCTCGCCGTCGTTATCATCTCCCTCTCCTTGAAATGGATAAAAAACGGCGCCTCTGTCTTAACCTGGCTGAGAAACAATCATTACGCTTCCAGTAGTAAAGCTTTCACCAAGGAAACAGATACAGCTGCGAATGTGCCATTCCCGGAGCCTCGCTCCGTCCGGGATCAAATGATGAACCCGGACCCTATTACCGAGCAATACAGGGAATTGCTCTTGCGTATCGAACCCATCGCGGGGCCCAAAGGAATAGATGACTCATGAGAATGTTAGCTTCGAATTCCTCATCGGAAATCTCGCTGAGAACCTTGTTTACGGCGGTCAAGACCCTGCCATCACACCTACCATGCCAACCTTCGAAAGGTCCATGATCGATGACCAAGAACTGGCCCGTCTTGCGGGCGATCCCCCCGACGGCGAGACGTGCTCTGAATTGATCTCAGATCGAGAAACTCTCTCCTATGCCTTATGAACATTCCTCCCTCGGCTGCTCTACAAACGAATGGATCCCAACCACGATATTCAGGAGTGTCTGTTGCCCCCCGAGATCTCAAGCTGTTATTCATATGGAATGGATAGGTCAAGTGGACCAGATATCCTGCCTTGTATCGTGGTATCCCATGGGCTCACATCGTCGTGGATGGACGGAAGTGAGTTGCCTGGCTGGTTGTGGCGTGTCTGGTCTGATCTCCTGGCATTTTTTGTTTGGACATCCAATGGATGGGGACCTTTGATTGAGTACCTTTCATATCTGATGCAACAATTTGTATTTGATTTATGACGAAGAATTGTGAGATGGGCTTAGTCGTGCTTTTCTTCCTATTTACATATAATGCCGCCGCCTCGTCGTATCTGTCCGGACAGGTAGTTGATAGCCCACTAAATGTCCTCCAAGATGTTGGGCGGAAAGGAGCCATGCATACGACCACAGCCGCCCATACACTTTGGGTCACTGGCTTCGATAAATCAGGTCTTTAAAGTTTCCTGTTAGCTTCATTATATAATGTATGGTGTAAGTCATTACCTCTATCAAGCAAGAAGTGGCTATGCTGTAGTTTTTGTCCTTTGCTGTCATGTGGTCAAGATGTCTTACACCAGACATTGCAAATGTCGCGCAAGCTTGGTGCCTACCTACGATACCACCCTCATCTCGTGACAGTGCTAAGGAAAGGAAGGGTGATTATTGGTACAGGCTGGGTTTGGGTGGCTGCTAATATATCTGCCCTGTTAACTTTCCAAGACCTCGATCTCAATATCTTCAATTTCTGGCTGGCCAGCTTGCTACAAGCAATAAAAGTTCAGTTTACCATCACAAATTAAAATATCGATAATGACAGGAATTTGCTAATCTGTGAGCCAGTAGGTTGGCGAATACTATCGATAGTGCGCGGACGATTCAGCGTCATTAGTGCAACATTTACGCATGTTACCCGAAGCCTTTCTTCCACATTCACACAGCCCGGATCTTCTCAGTAAGAAAATAGACGCGGGGCCAAGCAGCCTTTCCATAGCCAGGGTCATAAGGACGCTCATAAGGGCGGTCACTGGCTGGGAAATGCCACCGAAGTATCGAGGTCATGGTCCATAGACTCCATACTGACTCTCGTGGATTCGCCGGCCGAGTTCCCATTCTTGTCAACTATATATATATCAGTGTCTAAAATGAGCTAGAAACGAGCTGTAATCAACGTACAACACTGAAACACAACGGTAGTATGGGTCACATGAGCTTCGATGATGAAGTCAACCTTGAGGTTGGGCTTTTTAGCCAGATGCAGTCTTGCAAGGCTTTCTCTTTTGCCAACTTCTGGTGCGCGAGAGAGATCCACTTCTATGGTTCGATGATGTCGGCGGCCATCTACAAATAGGTAACGGTTAATATATGCCGGTTGTTTGAGGAGAAGTAAGTGGCTTCGTTCGAGCACCTTACCCTTGGACTTCAGTCGAAGTGGATCGCTTTCCGAGCTTGACATAATCGCAACTCGCCAGATTCGCTTAGTCCGTTGGATTTCTGGGTCAAAGGTCGCGGTCTGTTTAGATCTGCAGATGCGCTTGTCTGGGACAGGCGTCCCCTAATATGTATCGTTAGCAAAAGTAGTGTGTGGGAATCATCCATTCCTAATGGCAGCCAGTACCTTGATTACGAACCAGTCGACCTGGCTCTCCTTTCCCTTTCCTTTTGACTGATTGGAAAGCATTCGCTTCAGGGAGTCACGAAAACGGCTCTTTTCATGGGCCATGGCCTGAGCGGCAATCCCGAAAGAGGCTCGATGAAGGCGCTGCGGAAAGACGTCCGGGATGCGCCCTGCGTAGTACACAAGGCCCATGCAAACAGCCAGGCGCGCGTTCCTTGACTTGACAAGCTTTGTGCTATTAGAGAGATGGGACTGAGTCATGGCAAGTAACTCTTCCAATCTGCTTAGGACGTAACTCGAACTTCCCAATCCACCTGCTAGTATGATGTAGTTCTGTAGAAATCAGCCAGAATGCACCTAAAAAAGAAAGAAAAAAGGGACAGAGGGTACCGAGACATACAAGGTCTGTGGCAGGATCAGTCGGCGTGACAGTCTCGAGACAATCTGGATAATATCGGATCCGCTCCCACATTAATTCGATCTGCTCGTCAAATAGACGAGTCATATCGTCCCTAAAGCATCTTAGAAGAGATCTCTCTGACCAGGGACTTGGAGAATGTGATCCTTACTCGGTGAAATGGACTGCCATCTCAGAAAGGGTAGGTGTTGTACCATCCTCGCAGCTCTTGGTGAAAGGTACCTTGCCGATCGAGCTATCAAAATCAACAGTGTTGAACCGTTTCATGTATTTCTGGAAACTATCGCTGTTGGACATAGAACGAGCGACAAACTTGATGTCCTTCTCAAGGAAGCTCTGCATGTTTCCAAGATGGCCTATAGCAAAGGCTTCGAATCCTTGATCAATTTTGGCTGAACCAATATTGAAACCTGGGTATGTTGGCTAATATCTCTGAAACGCTGAGAGCATACATACCGATTACAGGCTTCAACTCTGTCGCTTGGGAGCGCCCGCGGTGGTCATCTGAAACCTTGAGCAGACGCGGATTAGCTCTGGCAGCAAAAATGGTTTTGGAGTGTAATTACTGTCGTGCCGGCGCCCGCATCCACAACCAAAGCGTTGTTACCATCCTTTGAATCAAAATGTCAGAACTTTTCTGCCAAGGCTGTTTAGTCACCTACTTGGAGGCGGCAGCTGGATTCTTTATCGCAGATCTCAAATGCCGCAACAGCTTGCGGCTCAGTCATTGAAACACCAACAGTATGGCTGTCAATTTTCCCAAACCCAGCATCTGAAACCAGCAGCGCAAAGGTATCAACTACATCTGGAGACCAGGTAGATGGTACGCTAAAAAGGAAGCGAATGATGGCTTTCTGAAACTGGATCCCTCCCAGCATGGCTGGTGTGAAACGTCTAAGGCTGAGTTCTTCGTAGAGGCAGGTTAGATAATCTTTGTAAAGACTTTTGACCTTATTCTGGTCGACGCCATCTCGTCCGAGGTCAGTTTTGAACCACTCTTGGACCTCCAGTGTCCCAGAGGGGACTTCGGGGGGGTCAAATCCCCATCCAACGAGCTGTGACGAATGCTGATGAATATTGTAAAAGAGCTTAGTTGGGATCTTTTCCTCTGATGATATTGTTCCCCATAGTAAAGTCTTGACCTTGTCATCGCCTCGAGAGCGATACGCAACTCTGGTACCTGAAAGGATTTATCATCAGTCTGTATATCTCTCCAGTGTCGGGCCAGGTTCTGGTGTTCAAATAGAGACGTCTACATACCGCTCATGCCTACATCAATTCCAATAACCAGGCCAGAAGCTATGGTGAAGTGAGTCTTCTGTCTGATCTGAAGGTTGAAAAGAACTTTCAGGTAGGTAGGTAGGTAGGTCACTTGTGTGAAAAACGAGACATGAAGAGAGAGTGCATGGGAACATAACATGATGTGTGCTTCCTCAAGTTCTGTGTACACCGCCGAGTGAAGGTATGGATTCAAAGAGCAACCCATCCCGTCCCGTCCGTCGTCATATTTCTGTCCCGTTCCCGTTCAGAAGGTGGCACGAGTGATTTGTTACCTGGGTTCCTACATGTCATTTGCTTGGAGGGAGTCTCACAAAAGCAATGGGATGCCGGAGGAGGCGTGGGGTGGTCTGGGCTTCAGCCAAGCCAGCCACACACAGCACCTGACTAGGTAGGTAGGCAAACAGGATCGTTTCTTTATTCTAAACATTCATGTTTGCTTACGCACGGGGAGATCAGGACTGAGCTAGTGAGTTATTGGTGGTCTTACAGGCCACTCATTCATCCGCACTGGCCTGAAGAAAAGCCCTTAATTACCAATATACCTACCTACCTACTTAGCCATCCATTCCGTCCTTTGCCCCATTCATTCATTCATTCATTCATTCATCGCCTTTCTGTTTTCAGATAAACCTCACCTCACCATTAAAACAATCTAAACACTCTCAACCGTACTTGTATTTACACAGCTATCTTTATCCCTTCTCAACCAGCAGATATGGATCTTTCATTCGTCGAGTCGTTTTTCATCGGCTGGGCTGTTGGGGTCGCCATGGTCTTCATCATCATCGCTATCATCGTCCTGCTCTTAAGAAGTACGAATCGTGGGGCCTCTATGTCCTCCTGGCTATTCCCCCATCAAGAATCTCCTGCTTCCGATACGCTCCCAAAGGCAACCGATGCCACTGCGGGTGCTGCATCTCCCCTGCAGGTCCCTGAGCTCCGCTCAACCCAGGATCAAATGATGAACCCGAATCCGATTACAGAGGAGCATAGAAAGCTGGATGCCCGTATCTTTACCATCAAGGGAGCCAAAGGAATAAGCGAGACTGTCGATTTCGAACATGCGGTCATGGCCTTTGCCTGGAATGTTTTTGGTGTTGAAAGATACGCCGTCCGTCCTACTGTTGAGAGATCTGCTTTTGACGATAAAAAGCTTGTTCGCCTTGCTGGGGAGCCCCCCGAAGGTGAAACCTTGTCTGAGCTGATATGCGACCTCGACACCCGACGCTATGCTCTTTTATCCTTTCTCCTTCGAGTCATCTACCGAAGAATGCATCCCACCCATGATGTTCAAGAATGTTTGCTGCCACCTGGGGTCTCAAGCTGCTACCAGCTCATCCCGTTACGTCACGTTAAAGGACGTAAGTCAGCTAGCCTAGTACTTGTAGAGTTCCAACATGGATCTGCTAACATCATTCTAGGTGAGGACTTCATTTCCGTCTGGCGAGAAGTTCTGGTCATGATGATCAGAGCTCGATACGACCTTGCAGATGGACCTGTAATGGGGCTGCTTGACAGGGATGAGCGGAAGGAGAGAATAGACTCCATGGCGTCCGAGGTGGCTGACGCACTGAATCTCAAGCTTTTGGATGCCAGGAGCTTTCCTGAAGAAAAGATCAAACGAGGTCTTGGTGGCATTTTTGGCATCGCGGCCAACTCTGCTCTGTTGTTATTTGGCCAGCCATCAGAATGGGAGGCTGATTGGGTTTCGGATGATCCTGGACGTCTTGCTTATCCAAGGATCCGATTCATGTGGAATGGACAAGCCAAATGGACCAGGCCTGCTGTTGAGTATACGTGCCCTTGATCTTTGAGCACAGCACAGAGGGCTAGAGCACTGGGTATATTAACCAGTTGTTGAGATGCATTGTTTGCTGGGGACATTTGGCGGCTCTCTTGGTCGACTCTGTGAGACATTCAAGGTTTATCGTTCATTCATTCATTCATTCATTCATACTGCAACAATTGTATTCATCGTATTTAGGATGTCAGTAATCTACTGAGACTGAGTGTTTCTCTACCTGCTTTGCCCACCTAGCATTCAGCCCCATGGCAAGGCTGAGCTGGTACATGATGCCGATCGCGGTCAAAAGGGAGGAATGGCAGGTTCTCAGAGTTCTCTCTGGTTCTTCCCACTTGCGCTGTCGCTGCATCTTTCTGGTGAGTGCGTTCAGGGTAGCGTAATTATCATCCTCGGGAATATGGCTGTCGAATTTCCCCATGGCCTTTTTGGTGTTTCTGATTGTGATGTGGATCCATCCGCCCAGGCGGTCGTGCTTGAGGATACTTGCAGACTCCATCAAAGCTTTCTCGAGATACTCAGCGTGATGAATATCATGACGAATCTGAGTGGCTAGGTCACGGCATGCTTGGGCATCCTGGGCGATGCCATCGGCCGAGAGTTCGACATCAGCTAAAGTTGCAACGAGCTTAATCAAGGCCGCTGTGCCTTCAATGACGGGAAGGGCTATTTCCACTCCCGACATTTTGCAAAAGTAGGGGTGGTCGTTGGTAGATTAAAGCGGTTTTGCTTCCGCATATAAGGGCTCCCGTGATTGAGTGGAGGAAGCGGTCAGTTATGGTCTGAAGAGAAGGTTAAAGAAGAAGGGATGGACATGAAAGGTGTCGTGAGAATGAAGAGGTCGATTATTTAAAACAGTTAGAGAGAGCTAATTTCTACAGGTCAATTAATTGCTATTCAGGTTCTAAGCGCAGTTTCGTCTCCTTAGCTTCTGACCTGAAGCTCAACTGGTGTGGTCAAGATGCAAAGAAAATATCACTATTGGGATCATAACTTCTTTTAGAAGCGGTCCAGACAAAAATGACAGACAATATCAAGACGCTAGTTAAAGCCACTGCCAGGTTAAACCTGGCAGGTTTGAGTAGCACAAGAAGTCATGTCTACCCACACGATATGGACCGGCATGACTCATGTGCCCATTTCGACCAGAAACAGAGTAATATGCGGCAATGCCTTAGCTCTACTGCGAAATGTCCCATTTCCTGTCAGGCATTTCATACCTACCTTGTTCTGGTTGGTGACAGTATTCATTCTTGTCGTACCTTGGGGGTCTCTCTGGTTCACGGCAGCTCTCACTCAGACTTGGTGGCAAATTAACATGGAGTGGAAGTGCTAGGCAGCCAAGTGACAGGTCTTAGAGTGGTTTTTATTAATTTCATTTGGGCTTTGGATGGAAAGATACGTCGCACAGTTCCGTCTACCTGTCGGCAAGGCGGTGTGGTTATTTCCGGGCTGTACACTAACCGGCAAACACGGAAGCCCTGAAAGGAGAGCGTGCGTTGGTGGTGTCGTTTTTGCTTCTATCCCCAGTCCGAGGTTTTAGATGGGGATGTGACTTCATTCAAAATAGTATAACGGACAGATGCTACCTGGTACGACCGCAGGTACCTCTGAGCCAAAAGCGTAATGTAAACAAAGCCTTTTTGGGTCTATTTGTTTGCATGGGGTCAACCGCTTTAGACGACATGACTTGGCCAAAAGCCATGGGCTGAGTCGGGTTTTATGTTACTTCGATTTGCGCTATAGCAGGGTGGCGCCGTAGTGTAGCTCGGTAGGTCTTTTTTACACAGCGAATTTAATTCTCAGTTATCGCAAGTAGGACAAGTTTGGATTGGTTAAATTCTAACTCATCCACAGCAGTCAACACGGTCCTTTTCGTCCTTACCATAGAGAAGTAGAATTTTGCCGTGTCGGTTACATGCCCCTTAAAACAAGAAAAGAAAAACAACGCCTCTCAACAAGGGATATGGTCCATCTTGCAGCCTTAAATCCGAGTTATCTTCGCTGATCCAGAAGAAATCCAACCCAATTCGTCCAATTGCAACCACCCCATGAGCCTCCTATTCCCCGACTGTACGTCCTCCGTTGTGCTTCGACACGCTCATAGACATCTCGCAAGACGGCCCTTCCTCTTCCTTGATCCCTTTGACTTGTTTGATTAGGCGGAGGCGGTTGATGACTTCCAGAAAAGAACGACAGGTTTGCAGCATTCTCCCCCACTCATCAGTGTTTCGCTGATACTGCTTCCTGTTGAGTAATTCCTTGAAAATCATTTCCTTTGCAACAACATATTTGTACTTCTGATGCGCCATTTCAAGTCGCTGACAACAGAACTGGCCCATATGGTCTCATTGAGATTCAATCTCTCCCGAAGGCTGTCTGCGTAAGCGATATCTGATTCGACTCGTTCGAGGAGTCCATGATGTGCATGGATGTCCGTGATGGCTTCGTAAAAGGCTGGCATGGTGACTAAAACTGGTGCATAGGTTGCTGGTCGTGATGCTAAGCTTCAGACTTGAGAGACGAACAAAACAAAGGGTCTCACATTGAGTGCCCCAGGCCTTTTCATCCGTATGGGGTGATCAATTGTGCAGAACTCCAGGGATATCTACATCGCTTTATCATGGAGGAAAGGTCCTTTCCCGTGAGCAGCCTAAGGGTAATTCATTTGTTTCATATACCCACACAGACCAACACTACACCATTTTCAAGACCAGCATGGCCCAAGCATGATCAGGCTCCTATTAATATCAAATGCTCAAGCCAGGACTAATAAGCCGCTACCGTCAGTTTGTCACATGATCTATGATGCAAAGTGAAAATAATGCACGCGCAAACCTCTCCTCAAAAGCCAGGCAAGCCACTTGATAATATGGCCCATCTCCCAATTTCATGACTTCACTCATCAACTCATCCTAAAATGTTTCAAGGAAGTGTGAGCCTCACAATAGCCTGTCGCTGTAATGACAGCTCTTTGCGCTGGGAATAGCATCAACCGAGTCTAGGCAACGTGGCGGAGTGGTTATCGCGACAGCCTCGAATTATCGTAAGCTGTTTCCTTCGGGAGCGCAGGTTCGAATCCTGCCGTTGTCGATATCGCTATTCTATTTTTGTATATCTCAATCTCGAGTTGATTGTATTGTGAATGGATCTGAACTTTTTGCAAGAGCGGAGTTATATAAGCCAAAGGAACAAAAGATTCGGAGGGTTTTAGTACATAAACCACGATAACCTGGGCACAGTACACATAGTAAGACATATATGTATTATTCCACGCTCCTTATAAAATGGTATATTACAGTTTATATGTGCGGTTACACTGGTGTAAGTGTTAAGTTAGACTATGGTAAATATCGGGGACGCATGTATCAATTGTTCAGCAACTAGCTGATCCAAGTAGTTGTCACAAACTCAGACAGCAGTCATCAAGACTACACTCTCCCCGGTACGAGTCAGCTGATATTCAGCTCACCGACAAGAGCCACGACGGAAGCGAACCCAGCATCGGTAGTCGGCCTAATCGAAAGCGTACCGGCGCCAAGATCCCATTCAGCAATATGAGCATTTTCCTCAGTAGCCTTATCAGGGCTACCGTCCGGCGTAGCAGGAATGCCAAAAACTCTGACAGAGCCTCCGGAAGACTTGGCTTCGTCAAACAGATTATCAATTTTTCCGGCAATCTTGTAGTCTCGAATGGAGACCTTGAAACCTAGGTTCCTCACGACGATGAGGTAGTCTGGGAAAGCAAGGTTGCGGGACTCTTCAGAGGCAGCCTCTGTTAATTGGTAGCGTCGTCCTGGACTTGGAACGTTCCTAGTATGGTTTTAGTATGTGTGAATCTTCTGCGATATTTGGAACTTACCAGTCACCAGCTGGTACAGAAATGGTTTGAATTTCATCATAGGAGAATTCCACATCAAGGTTGGTGTCAGTGTCCATGGAACTAAACGATACGGTCTTCTCGTTGTTGCTTCCATTTCCCGTAGTGAAAGACAGCCACGGCCCGTAGGAGAAGCCATCGGTGGCAGCATGACCAAAGTCAGATTCATTCACCTCTCTACCATCAGCAACATTAATTTGAGACGAAGAATCACCGTCTCCGACACCGTTCATCCAATGTTCGACCTGGGCGGTGTACTGAAGAGACATCCATTCAGGGACATACGTGATGGCGTGCGGTGTTCTGTCTTTCTCGAGAAGTTCACGGGTGATGTCAGCTGAGGCATGACAGGCAGGCATCGTGATGCTATCAATGTTAGAAGTTGGTCAAAAGCTTTGAAAAAGAGACCTCTCACCCCTCAACTGACTGTCCGCCAACCAAGGCCTTGACGATTCGCGTGACGTCCCTGGCTAGCAAATTGGCAGTTGGTCCCCCTGCTTTGAGGAGAATACCTTGATAGTCTTTGGTCGCCGCCTCGACCTTTTGCTTGGCTGCTGAGTATGCAGGGGCGTGGGAGGGCCACCACTGAGAAAAGTCCTGTTCGCCAGTGTGGCCGTATCCTTCTTCTTTTTCAAAATTCTCCAGGGCACGATCTCTCTCGCGCAAGGCCTGGTCGAGTGCGCTAGTCAGGGTTCGGCCTACCATTGTAACATGAGCTTGGTCACCTTCGCCCTGTAATTTATTAGAGTAAGAATACTATGGATTTTAGGTTTCATACAATCTTGGCTGACATGAGGTATCTAGTTTGGTCAGTTTGTGCTGTCCCGTATGTTGATGACGAACTTACTCAAGCAGACACTGAGTGTAGGTCTTGTGATGGGACGGATCGTAGAATAGATCATTCATTTGTAAGAAATTGTTGATGATGTTGTTGATTCCATAGTTCGTGTAGGCTGGATCGATATCTTGGGATGCGACTGGTGCTTTCTGCGCATGCTTGGTGAAGAACAATGCAGGCTTGTGACCAGGTAGACCGCCAACTGCATTCTGCACTGCCTTGCAGTATGCCAACCACAAGTACTTGTCAACTTCGTCAGTAGACATTTTCACAGTATGTTAGAAATTCAAAAACTGGAAACACAAAGTGAGATGGGGAGACCCAGAAAAACAGCGGCAGGGCGCGAGATGGAGTCGGGCTTTAAAAAGAATCAGAGCAAGCCATGTCTCTGCCATGTGTAATCACATTTTGGCTTTCACTAGTTCTAGACCCAAAGTGATCTGAGGTGTGCAGATGCGCTAGTTTCGTAGCTCCAAACTCTATCAGGCACCACGGGGGATTGGTCTCTTGCGTCGATAGATCTGTCTTTTGGGGTCGCGGCTCTAGATCCGACAGAGATAGTGCGGGGATTATTCGATAACCCATCGTGCGTAGTCTCTCCGCTATACTCAGAAGCGTCTAGCCAAGCTCCCAGATGCGGTTTTAATTTGCCATTCTCTCTAACCGAAGTGTCTCAGAAGGGTCCGAGCCTCGTGGGAGGGGATCATGCACAGCTGACATTCCCCCTTGCTTAGAGCCTTAGACGCAGATTAGAAGGAGTGATAATGTCCGGGGTCCAATGTTACCCTCTCCTCTCTTCTCAGCCCAAAAGCCATCATTCCGTACTTCGGCGTTTTATTATGGTTCCCCGCGCGACCGGCTACAGAACTGGTGGCTTACGATAAGGGTCTTAAAAATCAAGAATGCCATTTGCGGATTGCGGACGCAAATTTAGGCCTGTGTGACAAAAAGGAGTTCCGGAATGCTTCCGCTGGTCACAGTAAAAGCCAACAGTACACAGTGAGACTCGGGCAGGCCGGGCTGTTGGTTGGCAACACGGTTTTGGTAATGGTATACAAAGGATGGTGTTACTGCTCGTATTACTACCCCTGCATCTCAACGCCCAATAGACGCCTAGACTAATCCCTCCAGATACGCTTTGACGTGCGACACAAAATGCATAAATCTTACGCGCTGCCTATCTGTCTGTCTGTGTCACGGCGGACCGGCACGCTGGGTCAACTCGAGCGCCACACCACGTTCTCGGTCGGACCACAGCATGACCAGCCAACAGCTCGGCTAGGACCCAACAGGCGGGTAAAGCCAGCTAGAATGCGGCTCATTCGTGAATTACTAAGACTAGGACTGAAGCGGGACATCCTGTGGGCATTGTTTGCTCACAGGAATTTGTCAAAGAAGCCGCGTCTGGAAACGTCTAGGGCGCTTGGCAATTGATTTCGGCTTGACAAGGCGTTGCTTTTCGTGTGATCCAGCATGAGGTGGCGCTTCTAGAATATTATGTTTTTAAATTTGGCGCCGAAGCAATATAAATAGTACACGCTTTAGCTAAGATCCTACATAGTATAATGTCAGATCTATCGACAAACTGCGCCTGGCATCGCCAAAATTAAGTTTGTCTGTTGCCTCATCTGGCCTCTACGCACGATACACTCAAGCTACCTACGAAAATCAAACTCGCCAACTCGAAAACTTGTAACAGGATAATTACCCTTCGAAAAATAGGGAATCCATTAATGTCATGTCATTCTAATGTACATACCGTTGGTCAGCACCCTACCTTGATATTCGTTCCGGGGATTATGCTATCCACTGCATTAGCAGACTGCATCCGACCCAAACAGGACGTTGTCTCGCAAAACGATTGCGGGCTGTCTAGACAATCCACCTCTATTTATCCCACCTCAATTATTACGCGGCAACACAGACGTGCAAGCTCAAAATGGCGAAAGGTGCGTGGGCCAGGATGTCAGGCAAACTACTTCCGTATCTTGTCGATACTAATACGCACAACGGTTGGAAATCATTATTGCACATAGCAAGCCAGAAGCCCAAGAGAGCTGATGAGAGACCTAATATGGTAGCTGTAGGACTCTTTAGGAAATTGTAGACAGAATCGAAAGCTCGCACATGTACAGGTGTACGCTTACCCTTTAGTTGACCGAAAGTTTTTCCGTTACCTGTGCTGCTATGGGTAATAGGAACTATCGGAAAAGACCTTACTGATATATTGGCTTTTGACGAGTGGGCACTGTAGGATTAAGTTCTGCGTGATTAACTGATTTTTTACAGTAGTACTTAGATCATTGGTAACATTATTACAGGACAACGCCCCAAGAACTTGATAGAGACTAGGTCTTCAGATTCAATGAGATCGATGAGCTATAAGAAGCCAAACATGTTACGAGAGAATAGGAATCAATTTGAACTTTTCATAAGGGATCCAGTAGGTGAAAACCATTCTGCCATTAGCTATAAACCAGCTAATATTGCTTGTATAAGGATCTTGTCCAAGTCAAACGCGAGAGGACAATCTCTGGCACATGGGCCATGACGATACCTTTTGGCAGGCTGTGATACAGAAAGTGGCGCGCGCAGAACAGAAGAAGAGGTTTTCGGCTTCACTCTTGGCTACCAGTAAATTGCAAGGGGCAAGGAGATATATGATGAAGTTTGAAGATGGATATTTGGTTTGGGGTTTATGACTGAAGCCCCTCTACGGATTAACTTACCTATAGGGTTGAATTTGTCTCGGAATGCGTAATACCAGTCTGGGGCGCCACTACGTCAACTTCAGTATAGGCTTGAAAGGGCCTTTCAAACTTGCAACCAATAGAAGTTTTCTATTTCAAATGCCAAGTATGCCTACGTATTCTTATCTTGTTTTAAGGTGCCACCTCGACGATCTCTCGCGATGTGGGTTCCCACCTCCCGAAACAATTCCCCACAAGACCGCGTGTCTCCCACGACCAGCGCGTTTACAGACCAATCATCACGGCCTTTTTTCCCTTAACTCAGTATACATGCTCCGCTATAGGCTGGCCCTAAGCTAAACCTCGGCAGTGCTTTTCAGTTGCCGTCTATACTTCATTCTTTAGCTTGGCCGCTGTGTTCGGAGAAATTGACGGCTTAGATCGTTCTGTAACGCCAACGCGTCACAGAGTGTCCATGCGCCTCTTGACAATGCGAATATGCAGGTACAGTGCCCCTCGGCATGTGGGTTGTTGTTCTTGAGGTGAAAGTCGGTGGAATGTGATCGTGGAGAGACAGATATAAAGAATGGATTCTACAATGGGAACAGAATCTCGACACCCTCATCACTCGCATCAGCTTCTTCTGCATCCTTCTTTAGCCAGTATCAACTTACATCAGAATACCTCACCATGCCTTCTGTCAAAAGCCTCCTCACCACCTTCGCCCTCGCGGCTAGTATCGTCTCGGCCCATCCAGGACACGACATTGCTCACGAAGCCGCTGAACGTCGCGAATTTCTCAATTCTGTCAAGCGATCTTCCCTCGCCCACTGCGCTCCTAAGCTTAGAGCTCGTGGCGTCGAAGCTCGCAACATTGCCCGTCGCTCAGCTCAGGTCAACAAGGCTCGCCAGAAGCGAAGCTTGAAGAAGCGCGAGGCTGACACCGCCTTGAACACTTCTCACAACAAGACCAGCCAGGGATTTTCCCCTTGCACTGCTCCTTCTGTCCTTTTTGCCAGTATCAACTCCTGTGTTCTTACTCCTGAAGTCACTCAGGGCCCTTACTGTAAGAGATCTCAAGGATTGCGGTAGGAATGAACTCTAACATAATGCAGACGTGGCCGGCGAGTATGTCCGCGAGAATATCATCGAAGACCAAGAGGGCCTCAACATTCTCCTCGACTACCAGGTCATCGACGTCGAAACTTGCGACCCTGTCCCCAATGTCTACCTCGAGATGTGGCACTGCAACTCCACTGGAGTGTACTCCGGTGTCGTTGCCAACGGCAATGGCGACAGCTCTGATGAATCCAACATCGACAAGACCTGGCTTCGAGGCATTCAAAAGACCGACTCTGATGGCGTTGCTCAGTTCGAGTCTATCTTCCCTGGTCACTACACCAGCCGAGCTACTCACATCCACGTTATGGTTCATGCCAACGCGACTCTCCTTGCCAACCATACTCTCGGCCGAGACAACTATGCCAGTCACGTTGGACAAGCCTTCTTTGACCAAGAGCTCATTTCGCAAGTCGAGGCTCTCGAGCCTTATGCCTCCAATACTCAGGAACTCACTCTCAACGAGGACGATGGAATCCTGAGCGAAGAGACTAAGACCGACGGTGTCGATCCTTTCATGGAGTACACTCTCCTCGGTGACAGCATCAGCGACGGTCTTTTCGCCTGGCTCGCTTTCGGCATCAACTCTACACAGTCTAACTCTGTGTCTCCTGCTGTGTACTACTACAAGGAGGGAGGCGTTGCCAACGAAAACTCGGGTGCTGGCGGCGGTAACGGCGGTTCTCCTCCTTCTGGTGCTGCTCCTGGAGGTACACCTCCGGCCAAGATGGACGATGAGTAAGGAAGTTGATCCTACGGGGAATTCAATCCGTGATATAGCCGGATCTGGTAGTTACTGCCCGGATTACCCGATTCACCCGACATTACCGACGACGTTGGAGGATAGGAGATATTGTGACAAGTCTGCGCAAGCGATTTGACTGAGGAGTATTTTGCTCGGTCTGGAAACTGAGCATATTTATTTGTACAAGACTTTTGATTACTGTTCAAAGTTAGGCATAGAAAGAAAATATTTTTGTTGAACAACATTTAGAGTCCAATACCTGTATCTCCGTTGAGAATCCATTTGCGTTTCAGGCGCAGAGTTCCCAACGTCAGTTTTGTGATTTATTTACCTCTGATGCCAAAATAATGGGTCCTCTATCTCCATGCCGGCGATCTCACCAATCACGGCTCCTTCGAAGAGTTGCAAACGCAACTCGATTGGCTCTCGTCCCTTCCACACCGATACAAATTCGTTATAGCCGGGAACCATGACTATCTCCTAGATCCTGAGTACGTGTCGGGATTTCCAGGCGGGATCTGCGAGGTTGAAGGACAATCCCGTGCGGACCTTGAGTGGCATGATATCATTTACTTAAACTTCACATCCAAGACGCTAGAATTCGGGTAGCGAAGACTAAACACTTTTGGGTTCCCTTGGACGCCACAGTGCGGTACCTTTGCGTTTGAGTATCCGCTTATAAGGGATGTCTGGACTAACACTGTCCCAGAGGAGACAGATGTGTTGCTCACTCATGGACCGCCAAAGGGATACTTGGATCTTAAGCGGAAAGGCTGTTCGCACTTGATGACAGAGGTCGTCAGGACGCGGCCGCGAGCTGTGGTGTTTGGGCATATGCATACGGGCCATAGACGGGAAGACGTCGGGTTTCATGGAGTTAAGGCTTGATACCAGAGAATCATGGCAGGCCACGGGGGTCTGGCGACTGCGGTTGCCATGGCTGTTTGGCTCCCATAGGCATGGGTAGCAAAGCTGGTGGTGTCTTCTAGAGCTTCAAACTCCAGGCATGGGAACAAGAGAGTTCATTACTCAGCCATTTATAGTAGAGTTCATGAACAGCTCAGCCGAAGTTGAGCTGGCGAGCAAAATTTCAAAAAGTGCCCAGCTGTGGCACATAGATACTCATAGCAAGAAAGAAAGAAAATAATTCTAAAGACACCATCCGGTAATAAAAGAGGACGGGGATGTTCCGAATTACTTTCGCGTGTAAGATAACTAGATCCAGAATGCCAAGAGGAGACCACCAAGAATGCTAAGTGTCCACGTCGCTGCCTCGGACTCCTTGAACCGAGCTTTCTTATATCCAAATCCCAAATCAAATACCAAGTGCCGAATGCCACTGACAAAATGATACGTAAAGGGAAATCCCAGTAATCCAAACTTGACTGCTGCCTTCGCAACGAAAGGCAATGGGCCAAAGGTGGATACCAAAGCAGCCCAGTCAAATCCCATTCCAAAATAGGGAGCTACAGCATAGGCGCAAAGAGTTAGATAGGCTGTACCACCTACAGCAAGGCCTGTGATTCGAGTCCATGCTGATGCACTGAACCAAACCTGTCCGAGCTTGTAGATTGTAAGGTTGGGAGTGACGGGCCGGTTGAGACGCTGTTTGACGAGGATTTCGTGGCCTTCCTTTTCGTTCAGGTGGACAATTTCCTGTCTTGCTCTAGAACTAATTAGAAAATATAACCGAAAAGTAGATTTGGGTGGTAGCTTTAGGTGAGAGGGCTGAAACTCACTGCGTTTGCTGTGACAATAGACGGGCCAAGGCCAATTTGGGAGCATTTTTATTGAAGAAGACTCCAGGCCGTCCTGCGATTATTCAGGATCTTGAGCATTACTATATTAAATATGAAGCTGGTGAACGTAAATGTCATACCTCGCATAGCCCCCAGGCCAACACGTTGTACATTCATGGTGATCCACAGCTCAAAAGGAAAGATAAAGCCAATGTGATCGAATTTGAATAAAGGGAAAGACAGGGAAACAACATCGGGTCATTCAAAATACAAGTTCTTTATGTATATGCACGTGATTCTCGCTTTTCGCGTTTTCATCTTCTTCCGATATCAGCGTACCGAAAATGTCGGTGGTACTTGTGCGATCGCCCGGATGTAAGACGCCGGAGGAACATGGCCGATCTTGTCAGTGGTTCGCTCAGAGAATTATCGAATAAATGCAAACATCTCTCCAATAGGCTACCGCTTGATTATAAAGTGTTCGGTTTTTCAAGAATACGTTTACTGGTGTCAATTGGTCATTTTAAGCCAGACAGAGACCTAGCATCAAGCTTGTCTAATTGCAGCAACACTTCGCTTCAGCACAGTAGCAACTAATAGACTACTGGTTACTCCGTATGTTCAGTTAAGGTAAAGAAAATTTAGTTTCGTAAAAATATATCCACCTATTGGGCCTACCGGACTTCATCTCGTAACAAGTCAGGGTGGAAAAGTGACAGGCTTTCAAATATCAAAAAGGATCGACAACGGCAGGATTCGAACCTGCGCTCCCGAAGGAAACAGCTTACGGCAATTCGAGGCTGTCGCGTTAACCACTCCGCCACGTTGCCTTGGAGATTTTATGCTTTTGGCGATAAAATTTCCATATATTAATTTTATTATCAAAGTTTCCTCAATGCCAAACATGATAGTCCACAAACCCGCAAATGCGTCAGACCAATGACTTTGGTCTTCAACAAACAGCAGAACTTATCATAGCGACTTCATTTGAGAACAACAGATCGCCATGCATTTCACTCCTATCAGCTCGTCATTGATCTAGTGAGACTTAGACGACATACGGATGAAGATAAGGCTATGAGTTATCTGTCTATACGCATGATCCAGGAAGGAGCACCTTCCATTGTTCGCATATCAATTAAACAACCACGTTTTCCTCACTAATGCCATGCGATATACAAATACTCATGGACCGTCAGTAGAGAATGCCCTGTGCAATAAAAATCGAGACGCCCGACTTGTTTCACCACTTCCAGCGGATCCCCAAACCGTGATGGCTTGCATGCAATGAACAGGAATGGATCCATGCTCAAGAAGGGCTGAACCGGGCCATTTAGGTGCTCATGATCCCACAAGAGGCTTAAATACTTGCTTATCTCCCAGTCAGTGGCTGTAAATTCATTTAAGCTTACCTATTTTTATGACTTTGGTGACGTTAAGATGCGTGCCATTCCATCAACGCTCATCAGCCTAAGCTTCGCAGCCTTAGCAGCTGTCTCGGACGAAGATGTCGTCTCATTCCCAGCGATTGGCGAAATCGATATTGTATTTCCACGGGAAAATACCTACGCCGCTTAAGCAACATTTCACGTTATTTTCGGCCTTCAAAATGCTCCTGTCTTGACAACCTTCAGTGGCACACTCAACTGGGAACTTGACTGTGCATACAGCCTCTTTGGCATCGGCCACTCTACCTAGATTTCCTCCCAGGCACAGAACTATATTGATTTCTGAATGATAGCAATGCCGTCGCCGACACTGACGAAGGTGATCAGTTTCAGTATTGGCGTGGCGAAGAGGATTCTTGTATACTTGAGTGGGATTTGCGGTGGACCACTGTTTGCGAGCCACGATGGAAGTCTTCTTCTGAAGAACAATCAGTTTCAGCGATCTGGAAACTTAACTTTTACTCTTCGCCCCGGCGCTAAGACGGCAAGCAAGACCATCGCCGAATACGACGGATGCGCTATTGGAAGCACCGCGGTGAAGGTTGAGCGAAACCACACAGTTGGTTGTCCCATTCTTGCCGAAAATGCATCGCCGAAACCCAAGCCTTGTGATTTGGACGTCAAGAAGGCTCGCAGTAGCCTTGCAGAGGCTGTTGCCAAGCCAACTACGAGCTTGACGGTGATTCGCAGCAAAACGACCGACTTAGGTGTGACAGGGACTGGCACCGCAACAGGTAGTGCTTCAGAGCCAACCAACACTAGAAAGGCTTCTGGAAAAGGGAGTAGTGGAGAGGGATATTATAACGGCGCACATCGAATGAGTATTGGCAGTAGTGGAATCATAACTTTGCTCACTACTCTCGCTGCCGGTCTCCTGCTTGGGCTCGTCGTATAATATGATCTCCGTGGCTATGCAAACAGAGGGGTTATCTTACTCTTTTTGAGCTCTCATTATACTTTGGCAGATTCCGTGAAGTGACCACAATTCTTAATGGCTCGTCATTTATTATCTCCTAGTCTCGACTTCGCGGTGTGAAACACCGACACACCTTGAACTTCGAGCATCACGGTTGCGGAACTTTTCCCCATTCGGCCGTCCCATTGCTCTGTTAACGCAAGAGCACTCCAGCAGACGCGAATTTAGTAATACCCGCGGAACTATGTAGTTTATTCAGGGAGCATATACCGACCATTATTATGTTACAGAGCTGGCTTGAGCAGTTACAGTTGAAAACAACCCAGAATCTACATTTAACATAGGCCTGAATGAATACTAGCAACTACTGGCCTGGTTCCTCTCTCAAAATTTCCCTTTCTGTCAATAGCTGTTATATCTTAGCTTCTTAGCACAGGCCGCGAACACGGCATGTTCGGATATACAAGCCGGCCGAGGGCCGAGACCAACAGTGTAAGGCTTTTTCCAGTGAATCAGTTGTTGACAGCCGTGACGATATTCTCTAGAATTATTAATACAATGGAATCTCTATATCTGTAACGTTGTTTTGATCTAGGTATATATATACTTACGACAAAGTCATTTGGATGTGGCGATTTCCCATCCCCTTCCTCACACACAATCTAAGTTATAGGCGGCGGACTTCCTCAATATTCCGCCTTTGACTACTTTACCGCCTTTATTCTCTCCAATTACAGCATGGCCTCATTCAAATATACCACTCCTCCAGGTTTCACCCAAACCCTCTCTGACGCCGTCCACTACTCCCAAGCCGTCGATCTCGGCAACGGTCACTTCAAAATCTCAGGCCAAGGCGGCTGGAACTCCGAAGGTGAAATATCTTCCGACATCGAGACTGAAACTGAACAAACAATTCAAAACGTGGAGGATGTCCTCAAAGCCGCTGGCCTTCGTGGATGGGAAGACGTCTACTACGTACGCAGTTATCATACCGATGTTGACGCGACACTATCTCCTCTAGCTGAGGCTCTCAAGAAGCGTATTCCGGATAATCGGCCTGGAGGTGTCGTTTTGGGGGTTGCGAAGTTGGCATTGCAGGGAATGAGGTTGGAAATTGAAGTTGATGCCAAGAGATCAAACTCGATGAGGTTACCTGCGAAGATCTAACTTGGATTGTCTTTGATTCAAGATTTGGTTGACCGATATATGTTGGTACATAAGAATAACTACAAAGAGCAAAAAGCAACTGTATTGATATCTAATACTTGTTAAAATCCAAGCCAATTCATATTCACGTCATTATATTCCTCCCTAAGTCGCTAAATACTAAAGTCATAATTCGTAGTCACATCATTTCTCCAAGCACTCTCGAATAGACGCTTCCTGCATCTCACTGTACAGTTCAAACTCCTTCTTAACATGGCATCCAAGACTCAATTCGAAAGAGTTCTGGTCGGCTTCTGCCATGTGACTCATCCCACCATCAGCCCCTAGATTTGAGTGAAAGATCCCAGCTGCACTGACTGGCAGGAAGTCCTCGTATGTAATCGGCTCGACCTTGACAGCTCCGGAGCTGACAAGGGATTCGATGCTCGCAGCAGAATCTTTCGATATCTCAGAAACAGTCTTGTATGTGAAATAAGCTAGTTCCCGTTTTCGAATAGTTTCCAACTCATCAGGAAACTTCTGAAAGATCTTTGTAAGAAGTTGCTCTTTTGAACCAAGCTTAGTAGCGGATGTGAGCTTGGCCACTGCCTCTCGCCACTCATTAATAAGATCATCATATAGGCGTCTTCCCTTAGGTGTCAAAGCCATGCCTCGCTGTTCGATCTCTCCAAACCTCGCTTTATGGCTTCCTCCGGTTTCTTCTCCCTCAGAAAACGCAATCGCTTCGTCAAGAGCTAAGAAACTTGTTTGGCGAAGCAGAATAGGACAAACCCTTGGTGGGGGCCCTTCAATAGCGTCTTTGGCTTGAAGACCGTATCGCAGCATTTCGATTTGTGCTGTTTCAATGTCCAGTACTCGAGGTGTGAGATGGTTGATATGAGGGCCTTTGAAGCAGACGACGTCTGCGATTAGGGGATGTGCTTTTCGAAGAGCTTTATAAGTTTTCATGTCCACTGTTGAGGTCTTGTGCCATCGAAATGTTTCTAGAGCTTCTTTTATGAATTCTTCAGACGTTTCTTTTGAGAAACAAGGTTGTGACTCGAATTGTTCGATTAGTTCCACGCATCTTGGTGTGAAGATGTTGCGTTTTCTCAAGATCTCAGTTGCCTGTGTCCGAAGTGCCTCATCCCCGATGAGCTCTAAGCGCAACAGAGATGTAAACACCCGGAATGGGTTATATGCGAGGGCTTCTTGTGTAAGAGGTCGAAAGCACGTCGCATGCACTGGGAGATTGGCGACGGTGAGGTCATAGTAGCCAACGGGATGCATGCCCATGACAGCGAATAATCGTCGCATCATGGCCAGTTCTTCTGCTGTTCCGAGTCTGATAGCTCCATGACGTTCAACCTCGATACGAGGTTCGATGGGCTGGCGTTTTTGGTGGTTGATATCGGAGACAAGCTTGAGGAGTGTGCCGTATTGAGGAACTTCACGTCGATACATGCTTGAGAGGGCAGAGGCGAACATGGCCCTGATAGCATCGGGACTGACTGGGTCTGTAACCGTCATTGTGACTCCGGTATAGGATGCCTTTACTGCAAAAAGTGATTATTTTGTCGTCAAGTTTTAATTTGAATTGAGACGTATTACTAGGGCTACAATGTCTTGACCGTCATTCAGATAAGCCTAAAAGCTATCCTTTATATCTAATCCTTCGGCAACGACACACAAACGCCGAGTTATCAGATATCAAGCTAGTTGCCTCGACGCCCTTTTGCTTGTAGTCACTCTCCACTGACAGGCTTCTAGCGAATGAGAGTACATGCTTTGGTGATGAAGCGGAGCCACGCCATCTATTTTGGAAGGGCATGAGATCACTTATCCGATAAGGCGGGGCGGAAACCGGGTCATGGGGTTCGGATGCGATGAAGAGGAAACAGAACCCGAGCGTTGGCTTGTCTCAACATATTACATATATGCCAGCTCCGGTTTTCGGCAGCATATACTCGCCGGGTTACTCACGTGGCTCAATAGTAACTGTTGTTGGCTCAGATAGGTGGCCCAGATAAGAGGGATGATAAAGAAGTCATAATCATTGATAAGGTCCCTAGCTATCAAGCGTGTTGGGTAGATTCCTCGGAAGATAGCCGAGCCAGAGAACATTCACTAGACTTATACACAACCCCATGCTATTATGATACCGACAAAGGCATAGCTGCTGAATATGTAACCTTCAATCTGGACTAAGGGGGCCGCAAGATACATTGGCATTCCAAAATGGCTACTGACAAGATATAATAGAACAAATGGTATCATTATGGCTATCTCGCTACAAGTCCTTCATACCTTGCACTATAGCTCAAACCCCAAATTGACATGAACTGCCTTGGATTGTGTATACGCATCCAGCGCATACTGCCCCAACTCACGACCAATTCCAGAAGACTTGTATCCGCCGAAAGGAATACCAAAGTGAGAATCACCAGATGAATTGATCCAGACCATACCGGACTGAAGTTTGCGAGCAACCTTATGTGCCCGCGAGATCTTCTCTGTGAAGAGAGCGGCGGCAAGACCGTAAGATGTATCGTTGGCCTTAGCAATGGCTTCTTCATCTGTTGAAAACTTGGCGATAGAGACAACAGGGCCAAAAATCTCTTCCTTCATGATCTTCATATCCTCGGTGGTCTACGATATGAGTTAGAGTACTTTTGGTGCTGTTAGGGTTGGAAACTTACATCTGCAAAGACCGTGGGCTGGAGGTAGTAACCCTTGTCACCGTGCTTGCTACCTCCGTAAAGAAGTCGAGCACCAGACTTGCGGCCTTCCTCGATATATGAAATGACTCGGTCAAATTGGGTCTTGGAGACTTGAGGGCCCTGTACTGTTGCCTCTTCAAAGGGAGAACCGAGCTTGTCGTTCTCTTTTGTGACCGCGACAAACTTCTCGAGGAACTTGTCGTAGATGTCTTCGTGAACGTAGATTCTTGAGGTTGATGTGCAGACCTAAAATAAGCTGTCAGCATACACTCTTGTGGGCACGGGGTCATGTACTCACCTCTCCCTTGTTGTCCATGATGCCAAAGTGGCACCACTTAACAGCCTGCTCCAGTTCCGCATCCGCAAAGACAATAGAAGGGCTCTTGCCACCACACTCAAGGGTGATATTCTTCAAGTTGTTGGCAGCATCCTTCATGATCGCTCTACCAGTGTTGGTGCTGCCCGTGAAGGCAACCTTATCAATGTCCATGTGTCCAGCAATAGCCTTTCCAGTCTGAGGACCAAGACCAGGTAGGATATTGACAACGCCAGCAGGAAGGCCAGCCTCCTTGACAAGATTACCGAAGTATAAAGCGGATAGAGGCGTCTGCTCAGCAGGCTTGAGGATTACGGTGTTACCGCATGCCAAAGCGGGCGCGATCTTCCAAGCGAGCATCATGAAGGGGAAGTTCCATGGGATTATCTGACCGCAGACACCGAGAGGCTCTTGAAGAACGTATGCGAGCTTTGCGGGAGATGTCTCAATTGTCTTGCCGCTGATCTTGTCCGCAGCGCCGGCATAGTAGCGGAAGACGTTGTACGACTCATCGAGATCACCAGCGAGACAAGCGCTGAAAGGCTAGGGACAGTGTCAGCGACGCAATTGACGAGAAAGCAATTAACTCATACCTTGCCATTGTCAAAGGCGTCAATAGCAGCGATAAGCTCACGGTCGCGATCAATGAGATCAGCGAGCTTGTAGAGAAATGCACCGCGGTCTACAGCAGCGAGCTCTGACCATTCGCCCTCGAAGGCTTTGCGGGCAACTTGGACAGCCTTGTCGACGTCTTCTTTTGAAGCTCCCTTGAGCTTGATTACTTCTTCCTCGGTGCTGGGACGTGTGAGTTCGGGTGTAATTGAAGTGTCGAGGGATGATGTGAGCTTACACTGGGTTTGTCACTGTGAACTCGTCGCCTGAAGCAGCGACAAACTCGTTGTTAATGAAGAGGCCTGTGGGTTGGTCGTACTTCTTGCCGTTGGGCAACGTGATCGATGTAGTTGAAGCCATTGTGAAAGATGCTAGAGACGCAAGACGCGGGGAAGACGAGAATGAGGGAGGATTGAGTGTATGCAGTGACGAAGGTCGGGGTATGTCTTTTATAATGAGTACGACGCATTATGCCAGCTGTCTTCGGAGCTGAGACGCGCCCAATAAACTACCCCCAACCAAGACACCATCGCGTCCATATTTGCGGGGTCACTCAATCATGACAATTCGGCTACGCATTCAACTGATAACACCCCGTATGTCCATAAACCTTTCCTCATACAGACTCTCATCATGCTCACAGTTCAAGTGAGGAAAGAATTCAGGCCAGAATGAGGGGGCCACTAACAACCTCTCTGACCCCACGATGCGGGGGAACTTGGACTATTCTCATTAAGGTAACTTTTCGGGCCTCCTTACAGCCCCCAGATGGGTCTTATCTCATACTGCATCTGGGATGTATCTGGGCAATTCAGCAGGGAAAGGGGGATCTAACTGTGATACCAAGGGGTTCAAACTGGAATAGGAATGTTGGCTGACCACTCGGTGATAATTCCATGACGATGTGGCCGAGTTGGAGGATTCATGATAGGTTCTGTGGTCATCATAGCCTGCGCCAAGATCTTGGGTGGTGATGTTGTGTGCCACATCATGTAGTACATAAGGGCAGCTGTGCCTCTTGACGAGCAACAAGCTCAGTAACTATCTATCAGATCTGCACCTCTCAATTACAAATTCCTCTTTCTAGTAAGCGTATTGACCCGACTATATCATCTCCAGTGACTTACACAAATAGCCCGTCATCATGTCTCATCTCACCTACTTCAACTACGAAGGCGTCGGCAAAACCAACAACAAAGAATACTCCTACTCACAAGCCGTCCGCGTCGGCAACACCATCAAATGCTCCGGCCAGGGCGGCTGGGACAACAAAGGCAACATTGACAAAGAAGATCTCAATGGTCAAATTGATCTTGCTTTCAAGAACGTGGACAAGAACCTCAAAGACGCAGGTGCGAGAGGCTGGGCAGACGTTCACTCCGTCAGAAGCTATCATATTTCTCTCTCGGGCTCTTTTGACCTCATGGTTGAGCAGTTTCGAAAGTGGATGCCTGATCATCAGCCAACTTGGACTTGTGTTGGTGTCACGGAGTTGGGTATTCCTGGTATGATCGTTGAGATTGAGGTGGAAGCCAATATTCAGCAATAGTTGTATAGTAAAACATCAATGTTCCTTCTACACCGCGTCTCTTATGGTCCTTTATTATGTCCCACTTGCTTATGCATCCTATTCACTTGATTAGTCCTAATCTATATCTCACCCACTTTCTGCGACTCGTTTCTTGATCACCTTACCCCAACTCAATGTACACCATGTCAGAGACCTCATGGCCAAAATGGAGTAAAGCCCAGCCCCTGGGTACATAGAACCACCCGGATGGGTCGGCTGTCGATGAAACCCCTTCCATTTCAGACGAGGAGGATACGCGTTGTCACTGATCCATCATCACACAGGGACGATGACCGGATCAAACTCTCTCGGTGGTCATCGAGGGAAATAGAAGATTCTCGCTACAGGTAACTGTGTGTTTTAAGCCAGTCTGAACTTGTATCCAAAGGTATTCAAGATCCATTCAAGATTCTGGATCATTCTTATGTTTCGAAACGTCCTTGCTAATGGCCCCTGCTATGAACCCTAATATATGACTACAGAAATATCTAATGAGCAAGGCTGACCAAAACTTTCTCAATGAAGCAACATAAACTTCTCTAACAGAAGACGAATTTCCCCTCGACAAGATTGACTGGTCATTGGGGGTTTCCAGGACAAGCAAAACCTCGATGCTGAGGCAGCGCTTCTTGGGAATCATGATATCAGATTATTCAGGACACGAAGACTTTTCAATGGCAAGAGCTTTTTATGAGTCTGGGTGATCATAAGCTAGCACCTTGCGATTTTAGTATCGTTCACTCTCAAGAGCCTGGTTGGCCAATATTCAAGAAGCAGATGGAGACTGCTACTACGGTATGGCTCGATCTTCAGCAAAATGTTCAAACAGCAGTCAAGTACGGCTTTAACCGGCATTAGACATACGATGACTCAAAATCTCTACAGAATAGCTTCATCGTAATGCTACATGAAGCAAATATTCCCACGGGTCTACGAAAGGATGCGTTCCTCTACGTCGACGGCTACGCCATTCCATCTCGGCACTCGAGCAGACCTTTCGTTCGGATTTAAGGGCCAGAGGACGAAGCTATGAAGTTCTATGAGACTAAGACGTTGAAAATAGATATCAAATATATAGCGCCAGTGCTAATTGCACATTTGATACAACGGCATATGCCGTCTGGTGAAGTCGCAATTGGCCATTGGGTGAATAGCCCAGGCCTAGAGCAACTCCATACTGAAGCAGGTCGTGCACGAAACGCGGATGGCTAAAGAGATAGGATCCGACCTCCAGCTCCATGGCCATTCCAGATCGCACGCGCAAAATCTTATCAGTTTACAATGGAAAGAACTGATTTCTAGGAAGCAGATATAATAGCCTAGCACCAAAGCTGTGAAGGCTTTACAGGGAAGTATTCCACAGTTACCATGATCGAACACCAAAGCTTCAGAGAACTACGATTATCTTTTTCATTGTTCCTGAGTTACTTGTGATTTGTGTTTCGATTTTCAATGTTGTAAATATTATGAAAGCTTTGTCTCCAGTAAGTCAAAGCTACTATTAGTGCCATATATAAGCATCAGAACGTATTATACCGCCAGAAATGGGACAGGTGCGTTTGAGAGTCGTCTCTTTGACTAAGCTCAAAGTTGTTAAAAAAGGAGAACAAAAGCTGTAGCAACTCGTTTGAGATTACTCCCGATCCATATCCGATATTTGGGAATCCTTTATGCTCTGATAACTTCATTCAACCAATTAGATTTCTTAAAACATCTTAGCAGGAGACTGGTTTTGCAGAAGCACGACATCAACTCCGGTAGACCAGAAATGACTCACCGCCAACCTAGCTTTAAAAAAGAAACCATTGATCATACTAAGAAGAGTGAGCCTTTACTAACTCATTCCAGAACTCTTTCTCTTCCAAAATGGCTTCTGCTTATAGTCAAGAGCAACTTTCACAGTTCTTCGATCACATCAATCTTCCCAAGGTGCTGCGAGAAGACCCTCAACCTACGTTGATATTTTTGAAAGCCCTGCATACTCACTCGCTCGCTACATTCCCTTATGAAAACCTATCTCTTCACTACAATGCGGCTCATAGTATCGAACTTGATCCTCAACATCTTTTTCGTAAGATGGTAACGGATAACCGTGGCCGTGGCGGTTTCTGCATGGAGATTGCCATCCTGTACAACCATGTTCTAAGGGCTATAGGTTTTGATGCGTATACTGCTGGAGTTCGAACTCGAGGGAGGCTTGAGGGTGTTCCGAGGGGAGACTATCCTGGCTGGTAAGTCAAAGTCTTTCCAATCCCACTCGACGAGAGTGGACAAAAGAGACATTCACTCTGCAGATATGGAGGGCCTGGCTAGCTGTTGTACACAAATAGCAGAGCGAAACTGGAGAAATAAATACGTTCTTTGCTGGGGCTGTCCCGAGTTTTAGCATCGCAGAACAATAGCTGACCCCAAGGCACAGGAATCATATCGTGAATATCATTACCTTTCCAAATGGCAGTAGATACCATTCTGATGTAGCCTTCGGAGGTGACGGTGCCACGATGCCAATGCCACTCACAGACGGCTTGATCCACGATAACTTGGGGACTCAGCAGATCCGACTCAAGAGAGACTGGATCCCACATCAAGTCCATAGAACAGAAGAGACCAAGCTCTGGATCTATCAGTATCGAAACAGCCAGGACAAAGAGTGGAACTCGTTCTATTCATTCCCTGGAACCGAGTTCTTAGCTTTGGACTGGGATGTCGTAAACTGGTGGGTCAACACGCATGCGGATAGCCATCAGCGACGCAATGTCTTGACTATCAAGTTTCTGCTTCGGCCTAAGGAGAGTGATGCAAGCTTTGAAGGGGAGATGGAGATTTATGGAAAAAAAAATGCTTGTGAACCGAGTTTTCAAAGAGAACTTGGGCGGAAGGACAGAAATCATCGCTACGTGTAATACGGAACAGGAGCGTGTAGAAGCTCTTGAGAAGTATTTCCAGTTATTCCTCACCAAGGAAGAGAGGCAGGGTATCCGCAGCTATGTGTCAGAGCTAAACGACTGTACTGCATAAAGTAGACCAAAACCCAACATCCGAACTGACTAAAATGTTATCCAGTCTTCAGAAAGTCCCACAAAGCACCTTCACCTCTGACTTCAACCAACTCAGTTCCATCATCTCCAACGGCCATACTCCACAACTCCTGCCCATGCCTCATCAAAAGCTCGTAACCGCCCTGCGGACTGGGTCGAAGTGTGAAATACTCGTGGGCCTGATGCTTATCAACTCTAGCGATAAACTTCTTCCTCTCGTTGTGGCCGATGATTGTCCCAGATACACAGTTGCGGAAACCTAACCATCTGTCTCGCTCAATACACTCCCAATGAAAGCCTCCTCTTGGGTTGAAGCCTTCACATAGTCGAAGCTCGCCTTTTACGATAGTGATGACTTTGCTCGAGTCGTGATGACGGATGATGAATATGGCTCCGGGGTAGGGAACGGATTCAGTGTATTCCGTGCAGATTTCGGTTGTAGTAGTGTGGGTAGGCGTGCCAGGGCCGTCGACAGTGGAAGCCATGGACATGGTATCAATGACATCGATCTCTTTACTCATTTTGACGAGTTTTCGCAGTTGGTAGCTGTAGTCGAGTTGCTACGGTGAGATGGTGAGATTGAATGCAAGTCTACGTAATGTGCGATAGGCAGCTGCAGGAGGCCAACCAACCATTGAGTTTGGTCACATTCTGACAGCTTTTCACATCCTTTTCAGCCGCTTCTCAACCTACTGATGGCTTCGAGCGATGAGAGACTGGCAAAACCAACTGAATATATACCAAACACACTCTAGCGAGTGGTAACTGATATAAATAATGTGCCGAAACAGGTTTCTAAGAATAAAGAGCTTCGAACTTTGCCCCTGTACCTGAGCAATGCCGTAGGGTAGTCCCCCAGGCTTGCCCTAGATGGAGATGATCGACGCTCACTCGGCAGCTACCGATAGCCGCTTACAGCTCGACTTTCAAGTTTCACAGTAATGGGTCACAGATGCAAATATTCTTTTTTTTCTTGTGCATGCTATATTTGACCTTGTGTCTCGATGAATAAGTTGCTGAGATGTTTCACATCAATGGTCGTGTTGTCAAATGCCTGATCCTCAGCAGACAAAGCCCAACACGAAAGCCTATACCTAACCAACTGCATCGTTAGATAAAACGAGAAACGGAACTCAAATCACCAATATCACAGCAAGCATAGGGTGTGAGAAAAGACCCTGCATCAACCAGGACAACCAACCCAACCACGACCACCTCTTTCGAGACACATACCCTGGACATTTCAAGGTCACAGGGCGCAGCAAATCAGTCATTCTAAACGCCCAAGACACAACAATAACTCGCGCCAAGCTTCGCGTGACCTTATCACAAACACCGTTTAACCGCCCGCATTTCACAAAATAGAAACCCAACCTGCCACCTCCCCTTGTCGTTTCTCATGTCATTCTCGGGCTTCACAAAGAACCGTTATAACATGCCCTCCCGCCGCATCCGAATAGCGCCACAGTAGCACTCGTACGTGTTCTAGACCGCGGAGCAAAGCTTACGAAGCCAAGAACTGTGGCTCAGGGCACGAGGACACGCAAACCTATGAATCCAAACAGTCTAGACCGTCCCCTGGGTTATTCCCGTGGCGTTTCCCAGGGTCTCAAGAACGAACTTGTCCAATGGGACAGCACAGCTGTGCGAAGGTTTCCTGTGCCACTGCGTTTCGCTTATTGGCTAGGCTCCGCGACCAGGCGCAACGGAGAAGGGCGACTGAAGGCCCCGAAGAAAATATTGGCATGGTGCAAGCTTGGATACCGTATAATAGACATGTTCTCGAATTAGCCAGGCACCTTCGGGCCCCGGCAGAAGCGGAAAAGGGCCCTAATTGAAGCAACGTTGTATGAATGCCGAGTGATCGATAACGGTCTTTTCCGAAGGCGTACGGACTAGTATTGGCCAGGCCAGAGCAACGACACTTTGGGCCAGTAGCTAGATAATAATAGCAGCATGGCTTGAAGAAGCTGAGACTACAATAAAAGCACCAATTTGAAAGTCTTTGTTGACTTACCGTTTAGGACTTCGCCCTGAAAATCAATAAGCCAAGCCTTGACTGCCTGCCTGATCCGCATCGGCATGCCCGAGCTCCATCATGATTTGATAGAATATCTCAAATGGAATGACTGATCAAATAACTGACCAAAGAGCCCGAGGGGTTATCACGCGGAAATACTCGCCTACTCAAACATTGATGTTTTTCCGTGAGTACAGCAGCTACCCGCAATCGCAATGCAGTTTGATCGAAAGCAATCAGGTGCATAGTACTCAGTTACAATGCATCAAGCACAGGCATCTACTGCCGCATCAAGAAAGCCACGGACGTATTTTAGAGTCAGGCCGAAACAGTCATATCCGCCGAGCGAGCTTTTCCCTAGAGCTTAGTATCTCGAACAAAAGACCTAATTCTAGAGCTTCCGTCGTCTGACAGGCAAAGACTAGACCGTTCAAAAAGACCCTTGATTTGTAGAAAGGGATACACCGCTCCATAATTGTTCAGCCCTGGGATCACCGGGCCCCGTGGTTTAAAAGTCCGTATTGAGATCCGAGCTCTGCACGATGGCGTATTCTGGAATACGTTTCCAACGTCTCACTTGAAGTAGTGTCATTGAATGTAATTTCCCGCCGCCAAGACGAGATTCTAGCCTACATGGGACGGCGGTCCTGCAATGCAACACTGAGATATACACATACTAGATGCTGTGTAAGCGCTTGCCGGGGTTTGAGAAGAATAGTAAACCTTTGTCAGAACATGGTGGCTGTGACGAGTTTATTGCTGGATTGGGCTTGGAAATCCTTAATTTAATTGATATGCAAAACACACATTACTCATGTCCAAGCGGGTCGATCATTCATCAAACTTTAGGTACTTGACTTCAGGGACCTTCAGGCCCCACCCCCAGCTCAAAACGCCAGTGGGAAAAAAGGTAAAAAATAAGGGACCCTGCCAAGCCAGAGAGAGTCTAGACTCTGAATCTAACAATCTGACTCTCATGTACTGGGGATGGGGGGCGGCATTATTTCCTCTTGTTGGACGGAAACAGCAATTGAGCGGAAAACCAAACCAGACATCAGTCAGCAATACCTTCAGATCAATGCTAGACACAGTTAGTGACTCTGATACGACACGGATTGCGGATTGCCAAGCAACTCATGATGGTCTGACAAAGAATACCCAACTACACCGATCCGTCGCATCCGTCGGTCGGGGGCTTGATTACAGCAGCACCATGCATTGGCTCCATGGGAATTTAGAATGCCGCGGCATCCATCGCATCCTCGCATCCTCGCATCCTCGCATCCTCGCATCCTCGCATCTTTGCATCCATCACATCCATCGCATCAGATAAAACGGATACGCCCAAGGTTCTGTACTACTGTGCCTTACCTTGCGTGCTGGGTATTAGTAGGCAGAACGGTAAACAGAAGGGAAGGGGTGGGAATTAAGAAAAGGGTCATCCAAATCCCCGATGCAGAGTGGCTCCGTCTCGATCCCCTTACAGCATTGATGAGGCTACATTTCCATTCCGCCATCTTGGATCCCCGAAATCGAGAATTGACTTGAACATGGATAAAAACTGAAACTCGACATCTCGATATCTGTGACAAGTGGAGAGTTAATTGGTTCCCAGGAGCACCTCCGGACGGGAGAGTCTTAATACAAAACCGACGCCCATCGACGGTTTGGCAGAGGATCTCGGCCGGTGGCGTCGCCATCTCGATGTGGCTCCGTCACTTGACCAGGGCGGTTTTTTAGAGCGTGTTCCAGATCGATCTACAACATAGGGTCTTTTTTTTTGGCTCCCCAGGAACAGTTTACATTTTAGCACACGCTGAGGGAGTTTCCATTTGATGAGATTGTCGCCAGAGGGGTATTGCGCCATGGGCAATTGGTAATCTACGGATGGAATTGTGGGTGGCATGCCAATGGGCTTTTTCTCAAACCACCTCTAGAAGATGGCCGTTTTGTGTCTGGACGATGTGGATGGCCCTATCTACTCCAAACTCTAGCAGACCCATTAATCCAGTTTAAAACGGTTTCGTCAAAAGATTGAACGGAGCTACAGAGTGCGTCACTCGTATTACGGATCGATCGAGATGAGACTGTGTCTATCTACGACTCATGCAGTCTACTTAAAACACATCTCGATGATTGATTCCTCTCTGACGAAGATCAAACAGATTCTCATCCCACACCTGAGCTGATAATCTTTCAATGAATCAATCAAGATCCCCCCTCCCAGTCCTAAAACCCCACATATCTTCCTTCTCATCGGGACCATCGAAAGGCAAAAGAAAATAAAGAGTGATAGACGATCGCGGGTGGTGATAAGCGTTCCCGCTCGCGCAAGCCCAGTCCCGGTAATCCGACGATCAGTTAACTGTTTCTCCAGTTTGACTCGCTGATTCGATGAATAGATCTGGTTCTGGGCATCGAGGCTTTCAATCACACGTGGGTGCTGCGTAATTATCGACGTCAGTTTGGAGATAGATATAAGCGCTTCTTGTGTCATGCCGCGAGGGATGAATTACGCGCGTGCTATAGAGATTGCATCATTCAAACGGCTATTAACAGCTTCATTATACACCACATGCTCTTGATGTTCGGATCTGCTGGCTAGACGACGATAAGCTACTGCGATTGGGAATAACTCAAACCCTGCCAATCAATTCCTTTGCTTTACTTTTCGCAATCATGATGAGATGCAGGATATTACGGCAGTAATGGGTCATGCAGACAGTCTAGATAGAACAAAGTTGACGGAGGACCTCTGGCGCCGGTGAGGGAAGCTCACGATGTCGATTGCATGCTACAGCACAATGCCGATGGCACTCAGGTGTCCATGGCTGTTGGACTGCCTGTCTCGAGTGCCGTGCTGGATGTGGTAGCATGAACGTGAATGGTGCTTGACACTCATGTTTGAGGCCTTGGCAAAGCACCCGTTGCAACTTTGGGGGCCGATCCGACGAAGCCAAAACGGACGACATCGAGATGCCTAGTAGGCTCAGGGTCAGGTCGTTGAAATGAAATGTGTCCATGCCATGCCATGTCTTTCTTTTGCATGCTTGGCCAAAAAAAATATTAGCAGAGGTGACAGTTCCAGACCCAATCGTCTGCCATTATTCCCATCCAGAACATTCATATATCTCGTTAGAATAATCTAGACTCAACCCACTAATAGCCACGGAATCGAATCGACGAGATATCTCCATTCACAAGGAGCCATCTCCGGCCGATATGGGTCATGGGGACAGAAACAGAAGACGACAGTAAAAAACCGAAACGAAACCGAAGCTTGATGTCCTTCGATCTTGTTCCAATGGCCCTACCAAGGTTCTCGTCTCTGTGACCTGAAGATCGGAAATTGGCTGTGTCATCAAAGGAGTGATTGATGGCGCTAGCACTGTTTTGGAGGCTGACTTCAAACGCCGGAACGGAATGGCCTGCCAAGATCTCCGTTCGCTAACTCCGTTTACTGCTTATTGTCATATTTGCTTAACCACTCTCTGCTTCACCTCGTTGTTTGCATTCAACAGCACAGCACAGCTTCACAAGGTCCTTGTGAGTCACGGCAAGGGCCCCTGGAAAGAGTCAAAATGGCGGGAAGATGTACCCGAAATAGCAATTCATCCCAACATGATCCACAGAGCAGAGACAGCAAAGAACAGGCTGGCATTACCATCATAAAACTCTACAGCATTGTATGTATTTCACAGTTGTGTTCTTTACCGCAGAATTCAACATGCAATTTACACATTTCAACAATGCTCTATTTCTGGGGGCACTAAACACTAGCTCAGAGCCCAATCCAACGGTTCAGGCTCATCATGCAAGGACAGGGTTCTCGCTCTCGCTCTCGGTCAGCCAGCTCTCTCAAAAAATTTAGGGGTCCATCTTTGGACTTTCATTCATTCACCTCACTTTTGAGAACACTGGAGCCCGTAAGACCAGCGTTGCAGCCCTGAAATTCGAATGACCCGAATCCCCGGGTACGCGGTGTGCGTGCTGCGCTGTAACTTAGTATTCTGCTCATCTCCCTCACTTGTGGATATTGGATCAATCCTTGTGCTTAGATCGTACTGGCGGGCGGCGGCTCTGTCGTTCTTTTGCTGTCGACGTTGCATCAGCATTGAGGCTTGTAAGTGACAGCCATCCAATGGCGCCTTTTCGTACGAGGACAAAACTTTTGCAAATTACAATTCTATCACAACCAAGTCTTGGCGGGCGCCCAATGGCGGCTCTTCCATGCATCAAGAAACAATGCTAATTGTTCTTTATGCTATGCGTTGAGCGCGGATATACGGTAGAAAAGAATCTCTCTCTCCGCATCGGATACCGCGATATGCGTGAAACCCGCCCTAGGATTGAAGACTCCATCCAAAGATCCGCCTTCATATAATTAATTTATGTTGGGTTGGTGGCGTTGCACAGCAAGGGTGAATCGCTGCATCTTTCTACATGCCGCCCGACACGAACGCCATTGTTTAAATGTGACAGATCCAATGCTTATTGTATCAATTGCGCGGCCTTTCGGCGCGGTTGAAGCGCCCATTATGAATCCCTATGCCGTGGAAGCCGAAGAATCTGTCACTTGCACATTTCAGTTGAGACAAGAAAAGCCCAGCCTACCTACTGCGTGGCCCAACAGGCACCCGCGGAAGACGGGCGCACAGTCAGCTCAATTTGTCCTTTTACAGTAGTGATTAATCCCTGTGGCTTTGGCTTTGTGCCCTTGCTGGGCTGAGCTGGCCGATCCGGGGTTATTTTAACGGTGAAGTCAAATTCATGAGGCGGACCATATTGAATTGTCGTACTTTTTCACCTGGCACTGTACATTTGACTCATCTTGCCAGAGCAACACTGGACAACTCATCTTGGTCCAAGCTGTTGAGGTGAAAACTCAAGTGATACAACCTAGAGCTAGAGCTAGTGCACAGCACAGGTACAGGGTCTTTTTGCACAGACTTTCGGGCCCTGAAGCTAGAAGCTTCATCAACATGAGACTCTACAATCTCATTTGCAGGAAGCTCCCATTGTGCAAGTAAGACCCCGTTACGGGAGCCCGGAGCAACGATTGACAACAAAACATGCAATAAGCTTTTTTCTGCATACTCCATGTATTGTTTGATCATTTTCTTTTTCGTGTAAGGGTTGAACAGGGCGGTAATGACTGCCAAAAGCAATAATGCATGAATGTGTTGCGCTGTACATACCTACCTATCTTTGAAGCTGTGCCCCGTTGTCGTCGTAAGCGGGTTTTAAGCCACTGGTTCTTCCCGTGCCATGAGATATTACAATTTCTGTCGAGGTACAGGCATATCCGAGACATCAGCCAGCCTCGCAGCAGGACGAATTGGGGGGGGGTGATAATGATCACGGGCGTTACAGGGAAAGGGGTGATAAGCAAAATAATTCTGGACAGTTCCGTCGACTCGGTTAATCAATCGGATACGGGCGTGATGCCTCACAAACGTGAATCTACAGCACTAGATCACAAGCCAAAATAAAACCTCGAGATTTGGTGGTGATCCCGTAAGCCCCGTTTGATCGCATAACCCCAACACAACAGAAAACGGAGATGAAATCGGCAGGGGTAAAAGTAAACTAAACGGACGAGATGGAGATTGACGGGTTTCGCCTGGTCAGGACCCAAGGCCTGACGTTGCATCGGCCAGGCCTGTTCAGGTATTGGGTTCGAGCCAAGCCACGCCCCCCCCCCTCAGTCGCTCAGTCACTCCGTTTTTGACTCTGGATCTGAGCTTGCTGCATCTCGCTCTCTCCCTCTGGCTTTGTCGTACAGTGAGTGAACGCCAAGTTTCAAGCCAAGACCCAACAGCCTGAGAGTTTATGGTTGCTGAGACAATGACATTTATCCATCGCCCGAGGCCAAATTAGTTATCGTGCTTGACGCATACTGGCATATGCCGCAGTTGGACTGTACATATCTTCAGGACTCAATTGAACAAATGCTGGTGCCTTGAAGAGGGGCGTGTGCTTGGACTCTCCGTTTTGCTGTTTGGGCTTGGCACAATGTCTTGCTGCTACTGTTTCTCTCGACCCGCTGCCGATCCCTACTCCGCGACACGCCATCTCGAAGAGACACCTCCGTGGACGAGCAGTGCAATCGTCGATCTCCAGCACCGAAAAAACTTACGTAGCCCCTAAAACCACACGCTGAGACTCGCCCTCTGCCCTGTTTCGCTGGGCGCGCATGTGTTGCATCCATCTCAATTGGTAGCAAGTTTAAGAAAAAAGAATAAAGGCATTTTGATAAAAAGGCCTGCTCACCCTCCCAAGCAACGCCCTTGAATCCAGAACTTACATCCTTTTCTATGAAACGAAACTCACGATAAGAAAGACTCGATACGATATCACTGGGACGCTCTAGATCTCTCTCAGTAACGTTAATATTGGCGATTGAGCACTGCGCTCAATTACCTAACACACTTGCGAACCCTTCTGCTCGATCTGCTCCTCCAGCTGCAATCGACCGGACTAAGCCTCAGCCACCTTGCTTTCCTGCCTGCCTCGTGCTACAGTTCCATACAGTAGTGTCTGTCCGTCCGTTCCGTACCGTATCTGTCAACTCCGTCTAGACTACGTATACGACGTAGCGTGCGCAGTGTACCTAGAGGGCCCTCCCTCCCTGGTCCCCATCCCATACCCAGCTCAGGCTCAGACAAGCAAGACACACACCCCCCTCCCCCGGACGGGCTTGTTTTCAAGGCTCCAGAGTTCAAAGCCTAGGCCCCTGGTCGCTCTTCAATCCTTCTTAACCAGCACAGTCCCCCTTGAGGGCGAAGCATTCAAGCAAGAATACAAAGCAAGCAAGCAAGCACCAAGGCGCCAGCACATCCCCATCCACTTGAAACAAACAAAAAAGGCTTTAGCTTCTTTTTCCCCCATTGCCCTGCCCCCTGTGGTACATCACATCAAATATCTATATTACCCGCCCTGCCTGCCCTTCCTGTTCCAACTCTATCATCATGTCTGCCAGACCTTCAAGTCACCACTTTGGATCAGCAAGCTCAACATCATCAACACCTTCTTCAGGCTCCGACTCAGACTCTTCCTCCAGCTCAGGACACAGATACAGCATGGACTCAATCGCTCTGCCCATCGCCTCTGTCGAGGTTCTTCGCTGCATGCGATGCGCTCGCTCCGTCGAGGCTACTTCCACCGACGACGTCAGTACCATGGGAATGGTTCGCATTGCACACAACCTCTACTACTGCGAACGCTGCGCAAAAATAGTCGGCTACAAATAAATGAACAACAAAAACAACACAACTAAAGGCTTGAACACGAGTAACACACCAAGACTACTTTCAGCTTTTTTCTTTTTTTTTTTTCTTTCTCGGTGGAGGGAAACAAATCATGCGACATGGACGGTTAACCCCCAAGCATTCAATGATTCTTCCAGCCAACCAAGCAGCCCGCCAACCACAACAACCACCTCTTCGGCGCAAAGGAAATATGATATTCGGCTCTTACCTCCAACGTGCCGCATGAATACATCCCCCTCCCGCCATAAGGGCCAGCTAGCCATTGATTGCATTAGCAATCCTACCAGAGCAAAGCCATATATCGCCACAGAGCAGTTGAACAACAACTCAACTTGCAGGGACGAAAATGAATTGGCACACTCTTTACAGCAACCGAGGCAAAATCCCCACGATACCGACAACCAACGACCATTCGCCCTTTCAGCACTGCAACACTCAGGAACCAATCTGTCTTTTGAGGTTCAGGGCATTGGAGTGATTGGGTGCGGCGTGTCCGGTATCAATGTATGGATACCCCGTCAGCTTCCGGATCAGCACTTGTCAGGTAGGCTCAGCTCAGCCAACCTGCGTGCTGCAGATCACAACCCCTCCAACAGAGAGGACCAGCATTCACTGCCTCATGTGGGATGGATACCACTGAGGCGCTGTCTTCTCTATTTTTCATGACCACCTTTTTTTGGTATTTGACGACGTTCATGTATGGAGTTTTCTTTGGGATGGGATATAAAACCCTGTTACATTATCGAATATTTCTCTTGTATACCCACGGATACCCTGTCTATTGCCGCCGGGCGCTTCGGATATATTTTTTGGGGGTTATTTTTTTTGGTTGTTTTATTATTCTCTTCTATTCATCGTGGTAGATACACGCAAGACTACGGCCTGGTGCCTGGTATGGCCTTAACTTACTGGACAGGCTATTTCATCTATATATTTATTGGACAATGTCATCAAAATTCTCACCGCATATCATATCCTATCATTGTGCCTCGTGCTTGGTGTTATCTGTCGATGTCTTGCATTGCATGTTGGCCATGTCGTTGATCATTGACGCCTGACCTCTAACCTCTAACACTACAGCAGCCCTGGGCGCTATGAGCCGTCTCTCGCATTGCTAGCACGCATGGCCAACCGACCAGGGTCGGACATACTATCATTGGCTAGTTGTGCTCTTCTCAACGGTGATTGCCATTTTCACATCTGGCCTCTCAGAACCAATTAAAGTCTTTGGAGGAGGGATTTCAACTGCAGACTCGAAGTTGGCTGCC
This sequence comes from Fusarium beomiforme, assembly GCA_002980475.2. Lineage (NCBI taxonomy): Eukaryota > Fungi > Ascomycota > Sordariomycetes > Hypocreales > Nectriaceae > Fusarium > Fusarium beomiforme. The sequence goes on along the minus strand of PVQB02000059.1, from coordinate 107,235 downwards.
GAAAGGTCACATACCAGCCGCTGACGTCTTGGCTCCCCAACTTCTCCGTAATCCTTCCTCTGGCCAAGCGGGGGCACTTTTGTATGGAACAGGCTGAGACTGCGTTATCATGATGTGAATTTGGATTAAGATTGGAATGAGAGCGGAGTTGGAAATGGAGACATGGCGGTCTCGCTTCGATTCATTTCACTCTGACTTGATTAACTAACGTTACTCTGATCTGAGACTTGTCTTGTCCTTTTCCCTTTTCGCCTCCCCCTTTCTAACCCTCTCCGCATGTCACTCCAGGTTTTATCTCGGCTTTGGCAATTCTCCTCGGTTAGGGTTTTTTCACAGAACCCAAAACCAGCTCCACTATTTCGGTTTACTTGCTTATTTTTGCAGATTCTGGTGGAGCCTCATCTAGACCTGCATTTGCTTTTTTTTTTTTTTTTTCTTATTCCGCCCTGTTCTTTTATGAGGCTATTCCCACTGTCCTACTCATCGCGGTCTAGAGTCGAGATTAAGACGATGTGACATGGGTGTGGGTGCCCGAGACCAAGACCAAGACCAATAGTGAAGCACGGAGCAGTGCAAAACTCACATGCAGATTGGCTTGCGATCATTGCATAAACTCTATGTAATGTCTGCCTATACCCGCGTGACGATGACACCAGAAACTCAATCAGTCACTACTTGTGCAATCGCAGCTGGACATTTCAGCTATCAACTGCACAGCTTAAGTTTGCCAGCCAACCAGCAAAAGTCAATGTCAGTTCGCGTGCGGCACCTCCGATGCAAACAGTGGAGTCTCGAGATGAGTGCCGTAGGCTAGAGGACTAGAGATCCATCCATCCATAGCACCAGCCCAGCCTAGGTAGGTCACCTAACTGCAAGTTACCCAGCACCGTTGTTGCGTTTCTGCAAGCCTTGCAAGCCAGCACTGTAACTGTTTTAGGCACTTCAAAACATCCCAACCATTCGAGGTGCATTTACGGAGTCAGAGGCTAATGTACGACTCGTACTCCTCTTCCTCCTCCTGCTGCCGCACCACGCGCCTGTAGCAGATAGAGGAAGAGAGTTTTGGCTCTGAGCGGCAGTTGAGGGATGCGTCTACAAAAGTTCGACAGCTCTGGAATGTAACATTAGCTAGAAGTGCTGCATCTGCCGTTATCCTTCAAATACAGGAGGTGCAGGTCTAGACTCTGAATGAGAAACGCAGACCCGGCTCCCCGCTGACTTGCTCGCCATCCTCGGCTCCGTGAAAGGCAGAGAGGCAGACTTGAAGTTTAAAGGAATTAAGACGGTGGCGGTGGCTTGACGGGTCCAGATGCCGAGATTACGAATTGCTCAAAATGGACATCTCTTGATTTCTTGTGCACTTCATGATAAGATGGAGTAATAGCTCCAAGATGCGTAGTGTAGATTTTCAAAGTCTCCGTGCCAAGCTTTATTTCCTGCTTCTGTGCCTTGCGTTTCCTTGCTCAAGTTGCAGCCCCAGAGTTTCAGTACCAGGCTCGAAATAGCACCTCATCGGCCCGTGGGGGTTACAGTGAAGCCAGGGTTTTCACGGCATACAGCCACGGAAAACGAGAAATGAGAGAAATAGGTACTTACTGCTGTATGTCCCAGCCCGCTCAAAAAGCTGACACGCAGCAATTGTGAGGCTATCATGTCGTTGGTTGTTTTCTTGGCATGAGATGAGACAAAATGGTTGAACCCTTGTCTTGCTTTGTCTTGCCTTGCATCTCAAGTCAAGTACAGTGTAGTGGGGGTGAGAGTCGTGGGTGAAGTCGGGGAGCAAGGTAAGGTAGAATGCAAGAATGTCACTTTGTCTTAGAACAGAGGCAGAGGAAAGATAATTGATCATTCTCACAAGGCTGCAAGACAATAACGCCTGGAGTCCGTCTCATCCGTGACAGATAGTGAGACTAAGCTCACCGGTTTAGAGCCGACTCCCCGAACTTGGTTCAGGGCGTTCGGCATGTCGTTCGTTTAAAGCAGAAACGGCATGGACAGATCTGAAGGCTATAGCAGCAAACATCCCGAAGCCGATCCGTCCGAAGGAAATAACAACTTCATGAGCCCGTAGAGTCTGGACAGGTCCGTCTTAATGCCGATTAACCGTCTAATTATCGAGCCCCATGCACAGCAACGTCGTGATGTTATCACCGACCTCAATTCTCAGTCTTGTTATGCAGCAGAATGAGCCTTTTTTTCTTCTTTAACCGTCTTACACACCCACCCCCGACATCTCCGTACCATCTCATCCGTCTAACCAGAATAAACGGTTGCGCCCGTGAGCTATGCAGCCAGATGTCATAGGGTCGCCGCGCGCCAACTCCAACGTGAGTTAGCTTCACCTTCAGTACCGCAAGGGATGACGTCCTCTCATGCGTCAAGGGTTTTTTGCTCCCTTTATTAACAAGGTCAGAGCGGTGACAGGAGCCACACCGAGATAAAATAAGAAAGAGGGACAAGAAAACATTAAGTCATGATCCAGAATGTTGGAAAAAAGAAATGGGACCTCGTGTAAGTTTTTCTGGTGGAGAACTGAAACGCACGGGAGATCATCACGAAATGATAGATATTCCCCAGTTGAGCCTCAAGATCTCCCAAGATGGGCAAACTCAAAAATAGAAAAAAAGAAACACACGTATTTAGAAATAGACAAGAAGAACATGGAATAAGGGGCTCTTTCTCCCTTCCCATGCAATTCCCTTGCGCACACACACCATCAAGCATGCATCTTCCCGCAAGACCCTGCGAATGCCCTCACTCAGAAACGACCCACGCCCTTTTCGTCATCCCGCCTCTGACCTCATCGTGCAGACGACCACGACACGACGTTACGTTTTAGGGAGCAGACCAAGAAAACAGGGCGGTCTATAAAAAACAACAATGACATGGGTGCGTGACGTCGCCTGGGAGGGGGGAAATGTGATAAACGGTGAGCTTTGCGGTATTTGACATGGGGTTTTGGTGCAAAACGGTTACCAAGGCGGAATAGACTGAGGTGTGTGAGGATGATGCACATGAAGATCAAAAACCCTTGCGATGAGCGAAACGGTGAGGTTGTGGTATGCGTGTCTACGTGACTTATTTTGAGAATTATAGGGCTGTCGTGTGCACTTGGCGGTCAACGGGTGAGCTTCTATGCTGCTTCTAATCGATATCTGATTACAAAGGTTGTCTTCTCGATTACATACCCAGAGGTTTCATGCAGGTCCATCCGAAGGTTATTCCAACGCCTTACTCCAGTTCCGTCAACGCAGAATTACAAAGTATAGACAAGTAAACGTCCTATATCCCAACATCATGTTCCCATAAACCAATGATCGCACATCCATCAACCCTCCATTTTCACATCCGTCTCCCTTCCAAGGTTCTTTAGCAAGAAACTGCGCTTGAAATACTCGTTGGGATGGACAATGGTCTCGAGCTGTGCTTGTGTCATAACACCCTCGTCCTTAGCCTTCTTGATCTCTTGCTTGTGCAAATGCTCAAATACGCTGCGATCGGAATTAGTATGCGGGCTTCTTGAACGCATGCGAGGAGACTTACCGATTGCATGCCATGTGGAACTTTTGCTTATCCTTATCCTCCTTCACGCCCTGAAGAACAGAACGATCATTAACACCCATAGCTTGTACAAGTGCTGAGAGGTTCTCCATATTGAAGTGTCGGTATGGGCATCCATGGGCTTCACCGGGTCCAGGAGGGTGCTCGGTAAGGATCTTCTGACAACTGAACGGACTGTAACCGCCTCCCCTACGGTTGGAATCACCGCCAACATCACCGTAAACGTGACGAATATTGTAGCGATACTCCTTGTTGAACTTGTCGTCCGTGATCTTGTGGAAGCTCTTTCTCCAGAAAACCAAACACTCCTCGAGGTTAAGGCCAATGCCCTTGAGGAAGAGCGAGTACTGTAGCCGACCATAGTGCTTGAGGTGAGCATCTCGGCGTAGTGAGCGGTGCAAGTGAGACATGCAGGCTGGGAAGTGTTGGGATAGATTGTCGATGTTGGCGGCGCTGATCTCGGCGCCAGGTACTGCAGCTGTGTTGGACATGTAGGATGAGTCGGGGGTAATGAAGTTCTTAGAAAGATGGTTGAGGATAGGTGTGAGTCGGTCGTCTTCGTCAAGTCGAGGAAGAGCACGGGCAGTCAACTACGCATCGTCAGTCCACAGGCCTCGATGTCTTTCAACCAGTGACCATACCTCTAGTTGTCGCTCTAGTCGTGAGCTGAATTCCGAAACAACCATACCAGTCTGTTCTCGGCCCGGCACAAACGCCTTTCCAGCCTTCAAGAACACTCTTCGACTCTCAATCAGCTCAGGAACCCGCTCCCAGTCCACCTTGAACCAAGTATCATCGTCATCGCCCTTTCGGAGGTTAGTAAAGGCAGCCAGTTCAGCAGCGTATTCCCTTCTATCCTCCTCTGTGAGATCTTCACACCAGTCTAAGCCAAGAGTCTTGACAAAGGCAGATCGCTCGGCGAGATCATCCTCGTTGAGTCGCAGGCGGAAAAGCATTGTCTCGACACGTGTAAATCGACGGCGCAAGTCCTCGGTGGAGGAGAAAGCAAGTCGGAGGATGAAATGACTGTAGTGGTCTTTTTGACGCTGCTCAAAGATCTTTTTAGAGCCAGAGCTGTTGGCTTCGAGGTTGAGGTGCTTTTTGAGGATGGGCTTCATGTGTGCTGCTGTCTCGGCAGGAGTCTTGTTGCGAAACGAACATGCCTCGAGTTCGGCGAGAACTACCGAGCATTAGATGCGCCCAGTAACCCAATTTGCTGAGTCCTACCTCGAAGTCGGTCGATGGCCCATTGCTCAAACTGCTCGAGGGTGATATCCGCAGTGGGAGGCTCTGTGTAAAAGTTGAGACGATGGGGGTAGTCGAGGTCTTTGTATGTAGGGGTAGCAAATTGCTTCTTGCGATGGTCGACTACATTTCGCCTCTTGGGATCAATTCGGTTAAAGTCTTGCCGCAACATGATGTCGTTGTCGGTTGAATATCTGTATCGATTGAAGGTAAGATTGGACAAGGAGTGGAATTGGTTACCTTGGTGAAAGGCGTGAAGTGGGAGACGCGACTTTACGCGTCTGGCTTCGAGGGGGTGGGCCAGGCAATTAAGAGCGTGTAACCCAATCAGAATCGCGGATCAACACTCCCCAGCAGGGGACTTAGGTGTTCAGGTTCCCCACCATCCTTAGATATTGATCTACCGAATTCAATGAAGAATGTTAACAGCAAGTTAAAAAAAAGGAATAAAATACTTAATTACTATCATAATAAATGAGCCGTTGAAAGCCATGTTTCTTTCGCGATAATGGGGGTGATTCAGCACCCCAGAATTCGGTCACCATGTCTGCATTTCATCCGTCCATTCATTGGTATCACCCATGGTCGATGACCTCAGTTGGAGCTATCTGTTTCGGTTCTCGGATCGCCATTGCCAAATGATGCACCCAGCTCTATCAACAGCCCTACATATATATAAAATATGCCAGTACAACTTAGAAGGAGACTTGGGGCATCACCTCGCGAAGCCTGTTGCTCTACCACGCCATTCAAAGTTCCATCTACAGTGTGTTTTAAGCCTAGCCAACCGTTGTGTATGTATTGGTGGCTCACTGTTTCAGATTATTACTGATGGCAGCACAAACTCGGCGCTTCTGTTCACGCTGCCGCCCGAGATTCTTACCATGGTCTTCGATTAAGCTCCCCAAGTGGACAAGGTCATGTTAGCGATGACCTGCAAGAGCCTACTCGCCATTTCGAGGCTGCGCAATGTCTCTGTACCTCTCCGAGAATCGCACGTAGCCACCTGGAACCGGGATAACTCTACGGACTCTATGGTTTCCTGCAAATGCTTGAACATGAGTGATCTCCTCCTGAGGTTCCGGCCAATAGATGCCCGTGGTCGGCCCAGTCGTGCATGGAGTTGGTGTATTGACTGTTGCCGGTACCTGCCGACGAGACGAGGATGGTGGGTTCGTCGAATAAAGAGAGATTTCACTGAAAGATATGGTCGTGAGTTGTCACCTCGTGAGCCGATGATTGATTGGTTCAGTCGCGGACTCGAGAGGCAGTGTCCTAATTGTTATTTGAACGACGTCCCATGAGCTTATCCCCTATACTTCGACAACGAAAAGTTTATAAAGACGCTGTGGATTGTTGAGCTTATTTTGCTACTTCTTTAAGTGGCTCTTGAAGGGAAAGTCTTAGTTTATGAAAGTTCAATATCTCTAAGCGCGATACACTCTCGGTGGCTTCATTGGGGATTTCGCGACAAACACAAACACTTCAACAGAAGCAATTCAGTTCTCAAATACGAGATTGAATACCGCAATCTTTTATGAGAGAGTTGTTAAAGCATTGTATGGTAGACAGTCGTTACCCACTACGACGGTCTTGATCAGAACCGCATAGCTTGAGTAATCTGGAAATACAGATCTCCCAGATATTTAGAATTGTCTATGCCATCATGCTGTAGTAAGTTGCACTTTTCCCCGTCTCATCAGTTCTCAGACTATAAATAAAGCACTGTGTGCCCTCGCACCCGCACTCAAACTACTTCCTGATTCTTTCTTTCACGATTGTATACTAGGGAACTTACCAACACACACCTTTCATGATTGCATTTTGTCCCTCTTCCCCACCACCACGAACAGCATCAACGGTTCAGTCTTTCTCTATACTTGATCTCTATTTCTGTACAACTGCCCGAGCATCTTTCTTTCATATCCTTTTCTTACAAACACGACGAACATGTCTCAACTTGTCTTAACTTGTCCTTACCTCTCCTCCTATCCCTCACTCGATGGCGTCTTCAAACAGCTCGAACCCCATGAGCTTGTCTCTGCAGCAGCCCATGCGGGATCTGGATGAAGCAGGAGATATTTCAGAATTTAAATTCCTTGGTGCGATCGCGCCAGAGAAAGAAAGAAAGCGCCGGGAAACCCTGGAGGCCGATTTCAAGCAATTGGCAAAGAACGGCAGCCTGAGGCTCTTCAGAAGTTTGTCGAGCCTCGCTTGCAAGCCCCCGGTATCAGGATTCTCTACAATGCCATTTTCATCCAGAACGACCTTTCGCGAGGGCCTAGGGGGATTTACAACTACTGCATGCAACTGATTGAGCGTACAAAGCCTGTGCCTCAAAACGCTACGTCTCCTCCCGCCGAGAGCCGACAGACGGGATTTTCGAGTACCCGGAGAGGTACAGACTTTGACATGACTCAGCGCATAAATTCATAAAGCGACTGAGGTGCACATGTCGGAGGATAAGAGAGTTTTGTAGGAAGAAACTCACCGTGGCCGGTTACGATCTTTGTGTGAAGGGAATCCTAGACAGGCGCCAGGAGGACTTTGTTTTGAGGGACGGACTCATTTACCTGAAGAAAATCGGGACAAACGAGGAACCAGCTAGTCTACGCTCAGCCCTCAACGCTCTGGTAGTGGCATACAGCTTGATATACCAGCTGTCGGGCCCGGTGGAAGAGCTAGAAAGAAGTCCATTCGAGATCTCAACCGGTGGGAGATGCTGATCGGCCAAGACGAACGAGACCTGTTTGGCTCGTTCAAGGGCATCTCTGTTGCCGCGTTCACGATCAAGTCTTTCCCATAGGATGCTGCCTCGTACGTGCAACCAGACAAAGAGACACCTCCCGGTATTGCAAACATGTATCCAGGTAACTACAACGTGATGGCGCAATTGCAGTCTGTGGCTTTCGAATTCTTCCTTGGGTCACCCTCCACCATTCAAGAAATGAAGGAACAAGTTCCAGAACTGCAAAAGCTCATGGAGGCCCCGGTTGAAGGCAATATGGATCCTCAGATGCCTGTTGCGGACGACACCTATCATCAACTTCAGATCAGAATGGCTCTGGTATCGACACGGGGATCTCTAATGGAGACAACATGGGCTCTCAGGTGACATTTATATACGGACGTCATTTCCAAAATTCGGATTACATGACGATGTTCGGGAATGTGACAAGCCAGGGATTGAATGCCAATGGAGGTTACCTGACTCCAGATCAAAACAACACTGGTCTCGGTTTCTGGCCCTAATATGCACTAACACAGGCTATCAGGTATCAAATGAACCAAGCCAACGCCCAAGGTTCGGTTTAATGAAGCCTGTAAACCGGAAAGTTAGTCTTCCAGATTTTCCGCTCGGGTGGTATACATTGATACCTCCATGACCACTTCGGGATGGATTACGGATGAACACGAGTGTTATGTTGAGATTTTTGTTATTTTTACTAAAAATATGAGAAATGGCGATGCATAAACTCACTGCGAGCAGAGGAAACAAATATGTAGTTGCTTCACGTTATGATGTGTTGCTGTTGATCAACGAGTCCTAGTGCTGGATATTGGAAAGGACGAGATGTGCAAGTATCGCTTTGCTGTGTATTGTATTGACTTAGGTAGTATTGGTCACTAACTCTCTCTGGAGAGTAGTGCAATACCCCATCAATCACAATGGTACCCATTACAGTGACGTATTTGCCAAGATTGATCTCTTGTAGAATTGTCTAGATTCTCACTGACGTAGTAGTAGCTTGAGGCAAAACATTTTGCTCTTCAGGCCTCCACTCACAGAACATCTACTATCTAATTCTGTAATCGGTTTAGAGTGAGGCAGTGATTACCAGATCTAGACCGCTATGCCGAGGGCTGGGCTGGTGTGTCGGTCCCTTATGATGCGAGCGAGGGAACAACGGCTGTTAGAGCGCCTCTCGCTCCCGATGAGGTGGGGATAACCGAGCGCTGTATGGGGCACGTTTGCAGGGGCCATGGCTCTCATTTCTGTAGGGCTGAAAGAGAGCTGAAACCAACAAATGGATATGAGATGAGAAATATCAGGACATTGGCACGTTACAGACATTGTAATAATAAAGAAAATATTCAATACGCGAATGCGCGTATTATCACTCCAAATTACAGCGAGTAGGTGGTAAGGAGAAGAAGCCAGGGCTAAAGTTCTCGCAAGGCATACTCAATCATCCATCCATGACTTGTGACTATCTGATCCTAACGGCATGGATGACTCGAGAAAAACGGCCCCCACTCTAAGTACGTCCGTGACATGGATATCACCACCTCAGCATATGTAGAGTAAGACATCGCTAAACTATAGAGAGGGGTACTGTACAGACCGCGTTGATACCGTCTTACTATTACTAGGTATCGCACTTGGCCTTACGGGGCTGGCCTGAACTGAATTGACTGGGGGGGTTCCCCAAAGGCTGCCTCATCTGTGCTGTGCCGTGCTAATGGAGGGGATTAACAGACAGGACTCGAACCTAAATTATCAATACCTGACCATTAATCACCTGGAATCCATTTTTCTGCTCTTTCGACTTTATCTCAATCTTTAATGTGACGTCTTTCCTCGTTTCCCTCTCCCATAAATCTTCATATGGGGCCTACCATTGCTAACAAATACTCACTCACAATCGCCGCGTCAGCAGTCCATCAGTCAGCCTTACGACCACTACACTCAACCTCCCATCGTCAACACCACCAGAAATGCCATAATGGCCACCTCAAGCGTCTTCTCCTCCAGGCGCCGCACATCACCAAATGACTCTGATGATACCGACATGAGTTTTCCTCGCTGCGCACCCGGAAGACGTATCCCCAGCGCAGAATGGGAGAAGAAACGTCCCGTGATTACAAAGCTCTACCAGGAAGAGAAGCGCCCGCTCAAAGAGGTCATGGAAGTCCTCGAGCGTGAACATGGATTCACTGCGACGTGTGTAAACCTCTCTATATTCTCTAGGTCCCGGCTGTTGACTCTTTTGCAGTGTCAAGATGTACAAGTCGAGGATTTGGAAGTGGGGACTTGATAAGAAGCTCAAGAGTGATGAAGTTCTCGCTATACTTATCCTCAGGACAGAACGTGAGGCGCAGGGAAAGACGTCGGAGTTTACTATCCGTGGCCAGCCTGTCGATCTCGATAACATAAACAGATATATCCGACGAAATCCGGGCCTCGTCGCACGCTTTCGAGCAGGTGTCGTGCCCAGTATCCAGACTACCTTAGAGGTTCAATGTCGGACACCTTCGCCAACTCCAAGTCGCTCATTACCACCACCCAAAGAGATTTCCAGCGTTGAGCAAGTTCTCAATCTCTTTAGGGACTATTTCGATTCTTCTTTCACCAATGGTGTGTGGAGCCATGAATACAATGGTGACTGTGTCAGCCTAAAGCCTGGCGACCGAAGCGTTGAGCTGTTTGAGCGCGTGGTCGCTAGCTTTGGTCTTGTCAACAGATCTATGATGAGAAAAGACGAGATATCAATTAGCACCCTTCTCACACCGGCATTTGAGTCGCTCAAAGAGATAATCTCCTCCGAGAGCCCTGTCTTCGCTGTTCGCACAGCTTTCCTGTTATGGTATCTCCACAGATTCCACAAAGAGGACCTCCTTCATATCGTCATGAACTATCTGGGCGGCTTGGTGCCTATTGTTCTCGGCCATGATCACCCGATGACACGAATTTGGCAAATAATTGGATCCCAGGACTTCGCCGATCATTACGAATTATCTACACGCCTCTATTCTTCTCTTGTACCTCTCTTCGAAGAGCAGATAGGACCCGCCAACTCTTTAACCACAATATTATACTGTGACCACATTGACTGTCTTGTCTATCACGGTCAAGCAGCAGAGTCACTCAGTGTTGCTACACAATACCGAACCCGAGCGGAAGCTACAAAACTACGTCACCCTTGGCTTCGCGAACTTGCAATTCTACAGACAGGCATCATGTGCAATGCGAAAACCGCTGAGTGTAAAATCGAAGAGGCAATGCAGTGTCTTCAACAAACACTCAAAGATTGGGACCTAGATGAAGAGCAACAAGCCGGTATGAACATTCAACTAGGCAATTACAGCTATCAGATGGGAGACTTTCCCCTGGCAATTGACTGCTTCCGCGAAGCGTCACGCCTCATAACTGCCAGCCAAGGGGACGAAAGAATCCACCTCACATGTCTCGCGAACCTCGAGTCTGCACTCCGCAAGAGCGGAGAGACTGATGAGGCAGCCCAAGTGCACGAACTTCGACTCAAGCGGCTATCAGACTTTGCACGAGAAACAGGTACCTTTGCAAATCTGCCTGAATCCTGCGCTGCGGCCGCGAGTCCGGGCGATAGTTACAGCTGGGACGCTCAGCAGGTGTCTGATTGGCACTGGGGTGAGGATGGGAACGGTAGTGCGATGCCTACCTTGGGATTGACATGATGCCTGCAGTATCTGCTTACTGCACTGTGATTCGATATACAGGGGTTATTACACGGCGTGATATGGCGTTGTGTATATATATTTTGAGCGATTGCTTTGGGCTTTTAACGTGTTTACGACCTAACATCCCATTATGATGAAGACCAATTGGATATGAATTCAAGAGCCAGAGAGAAAATCTATGGATTCACTAAATTTGAGATGTTGAAGAGAAGGATCAGTCTACAGGTACCAGCTGGTGGGCATCTTGGACGAAAGCGGTATCATTTTTCGAGAGCATAACCGGCGACCTCCTGGGGCTATGTACATTAGACCCATTGAAGCGGGACCTTGTCATGGATCTTTAAAGACTGTGGACATTTTATAAAAGTTTATTTTATTGATCATACCCTTCACGATTCATAACGGTCATCTTACGCGCTTTGTTGAATATTTCGGTGCGCATTAATGGTAGTTAAATCACATGTACATAGTATGAGAACTGCATATCGAGAACCTTCGGCATCGCTACTCACTCTGTGCTATCGTAAGGAACATTTGTAGTTTAAGGTCGCCATTTCGCTAACAGTGGTTTTCATGACTTCATATGAACAACAGTCATCGGAAGCCACATGTAAGAAGTCATCATGCTGGAACTAGTAAAACATACCAGTATCTTTTGCCTTTCTGATCTCCACGTCAGCAAAAACAGCCAGGTCATCCGGTATGGTGTAGTGGCTAACATTTCGCGCTCTCATCACTTGAGGGATCGGTACCGCGGAGCCCAGGGTTCGATTCCCTGTACCGGAGTTTCTCGTTTGTACTTTTGCATCTTACTCAGTTTTTTTTTTCATAAGTTAGAAAACACTAATTGTCTAAATACCCACATTACAGGACTAGAAAGAGTTTAAGACTGTTAATGAATTTTGCTTGTTTTTGTTTTTTGTTCCTGCTTTATTTACCCTGTAGTAAGTTTGTTCGTTGTCCAGGTGGTCAAGGAGGACTTCATCGTAGAAGAAACAACATCATTTGAATTAACTCCCTAGACTTGTGACTAATTTTACGTCTCAGATCTAGCTAGGGCTATTCATTTGCCTTATTTGCCCTTTGCTGCATTGCGTCCGAGGGTTATCCGCAATCAGCAGTTCAAAGTTAGCGAACAAATCTCAATAGTAGCAATTAACAAGAACAAACTTGGGTATGATCACTCTTCTCTACACAATATCAATCAATCATAGGTATCTCAATCGTACGTCAATTGAGCCAAATCCTAATTGGTGTAAATAATTCTCAAGAGATTGATTTCTGTCGATGCTTTCAACTTGTGATAGATCAACATCTTGCATGTAAGTTTCGACAGGCAGACATGCGAGTGGCTTTCTCTCGTTGACATGCAATAAACACATATACAACGGAAACTTGTTTGATATAGAGTTTGTCGAGAAATAATTGACCTTGACGCGCAGTAACAACTTCTGGTCTTCAAAACTTATGAGTCTTTTCAGAAGAATAACACGGGGCTCAGTGTGTACTATAATTTGTCACTGCCATTGACTATAGAAATAAAGTATCGCAGTGAGCAAGCCAATAAAGTCAGCGAATAGGCCATGTGGTCGCGGCAGAGGATGAGATCAAAGGCCAACAAATTCTCGAGACTAGCCGAAAAAAAGATGGATGTGCGCTCGGTGACGCGACTGGCCCGGGAGGATTTACGGCCCAGAACGGCATTCAAGAATGTTCGTTCATGATGCAATCAAAGGTTTTGGACTATTTATGTGAGATACTTTGGGTGACATCGATGGCTTTGTTGGTCGAGGTATATTGAGGCTTGGCAATGCGAACATTGCGGGCGGGGAGCTTACTCGGTGAGAGGTGAAGGTAATATTTAACGGACGCCGAAGGACCCGGAGGGTTTCGGCAGTCGAGAGACCGGAGGTCCGGAGCGGAGGGATCGGGCGATGACATGGAAAGAAGCGGTGCACGCATGCATATGACGACGACTCATGAAGTTACGACTGACGACGTCATGAGAGAATGGTTATGGAAAAAAGTGACAAGGGGGCGAGGGGACCAGTTTGAATGGAATCAAGGGACTATCGCAGAAATGCGTAGGAATGGAGCGGGTGGGCGATTATAGGGCTCTTAGTGGCCGCCCTGGTGGGCTCTCTGCAGCGGCAGTGGGCGTGGCAGCGGGGATTGAGAGTGGAGAGTGCTTCAAGAGAATATGAGGGTTAATATGAGTTGAGTTTAATGCTTGCCTGTTGATAAGAGAAGAGATTTTTGTTTAATACTACCTTTACTGTCTGCAGTGCAAGCCAGGTAAAGGTCCAATGCAAGTAACTAATGCATAACCGACAGGTGATACACATAAATTGGAGCCAGCCCAGCATTTTTGTTTCCATCGTCACTGAGGTGCGCGACAATCAGTGTCTCGCTTGTGTCTATCCTGGCTCCCTCCCTCCTTCGGGATGCCACAAAGAGACAGCAGAGGTCAAGGAAATATGGGGCAGTGCATGCAGGTGTAACGAAGCAACACAGCGCCAAACGTTACTCTGCAGATGTGGCCCTGCAAGTTAGGTGTGAAGTACTGCGCAGTATCGCTATCGGTATGAAATGCTCTGAAATGGAAGTCTGACAATTGTCTCAATCAATTCCCTATCAGATCCGAGGAGCTTGTCTCTAGCAAAGTTAGATTTGTTTGGGGAAACTGATTATTAATGTCTGAACTTTATGCAATTACCGTAATTCTGCCTTCGTATAGCCTCTGCTTATTAGTGGAAACAATAGTACTATAGACTGCAATACGGAATAATTAATATCGAAGCTCGTATTATAGATATTTTGATCGTGTCTTCTGTCAGATGTCAAGGCTTGTGCTTGAACACCCAGCTTGCTTGGTGGTGGTGGCATTTAAGCCATCGTAACGTTAATATCATCAACCTCCACATCAATTTCATGAATCATCCATTCAGTCAAGTCTCCATTCCAAGCAGAACCGGCTCTAGAGTGTCCGGGCCTTTTGTTTCTTATCTGCAATCAATCTGCATCTTCAATTGAGGGAAATCTTTGACCCTAGGATAAACTCTTCTCCCAGGAAATTACAAAGCCCCTGCACTCCCGGCTCAGCTCAGCGTGACCTGAATGAATTTCACCACGCCACGCCCGACAATCACAACATACCATATCCGTAAAAGTGACCATATTGCAATATTTGACGTTCCTGCATGAGACCAATTGTCCTCGTTTCCCCAGCTCTCGAGTCTTGGCCACTGCTACAGTTACCGTTGCCGCATACGTACTTAGGTAGCTGTAGCTCTCTGCACCTCATTAAAGGCACCATTGACTCAATTGATACCATCGCCTGTTGCACAACATCATCAACATCATCACCACCATCATCATCATCATCATCAACGACTCAGCAAAACAAGGTTTACCTGGATCTGATTCAACACAAACTTAACTTAATCCTCACTTGGGACCCCTCCTTTACAGTACAGTCACGTCAAAGTACCCGAAGCCGAAGCACAGCACCTCTAACGATAAGGATTCCATTCATTCTGCCAGGGCAAAGTAACTCTAGAAGCGCTCAATGCTGCAGGGGTACCTAAAGCTACTATCGACTTATCACTGTGACGGCCCCAGTTTTCTTCACCCGCCGCCAAAGCTTCCATTCGATTAGAGTGGATGAACAGCTGCGACTAATAAGGTCAGTTCGTTGTCTAACAAGTCGAGGTCTTTTTGTGTTTGGAAGAAAAAGAAAAAGGAAGTGGATTGACTTGGAATCAAGTCCAAGCGCTCCCAGTCGAGGAAAGAACAGCACGGCGTGAACGAGACGAGTTCAGACGGAAGAAGTCAGAGAAACAGACAAACGACAACAGAAGGCAAGACCCGCTCCGCTCCCCGGTTCCCTAACTTCCCAATCTCTGGTGCTAGCACCTGCACTTGCTAGTACTTTGAACTAGTGGCAGTCACGCCCTCAATTTCGGTGCTTGCCTTTGCTTCTCCCATCACTAGTTCCATTCGCTAGGTGCTGTAGTCACTGCAGTCGCTGCTACTGCTACTGTTACTGCTGCTACTGTTTTCCCATTGCGCTCCTCTTCTCATCCACAGTTCAAAGAAAGGCCTGGCCTTCTGCTGGACCCACGAACGATCAACCACCCCAAATCTTGGCTCCTCACGTCGATCTTGACTCACTCTGGCTTCTCTTTCTCCTGTTCTTTCTTTTCTGTTCTTCTCCTGTTCTCGCTCTGTTGAGCGACACTGTCGACACAAACCCTCCGTCCTTTGATTGAACGATTCGAACCGCCTCTCATGTTCGCGTTATAGAAGAGCCACTGCTTTGGCCAATTCTCCTCTCCCATCCTTCTCCTCGCCCTTGTAACCCCTTCGACTCTTCCGACTCGATCAACGAACCCTCTTAAACATCGCCAAGCTGATTCCTTAGCACCGTGCTCCCTTGACGCATTCCCAAACTTTCCCTTGTGCCAAGGTACGTTCCTAAGACCTTTAGGATCTTACAGAGTGTCTTGGAATATCAACTCTCGCACCCCACCAGGATTCCGGAGGACGACTTAGCCAAATCCATTTTCGCTCTCGTGTTCTTTGCGAAAGGCTGACAGTCAATTCGTGCAGTCTTGCAATCTAAATAAACGACGATTACTCGACTTTCCCCTCCTTCAGATTCGCTAGACCTTAAACTGGTTCTAAGCGACTCCGACGACCCGACAGCGCGGAGCCATGAACACGCCCCACGCCCCCCGAACTTCGACGGCCCTGCCCCTCGACGACAACTCTCACGATATTGCGAACAGCTCTTCTAGAGGTCGTGATACCTCCCTTCGCTCTTCAACTCGTCCTATTCCCGTTCCCGGACATACGCCCTCCCGTGCGGGGGCCTCCCTTACACCAACTTCCCGTCGGCACGACCACGCCTATGCTACACTGTCCACCAGTCCCTTGTCGTCCTTCACGCTTCCTGATGTTTCTGTTACAACGCCGCCGCTTGCTCATTTCCGTGCGGATACAATAGCACCGACTTCTATACAAGAAGGCGAACTCCCGCCCCCACAGTCCAACACCCTGACCATTGGATCACCGGCTATACCAAGACGCTCTGTCAGTCCTGTGGGAACCTTGCGGATCTCGACTGACTTTGCTGCCCGGCCTGTAACTCCGGAACGCCGTGAATCATTCAATAACGGTAACGGGAATGGCAGTGGCTCATCTCGCGGCTCGTTGACCTTGAACCACAGGGCATCGTCCAACAGCCTTCATCCCATTTCAAGGACTCCCAGTCTCAAAGCTGCTTTGACTAACAGTCTTGGCTCTGCCAGTGGGACGAGCAGTTTGGTGCCCAGTCCTATCATTTCGGCAATGGGCGACATGACTCCTCTACCCAGCCCGCTCATGTCGGGTGATTCCCCAGGACCCTGGAAGAGGCTGAGTGTAGGCTCTGCGTCACCTCCCCAACAGCGCCTCAAAAGCGTCGGAGAAGGCTCAGTTCTGGTTACGAGTACGGGCGAATCGATTGATGCAGCACTTTCCAATGGTGCTAAACGTAAGATTTATTCAACACAAGAGCCTGGCAACCATGGTGCTGCGCAACAGTCTACTAATCAGCAACCGCGCCAACATACACGAAACCGAAGTGTGAGCGAGTACGTTCCTGATCCTATGGGTATTCCTAAGAGACACATATCAGTTTCAGCACGACCTACCGCCGAGGCTTCAGCACGATCCCATGAACCCAAGCTTCGGAGAGAGCTCAACCTTGCCGAATCTCGTGGGCTTACACCTTCAGTTGTTCAGCCACCAACACCTCCTCCAAGCGAATCATCGCGAGACTCTGCCGATGGCGCCAGCAAACCAAAGGAACCCCGATTTGAATATTTCGAAGCTAACGGACGCAATGATAAGAAACGTCGCCGATGGAGGGCCGTGCGAATGCTTGGTCAGGGAACCTTCAGTAGGGTCATGTTGGCTACAAGTCAGATCGAACCGGACGAAGACTCCCCCGAAGTCGACCATGGAAGACTTACACCGACACCCGAGCAGAGCCTTGATCGCAAGACTTTGGTTGCTGTCAAAATCTGCGAGCATGGTCCAAAGGGCGGTGCCAGTGAGGAACGTGTTGAGATGAGTTTAAAGCGTGAACTTGACATCATGCTGTCTATCCACCATCCCTCGCTTGTCGACCTCAAGGCTTGGAGCATTGAGCCTACTCGAGCAATCCTTGTCTTGAGCTACTGTCCCGGAGGTGATTTGTTTGATATTGCAACCAATCACCGCTCTGTGCTCAAAGAGCCTCTGCTGCGAAGGATGTTTGCTGAGTTGGTTGGCGCAGTGAGCTATCTCCACGAAAGGAGAATTGTTCACCGAGACATCAAACTCGAGAATGTCCTTGTAAACCTCACCCCGTCTGAGCTCGCAGACCCATCGATTGACTGGTCTACTTACCCCTACTCGGTTGTAATTCTCAGTGATCTCGGCTTGTCTAGGCGCATCGCCGATGATGAGAAACTCGAAACTCGATGTGGGTCTGAAGATTATGCAGCTCCTGAAGTTATCATGGGGCAGCCTTACGATGGGCGAGCGACCGATGCTTGGTCACTGGGTGTTCTTCTGTATGCTCTGCTCGAGGCTCGACTTCCCTTTGATCCCCACCCAGGTATGAGTGAAGCGCATCGCATGCGCAGTCGCACCAGCCACCGCATCGCCAGAGTTGAATGGAAGTGGGTAGAATATTATGGCGACGACACTGATCACGATGGTGACGAAGCCAAATTCAAGCAAAAGGGCCTTCTCGGTGCTATGGAGATCACAGAGGGATTGTTAAGGCGAGCCAGGGGACGTTGGACCCTTGACAAGGTGGCTAAGACCCCCTGGGTTCAAGGCGCTATCAATGTCGAGGGCGGAATACGCTTCCGCGAAGAGAAGGACGGCGAGGAAGTTTCTTGACATGATCTCGAGCAACCTCGAAGTTACTCAAGTTACCTCAGCTCTTTCAACCTTGGACCAAAGGTCTGTTCTCAGTTACCACCCATCAGTTACGCTGCCACCAACAGAGTCGGCAGCTCCTTGCAACTATATTACAATCTATTCCGCGACCCTTCTACGAAATATTAAACGACTACATGACGGAACAAAGGGGTGTATGGATTATGGATTGATCAAGTCAGGCAGAATGACGGATGGTGTTGGTTCATGGGTATTGGTATGATGCGGTTCGGTTGTGTATTTCTAGCATTTATTTGTGTTTTTGGCATTTGTTCTTTTTTTTTTTTTTTGGCAGTTCTGTCTTGCTTCCCTCGTTTTCAGAACCTCTTCTTTGTTTATTCTTCGACTACCCACATTGTTTCTTTGTTTTACATTCAATCATACCACTCGTAGGCTTTGGGGAGTAGAAAAAGGTTATACCAAAATGGATAGAAAGGTGTTTTATGCCCATTGTATTGTGTTCGTGTACTTCGTGAAGAAAACCTCGCAATATTGAAGAATTCTATAAACCTAGGACCAGAAAGCCTTCACTTTTTGTTTCCCTATATTAACCTATTTTAACGAGAATTGAAAGCTATGTATGAATTACTATCAATACTGGCTTTGAATCCAACGCAGGACTGAGTAAGCTGGGTGTTATAATCTTAGGAGGTCTTTTAGACACTACCTTAGGGGAGGTAAGAAAAACTTAGGGACCTTAACCTTAAGTGACAATAAGACTTAAGGAAGCCTATAGTAGATTTAGGTAAATTTATATAACTTAAGGCTAATTTAGGCTAGTTTCTTTTATCACCGTGACTGATTGTCCGAAGTCTACTTGCTCCTGGAGGGCTTGCGTATCTTTGCATCCTATGTCAGCCCGGCTGTTCTTCTACCATGTCGGGGCTTGTGTCGTTGTGTGGCCTCCCAATCTCTCTCGAAGCCTATTTAACTGCGTTGCTATGGTATATAATAACTCTTCTCGTATTGGAAAGCCTCAGTCGTATTCTCGTCATGATTTCCTGGTTCCCACATCAGGGTTGTATGATAGAGGAACAAAGACGCTTCCTATATATCGGCTTTGCAGAAAAGTAATCATATTGTGAGAACGACCGGTTCACAATTCTTCCTCATACATTACACGAGACAATTGGAACGATACTCCTCTGGATGCAAGCGATATTTATTTGTTTTATTCATCAACTTCCTTTTCGCTTATAGGCTCAAATTGTCAATGGTTACGTTGATAGAGTTAGCGGCCCGTTTTGCTAGAGGCTGATTTGACTCAAAGTTCAACTGCATGTCGTATCTTGGGTTATAGAAGCCACTGAACTGGCTTCGAATTGACGTCTTCGATTCCCGTGACAAAATATGCTTATATTGACGTCCAGTTTCGGATCGGGGTGTTTGCTCCCCCTCGTCGATGACCAACCGCTTAATAGAAGGCCACGGTTACATTTGTCTTATCAGCTGGAATCCCTCTGCACCAGCACGCAGATCTGCAACGTCTGGCCATTGCCCTGGCTATTTTTATCTTCTGGGAACGACTGACAACGAACCATGAAGTCATGAGTCGATTCGGCCCAGAATGAGTTGTCCAATGAGCAGAGAGTTCAATATCAGCACAAGAGGCCGGCTCCCCCTTGCTCTACCTTGAATTTCCCCTTATCACCCTCCTTCGAAAAGAAGAAAAGAAGGCCGGATGGAACACCGAACTTAAGGGGGATATCAAGCTAGCTGTAGAGGTTGTCAGACGTGATGCCGCATCCAGCGATATGCGCCGACTGGGCCGTAGACTGTCTCGAAGCATTCAGCTAGAGACTCGGCGGATGCGGACCAGAGTGCCGTATATGTGGCTTGACCCTACTGCTGATCTCAGCCTTGGCAGCGGCTTGCTCTTGATCAACATGCCTCATTGGACCACTGAGAAAGTCGCCGTAAATTTCGTATGGCATCGCGGTAAATGGAGTCTTGTTATGGAGTAACTGCAGTGAGTGCTTTCAGGGACCCGATGACGAGCTTGCCGGATCGTGCGAGATGGAGTCGAGGCATGATCTCCGTTGTTCAGAAGACAGGGGACAGGGGGTGCCGGCATCGAGCACAGCACGCACATGCAAGGCAAGGCAAGGCCAGCATGGGTTCGACTATGCTGTCTTGGGTCATATCCCCAGGACACTCGGGCACAGAAACAGACGCTATTACCACAACCTGAATTAGAGGCAAAGACTCGCAATTCTGAGATGTCTTGCATTGACGGTCATATCCGTGTGGTAATTGAAAGAATATCGCATGGAATAACAGCTAACTCGTTGATCTTTGAATGACACAGCAATTCTTCGAAATAACTCGGCCGCTTTCTCGGCCGAGTCCATCTTGACTTATGGCAGCGGTTGCCAGACCAGGGCCTGTATGACATGTCATGGCTCCAGTCAACATGGAACGTTCCATTTTCAGCCCATCCCCGACACCCTCTCGTAAACGAACAATCAATCACAATTGACCAAATTATTTGACTTTGAAATTTGCAGAACCAAGACTTGGAAGGCTGATCTTACGTGATTCGAGTTTGACAAGTTGCTGTTAGTCTTTTTCGAAACTTTCGGGGTTCACTTCTTTTCGGAACACATCTGCGGAATATGGGGAACAAAACTTGGGACAACGGCGCCATGTGGACGAGAGGAAGCCCCGGGAGCCTCAGTTGTAGGCTGTCGGCGGGAGCCGACTTGGCTACAGAGCCAGTAAGAACCACGGCCCTCGCTCTCCACAACATTCTGACCCCCGTCAATTTGCAAGATAACCATTGTCCTAGGTCAGTTTCCCCATTTGATTGGAGCACCTGTTTGAAGATGGATAGAGCTCCATTGCGTTGAGATACTGAGCTGCTCAGCAGAGCATGTGTCCTGGTGCCCTGATTCGCGCTCAAGCAGCACTTTTTCAGGGTGACAACGTCTGGCAAGCTCATTACTAGCCACTAAAACCGACTCAAGGTGTGGCCTCAGAAATAGCAGGTCGAACAAAGCGTGGCGCCGCCACGCCGGGCCAGTAGAGTTTCCAAGTCCAAGTCCCAGGCATCCCCGAAACCATGCCCATTTCTTCTTGTCGACCGAATGTGCCGTGCCGATCTTGTTGTCACTTGTGCAGCACCAGGAAATCTCAGGAGAATAAAGTCACGTCTCGTATGTCGTGGCGCTGAGCTGAGAGAATACCAAGATAACGAAGCCTTCTGGAATATCTCAGAACTCAATATCCTCAGAGCATAAATACAGGATAATACGCTGGAATGCTCGTCCCCTCGGCAGATTTCCCTGTCTGTACGAGCCCCCAAAGCCGTATCGAGTCAATATGATTGGTGCTCCTAAGTTGGGGTGGTGTCTCCGTCTTGTCCACCTTCTGTTTCTGGCAGTATGGTCGCATACTCACACTCGCACCCCTGGAAGCTTTCACCTTAGTGGTTGAATCTCATCGGCCCCAGGGATGGCGTTGTCTTTCCAGTGCAGCCTTATCGGCCCTTCTCTCTGTGTGGTGCTGTATCTCAAATTCATAATTCGTCCCGCTGAGGTCGTTCTCTCCAGTGTTGCCTCTGCACAGCCCATCGATCTGAGTCGTTGTCATTGAGAGTCATTGCTGCTGTGTTTTCTCTGTGCCTGGATGCTTTTGACCCGCGCTTGGTTTTAACCATAAACCCTCGGGACTGCTGAACCGAGGACATGTCTGTTTTTCCTTATCTCTCTCAAGAGCCCACTCCAGCCTCCTCAAGACAACATACTGGGTTGCCTTTCTGGGAAACTTTGGCGAAGGAACTTTTGCTGGCGCTCTCTCACGCGCATTACTTGGCGTTGGCCGTGGACGCTCCCCGTCTTTTTTCTGGCTCCCAATACGTTGATGGTCCTATCACAGCACCGCCCATATCTTGTCTAGCTGCTGCGTCAAGTCTGGGGAACGATAACGTTAGCAGGCCCTGGCCGTTGCTTTGGTGCGACTGACTGCACTGTCCTACAGCGGCAGACACCCCAGTCCTGGTAGTGCCCGCTGGGTTGTCGTTCTTGGTCTGGTTCTGGTCTGCTCTTGTCCGTACCGTTCGAGCGTTCTTCCTTCTTATTATACGTACCGATAGTCATGGGCACTTCTGCCCGCCTATTCATCCTCCCGCTCTTGAACCTCCATCTGAGCTCTCCCGCTCGCCACATTGCCGAGTTATGAATTCTCGCATTGGCGACTGAGGACACAGCCGAGGCCTTCGACTCGCCTCAGTCCGTCATTGACTGCCTTTCAGCCAGCAGACCGGGCTTTTCACGTCCGGCCTGGGCATCACCGGCGACATGTTTAACCATTCAGCAGGCGGGCCTCGCCCTTCCGACAACAATGAGGACCCGTCGTATGGTTTCGCCGACCAAGGCTGGCACAGGTTCACAATGAACAATAACAACACAAACAGTTTCTCGACGGGTCATTCGCAATCATATCACGACGCTGGCGCATCGTATGGCGACTCATCCGGCATGGATTGGGCGCCAACACCATCTGCAGAATATGATATTCGATTCGATCAACACGACCCCATGTCTCAAGATGTCGAACTGGAAAACATGAGCTCTTCGCATGGTGCAGGAGGCGGCGTTGGACGTTTGGTTGCGCATTTCGAGAACAAATCCTTTGCGCCCCCTCTACCTCCGAGACCATCAAATGTCGTAACAAGCCCAGTACATGCAGAGCCTCCTGTTTCCTCTCCGTTTGGAAACTTCAGTGTTACCTCGCCTATCGTTACGAGTCCGCTCGCCAGTCCTTCAGAACCCAACTATGGACTCTTGAGTGGTCATTCAAGAGTCACCAGTCCGATCGTTAGCCCGCCACCCGCACTCGCTTTTGGCGGATTCCATGATATACCAGTCCACAGTCCAGGTGTCACTTCATCATCTGGCCCTTTCGCAAATATGAACAGCTTCATGGTCAACAACAATAGAGTGACGACTCCGATGGAGACAACATCTATGGCTGGGTCTTCAATGATGTCAAATCCTGGGATGAACACCAAAGTTACTTCACCCAGTCCAGCTACCCCCGGTGTGCCAGGTACACCTGGATTCGCCATATGGCGACCACCCGTACCCATGACTTCTAAGCCCTCTTTGAGTCAACCGCAAAGTAGCAGTAATTCCTCGAATTCTGGTTATTTCGCAAAACCTCCAATCCCCTCTACACCTAAACCCGTGATGAATGCCGGAAGCCAGCTAGTCTTGGATTTCAATACCAACTCGACCTTTAATGCTAAAGGCAAAGCTCCCGCGAAACCGCCTGCAAAACCACCTAGGCCCGTTCGGCAACCCTCCCGATCATCAATGTCGACGCCGGGACCTTTCAGCCCACCTATTAAACGTGAGCCCTCTACGCCACAAATGTCTCAAGCCTCCGCCTCTTCTATGCTGCCACCGGTACGTTTCCCGCACTTTGTGAAAAGGGAACACGTTACTAACTCTCCTCAGACTGAACGAAGAGCTTCTGTGTCTCAAAAATCTCAAGCTGGAAGCCGCCCCTCAAGAGAGCAAGTCCCTGCTGAAGCATGGGAATCTTTCAAGAGCACAATCCGAACATTGTATCTTGAGGAAAGGAAACCACTTAAAGAAGTCATGTCAGTCATGGCCGATAAGTATGGCTTCCAGGCAACGTAAGTTCCCATTCATCTTAGACTGAGTACCATGACTGACCCTCTGCAGACCAAAAATGTATAAAACTCGATTTTCGCAATGGGGTTTTGTGAAGAATAATACCGAGGAGGAAGTAAAGCGCTTGCTGTCCATGAAGTTCCAGCGTGATGCCGAGGGCAAGGTGTCCGAGTTCGTTCGCAACGGCAAAGTTGTTAATCTGGGCACCTACTTGAAGAGAAAGGGTGTTACCGAGTATGACTTGGTCGATTTCGAGTTACCTGCCGATTTGCCGGCACACATCAGATGCCGAACTCCAACTCCGCCTCCAGCACCCGGCTATCTTCAGTCCCCAGACCTGCTCCGAGCTCAGGAGACCATCATTAGCAACATGAGGAAAGCGTTCTTGCAGTGTCGACAATTCGAAGTGGAAACTGATGCTCAAGTTGGATGGCAAACTATCATGGTTTGGGGTGCGAGTTCAAGCGATCTTCTTCTCGAGGCCAACCACTATTTCGAGATGAAGGACCACGATCAGGGTGGCCATTTCCTGATGAAGGCGTTCCAGCATCTTGAAGGAGATTTGAAGAAGCTTTCTCCCCAGGGAATCAAAGAGTTGCTCTTGGGCATGGTTCATCGCGATCCAGGAATGATGACAGCACTCTGCAAGTATTTAGCGGCTTACTCGACAACTAACTTCGAGCGATCGCACCCCCTAAGGCAAATTTTCTCCTGCTTGTACGAAGTGCAGCAGAAGCATGGCCCACTCACACTATCCGAGCTGCTCTGGGGAAGTATCCCAACAATTGCCGAGGAGTTGGAGGCTATCTATGGACGCAAGCATCCCTATGTGGCTCGAACATGGGTCGACCTAGCCATGTTTTATAACCATGTGAATCAGGAGCGACTGGAGAAGCTGGTGGGAGAACTTCGACTGCTGCAGCGACAAATGGAACAGCGGTTAGGCCCAGAAAGCGTCGATGTCCTCGTTCTGCGATACACAATTGTCCAGTTGATGTTTGCGGCACATCCTCAGTCTGATGCGACAAAGCAAGCGACGATCGATTTGTGGCACCACATGAGAGGCATGGGACTTCTATTCCCTGTTCGTAGCCAGCAACCGAATGTGTTCTGCTATCACAGCCCTGTCAAGGTCGATCCCTGGACGAAGCGCTGTCGCCGGCGATACGACTCTGGTGTTCAATTTCTCGAAGAGCACGTTGGGGTCCGCGTTATCGTGTACTTCGAGGAAGACTTCCATACCACAGAGCACGCGCCGGAGCATATCCCACAACAGCAGCATCAACGCCAGCACCAACACAGCCACCAATATCAGCAACGGCAGTCGCAGCAGCAGCAGCAGCGTCCACAACAGCTTCAAGCACAAGACTCGTGGGCTGCTGCGATGGAGCAGCACATGTCGAGCTCAAAATATTCGTTCATCTGAGCAGGATCTCAGACCGTTTATTGTTCTTGATCCCGATGCATGGTATCAGGATCCGACGTATGTAATTCGACGAAGCCGGTGTTTTCAACAAGTATGGGTGACGGAGGCGGCTTCAACGACTGCACGATATACTACACGTGCTGCCAGTATGCGTACATATCTTGGCACACAATAACTTTGGATTCAGCCATGATCCTATTGATGAGTACGCAGCCTGGAGTCTGGTACTGAGCAAGCATATCTTCCTTTGTGTGTTTTAACGTCTCATGGACCGGCGTTTATTCTTGGGGTTTTGCGTTAGCCAGCACGAGCGATATTGAGGAAGCGTGCTTGAACATTTTGGTTTTGGTTGATTATGATATGACACCCCCCCTTGTATAATAGTAAGTGACGCGCCCGGTATTTGACGAGACCAGATGATGTTGGGATGGCGGTGGAGTTTGGGAGTCCTCAAGATGATGGCGCACCAAAGAAAGAGAAGATGAAGAAGACGATGTTTGTATTAAAGGAAGTACGGCAGGCGCGACGGTTTGGAAGGTTTGGGAGGAAGGAAGGACATGAAATAAACCCCTCCACTACGAGGGAAGGCGATACCCTGGGCCAAAATCATATCTCTAACTGTCGATACCTTGGTAGTGAAATCAGGTAATACAAATAGACATTATCTACAAAACATCCATTCATATCAAAATTGTATTTGACCAGCAACAGCATTCACTCACAATATTATTTTGTCTCAATTCAGCTAGCAGTCTGAATTCAATACCTGCCTCACCGATATCCCCGCCAATTATTTCCGAGTTATCCCCGTCGCAAAACGAAAACCCATCAAGATTCTCATGACAACCTCTCCACCGCTCAAAGCCCCATCATGCGCCTATTCCGCCCTTCGACGCTCAGGGGTATATCTCCAACCCATCTAAAGCGCTTACACTCTTCCTCGAGTATCATACAAAGTTAGTAATTCCCTTCATTTCTGCTGCCCGCGCCTCATCATGCTAACCCCGCGGTCCTCCAGAAAACGATGTCCTCTTTCTGCGCCAGCAAGGCACCAAAGCTCCCAAATGGCATCTCACGTCCCCTCTCCGCGCCGATAAGAAAATAAGGCTCAATTACGGTGCCTCTATAAACTCATCTGACCTCATTGGTCGTCGTGTGCTTGATGTTGTGACTGATACATCTGGACGTCCTGTCACTCTCCATGAGCCGACTTTGGCTTCATACATCATTAATAGCCCACGACCAGCTACGCCGGTACGATATAATGCCAATTGGATTTGATGAACTACAACTGACACACAATTGGCTCTTAGATCTATCCCCATCATGCGAATATCATCGTGTCGCTCCTCGATTTAAACCTCGCCCGACCTGGTGAAGAAGAAGCCGACTTAGATCCCGATCAGCCAAGTCCGCCATTTGAGATATTCGAAGCTGGAACCGGAATGGGGAGCTTGACGCTACATCTCGCTCGTGCGATCCATGCAGCAAACCCAGCTGTATCTCCTAGCCTGCGCGATACTCTCTGTACAGCACGCTATAGAACTGACGGTTTCGGTCTCGACCTCTCCGAAGAAGATCAGGCTGCTTTTGACGCTTACCGATCCAGTCGTCGCGCCGTATTGCACACCCTTGATCGGAACGTTAAGCACTTGCATGCTGCACATAGACTGATACGACACTTTCGCCGTTCTTTATACTTCCCTACCATAGACTTCCATGTCGGCTCCGTAGATGAGTATATCTCATCCCGTCTGGCAGAGATGGACAACCAGCCATTCCTCTCACATGCAATCCTCGACCTTCCTTCCGCCCACGACCACGCCTCCCAAGTTATCCAGGCCCTTCACCCCAATGGCCTTCTTGTCATCTTCGCGCCTTCTATTAGTCAAATCGGCGACTTTCAAACCTGGGTTGCTCGCACAGGCCAGCCCGTGCGACCGGAAAGGGTTGTCGAGCTCGAGGTTTCAACAACGGCTGACGGCGTTCTTGATACGGGCGGTGGCAAGGAGTGGGATGTCAAGACTGTTGTCACCAAAGAAAACCCTGAGGGTGCTGCAGTGCAGGTAATGCGACCAAAGGTAGGTGAGCGTGTTACCGGTGGTGGATTTGTCGCTGTCCTAAGACGATGGCCTGTCGATCAGGTGCGCTCTCAAGTTGAGCCTCCTGCTCAAGAGGATCCTGCTGAAGTTGAGAATGCGTCTGAAGCCGAGAGCGTGTCTGAAGCTGAGTCTGCGTTTGAGGTTGAGAGTGCGTCTGAGGTCGAGACCGCAACCGGCACTGAGAGTACCTCGGACACTGGGATTACCTCTGAGGCTGAAAGTACCTCAGGTACTGAAGAATCAGATCAGTCTGATGGCGTGGGGGAGACTAAGACAACAAAAACCGAATGATGTGCATGAATCTTTCCACAATCTGTATAAACATTGTATACAACACAATCTGTATAGTAGACATCTATAGAGTCAAGACATGTAAATAAACAATAGACACGCAACGGATGTAAATCAGAGTGGAAGAACAGTAATATGCCGCTTGCTATCTCGTTCTGACTCCCCAAAGCATGAATGGGTATCTCTATGCAACATGCTCAAATATCAAGTCATATCTCCTCCACACGTTCAATCATCAAGATTTCATAATCATCCCGTATTTCTTTTTCCCCTCATCCTTTGCACTCCCCATTCCCAATTCCGCGGAGTGCAATGTCCAGCATTTTCCCCATATTAAGAACCAAAAAAGAAAAGACCCGTATCCAGTGCGTGGTCTAACCCCGACCTGCGGCACCGAAGATTAATCAAACAAGTAAAAGAGAACTTATGCCTCTGCTGCAGAGGAAAGAAATGAAATGAAGATTGTGTTTGTGGTTCAATCTTGTGGTAAAAGCCTCTTTTTCTGAGGAGTGGGCTTGCGCCGCATGGAATCTTCCAACCTGTAATGCTTTCCAATTAAACTTGCGTAACTTGCGCAATGTTGTGACCGACAAGGAAATTTATAGGAAGAAAATAATTTGCTGTGTTTGTGTTTCTTTTAGACACTGGTGATGCGCTCAAGAGGAGCTCGAGCGCAACAGACCATGAGCTTCAGGCTTGTACCAAGCTCTTCAGACTCAGAAAGTAGAGACTTGTCGCTCCAGATGCTCTTCCCAGAGGGATTCTCGGCTGCGTTTTCGTAGCATCGTGTGTACCACCATCGGCCAACGCGACTTACCATCTTGGTGATGCCCTCGTCTGCCAAGGGGCTGTTGTCACTCATCATCTCAGATAGACTCGGCGGATCCTTCTTCTTCTCGGCAGTGGCTTTGCCCTTGTCGGCTTTGCTGTCTGAACGACTGACGGAACTGGCGACAGGCACACCCACTCGTGCTGCCTTGATGGTGGTGAAACCAACCTTGCCGAGCAGACGCACAATGAGGTCTGCGGTTGATCCTAGACTAGTATCAGGCGTCTTCTCGTTGATCCTCTCTTTGAGGTGGCGAACGGTGCGCCGGCCCCGATTGCCCATGTTGTTCAGGTCGACATCGAGAATGGAGAGCTCGATGAACCCTCCCGGCTTCAGCACACGGCGAGCTTCTGTGAGGATGTTGCGGTAGTATGCTTCAGGTGCTGCGACAGGGAAGCGATACACAACAGCCGTAAAGCTCTGAGGAGCAAAGGGGAACTTGTCGAGGTGAGAGACATATTGGATCTGGTGGTGATTTGGTGGGCTAAGAGGGAAGCTCGAAGAGGAACTCTTGAGTTCTTCAGGCAGAGGAGCACGAGGAGATAGATTGAAGAAGGTAGCGGCCGGGTATGTCTCAGCAGCGTAGAATGACCAGTCGTCGTTACCAAGGCCATCAATCACAAGGATCGAGTGTCTTTTCAATGATCCTTCCACGGGAACCAATTCGTGACGAACATCACTGAAGAGAACATGACCAAAGGTAAGCCACTTGCTCACTGTCATTGACCCAACCCTGAGGTTGACCTGTGCGAGTGGTGAACCATCCTCTGAAGAGGAGCTGGCATCAGATCGTCTCGTCTGGCGAGATGATCGACTGCTTCTTCGAGATACTTCACCAGTTGCAGGAGCCTCAGAGCTTGTATTGCGGTCTTCGTAGCCCGAAACAAACTTAGAGACAGAGAATGGAGTGGTGGGACTTGGGTGAGGCTGGAAAGCCGCCCGAAGACGCTCAGTCATGTCAGCGCTGCAAGTGCTGGAGATGGTTGTTGCCTTGGACAGTCGGCTTGCTTTCTTATCGAAGACAATCGTGGGAGACTCCAGGGGCTTCTCCTTACTAACCAGCTTTGACTCGTAAGTCTCGAGATGGAAAGGGGTGCCTCTCGAGGATGTTGCCGAAGGAAGTGCTTTGCCACCATCATCTCCAAGGAGATCATTATACTCATCCCATACCTCGTCCTCTGCAGGGGGGTCATGTGGCTGAGGGATAACAGCAGTAGAGCCAGAGAAGGCAAGAATCCCAGAGCAGCTTGAGCTAGATGTACCGATAGTTCCCTCAGAGTCCTTGCGAGGCGAAAAGGCCAAGAACTCCTTTTCCACTCGGCTCAAGGCAGGTGGGTTGGAGTCTCTGGAGGAGAGATTGTTAGTGCTTTCTGCTGTTGAGCCATCGGTAGTCAGATCCGGAACAGGGGTCGAAGGTCTAGAAGGTGAGGGACCTTTGGCAATCGACTCAGGATCATAAACCTCAAGATTCTCGGGTGCCAATTGCATGCTGGACCTGAAAGGCCGCGAGAAGCTCATTGGGGACACATGCTCAGTTCGGTTGCTCACAACCTTGGGAATTCTTCCGACTTGAGGAAGCCGGCTTCGTCGGCCAGCAGTAGTGCTCGTTGAACGAGGCTGTAGAGTAGGTTTGTTGGACATCAAGGTCTGCTGAGGGACAAGCAACTGAGGCTTCATCTTGATCTCGTTACTAGCCCGTCTTGGAGGTTGGACTGGCTCTGTAGATCGTACTGGAGAATCTGTCGACGATCGCATTTCTGGTGTGCCTTGGGAAAGCTCAGGAGTACCACCAACACTAGGCGACTTTCCGTAAACCTCAGCAAACCTCAAGACATCCTGAATGTCCATCGGCTCGCTGTCCTCTTGCTCTGAAGAATCCATCATGGCGTAAAAAGCAAGGGGCTTCTTCTCGACCGGCTTGACAGTAGCCGAGACTTTCGCGCTCTGCTTAGGCTGCTGAGTCTGTGTTGACCTTCCGAACAAGTTCCACTTTCGAGGTGAGCGAGGCCGCTTTACCAGCTTTTTGGGTGCAGGATGAGAAGACTTTGCCTCTTGCGAAATCTCCTGTTGTAGTTCGAAGTGGGACTCATCAGACATAACACTTGTATCAAAGCTTGTCATAGGCGACGATGCATAACCTGAAGTGTTGATGGGCTGAGGTAGCTTCAAGGGGTCATCCGGCGAAGATCGAAGACGATGGACAGATCTTCGGAAAGCCAAGGTCGACTTCATCGTGGGACCTTCAGAGTCGCTACTCTCGGAGGGTCGACGAGCACCGAAAGCTGGGTGTTGAGGGCGTGACATGGGCGATGGCCACAAAGTGTTTCGAGGCTGCTGTGAAGAACCTGCCAATGATTGAGAGCTTCCGAGCCTCGAGTCCATGGTTGCCAGACTCTGAGAGCTTGCATTTCGGGAGATTTCCGAGCTTGTGTTTCGATTCTCGATAATCTCACCTCCAGCGATGACCACCGGGTTGACTCGGTCTGCAAAGAAGGAATCGTTGCTAGAACGGGGTTCTTGAGTTGTCTGGTTGGCGGGGGAATTACGCATCATGTTGCTAATACTGCCACTGCGTCTCTTTGCAGCCCCGACACGTCCATAACCCTCATGGCCAGTGCCGGCTACAGGGCCCTTGCGAAGAGTCTTCTTTTCCTTCTCGTTCTTCTCGGCTTGTTCTGCGTTGGCATGCTTCTTTCGACCAAAGAATGGAAATCGTGAGAATGAAGAGCTTGCCACATTAGGACTCGGTGTGCTTGTCATTCGAGGTGGTTCGAGGCCCTTCCCCTTCTTCGAGTCGGCTGTCACCTTGGCTCTCGATTGAGCATACGTCTCGCCCTTGATAGGCAGTTGTGAAGTTGACGCGGTCCGGCCTCCATGAGTGTACTGCGGCTTTGGAGGCGACAGAGCTCCTGAGGCAGCAGATTCGCTTCCACGTCGTTCCGTTGCTGGAAGGGATTGGGTGGAAAGGTTGCTGTGAATGACAGGCATGGGGTTGAACAACTGTGACTGCATGTC
Source organism: Fusarium beomiforme (assembly GCA_002980475.2). Lineage (NCBI taxonomy): Eukaryota > Fungi > Ascomycota > Sordariomycetes > Hypocreales > Nectriaceae > Fusarium > Fusarium beomiforme. The sequence goes on along the minus strand of PVQB02000059.1, from coordinate 75,711 downwards.
GGGAGTGCCATCTCTGCTAGGCCGTGAAGGAGGTATGGCCCTTGGAGAGGCAGATGTTTGGACAGTTCTCTCAGGGGAAGGAGATCGTAAAACAGGTCTTGATACCTTACGCACCGATTTAGGTGACGATGTATCCTCACGAAAATGCTGTGAAGATTTCCGTGGTGGAGGACTGGGCGGTGGAGGTGGCAGGTTCTTGGTCTTCTTCTTGACGGTGGCCTCTCGAACAGTTGAGTTTGACGACGACGAAGTCAAGGACTCTCTAACAGCTGCAAGTCCATGGGGATCAACAGTGATGGCATCGACTTCATTAGGAAAACCTCCACCAGCTCTTCGTGTCACAGGTGGTCTGTTTAGGATAGGGCTCTGTAGTCGATTCTTATTCTGTGTAGTGCGAAGAGGTGCAATGAGACCAGGAGACTGAGATGCAATTGAGGTTGGAGTAGTGTCGCGACTATAAGACCCTGGTCCTGGTGACTCGGAAAACCTAGTAGAAGGGCTCCCACTAGTTCCGGAAAATAGTAGACTGGCTGGAGTTGGAGGTGGAAGATCGTGTGTCGCTAACCGGAACGGAACCTCAATGCGATTATCCGAGCTGTCAGACGGACGCCGAATGTTGCGATAACGGTCCAGCTCGGGGTAGATCACTGGCGACTTTGAAGGCTTCTTTACCTCGACAACCTCTGCAACTTGGATTTCAGCAGGGCTAGAAGTAAGTTCTCTATCCAGGTGTAAGCCAAAAGCAGGATCAAGTGAACCTTGGCGCTTGTGCTGCGTCGATAAAGAATCTGCCAGGGATGAACCATTCCGTGAAGTCTTGGCATCACCGGATAAAGATGACTTCTTCCTACGCAACACATTTGGGTTAGACCTTGGATTGTCCGTGGATTGGGCCGACGATGATGATCCGGAACCTCCACGATAGTTGGCAGTTGATCGAGTGGATGTTGAAGTGGAAGAAGAACCCCAGGATTGCGCTTGGTGATTGAGACTAGGCCGTAGCACAGGCTGAGGAATTGATGGTCGTCGAGTAGTAGAAGGTTGAGGGGCCCTTGTTGATGCTGATGGGCGTGAGATGGAAGAAGGCTTCGGTAATGATCGTGGAATCTCTTCCCTTCTTCCTGATCTGCTGAGAGACGTTGGAGCATTCGAGGTGACACCAGGTTCTGTTCCCATTCCTGGACCAGGCCGTCTTATACGAGACGGCTCCGAGGGCCTGGTCGGGATACCAGACCCCAGTCTGTGAGATTCCATCTTCCAACCTTCTTCAAGATCGATTTCGTATACCTAATCCCATATTTCGCCGGAGAAGGTGTATGTATGTATGTATGATATTATACAAAAGTCAAAAAAGTAACAGAGAGTGAATCGGGCGAGCGAGGTAGAGTCGTCGTTATTAGTGTGGAGGGGAATCGTTACTCTAAGAATTGGTGTGGGGAAATTTATCAGCTCGAAGAGGCCTAGTTCGCTGGGTGATGGGTGTGCCCGCGTCTAAAAGTATGGGTTGACCGGTAGAGCTGGCGCTTCGGTCGATGTGATGAGTGTTTGAAGTGCGGGCTTTAGTACAGTAGTGTCGTTCAAGGTTGGAGTGTAAGTGGAGGAAGTGAGACAAGGCAGGGAAAGATAATTAGATGAGCTGAAGTTTATGTTGTGGTGATGAAAAGAGACAAGAGACAAAGGACAAAAGAGAACATGGAAGACACAAGACAGTGGCAAAACTAGAGAGCGAAAGGGTATAGATATGATAGAGAGTGGGTAGCAGCGGGGAGGGCCGAGACGGAAACGGAAGCATATACATAAGTAGGTAGGTATAGTAGGTAGTATTTGGGCCTTTCTGCGGCCATCATGATGAGTGGACGACAACATCTGCAGAGTACATGAATACAATGGGGGACGGGCAAAGGTACAAGGCATGGTAAAGGATGGAGGAGGACTCTGACTGTGGCGTTTCCCCTAATCCCTGCCTGGTCTGGGTGGGAGTGGGAGTTTACAGGCATTGCCCTGCCAGGCATCGCATCTCGGGCGTGGAGTCGCCCATGCACTGCGATGCGATAAAACCCTACCAGTTGAGTCATCCGTTTGGTCAGCCAGAGAAAATACTGAGACTCGAGTATCCGTCGCTGCGGAGCACATTAACTCAAGCGTGCTACTGCGCCGCGTTCCCTCCTTCGGGGTGCATGTCGTTATTATCCTATGAGAAAGCCCTCATGGTATCTTGACGCAGTGATTGGGCATCACACCCTGGTAGCGATTTGCACTGCAACCCTGGTCACTTCACTTTCGAAGGACCCTTTTCCATGTGGGGCTTTGCAGAGAAACAGAAACAGAGACATGGACATAGAGAGAGACAGAGACAGAGGCTTAAGAAATCGGTAAACGACTGGTTAACCCTGAACTGGGCTTGGCTGCACCGTTGACATTAGTCGAGTGGATCAGAAAGGGATGGGCCGGTAGCCGCTCCTCGACGACCAATGCTGATGAGTCTCTCTCTAACCAAGATGGATACTGTACAAACGATAAAAGGGTGGTGTAAACAATAACAAGGAGTGCACAGATACGGAAACATACAATGTTATCAGCAAAAATACAGCATCGAATCAAAAGTCTATTACGTCTCTCATGCAAAAAAGCCTGACCAAGAACTGATGCGGGTGCAGGTATAATCCTGACTGACATTTGGTGGTTGCGTCCCATTTTGGAGGTGGTGATGGTTGAGGGGGGACAGGAATGGATGGATGGATGGGTATTACCAGTGACTGATTATCTTTTCTCTTTGACATCTCAATTGTTAATAGTCAGGGGTCAAAAATCTATGTCCGGAGCCGAAGGATAAAACACCGTTGGTGTGTATGCGTACGTACTATGGTAGGCATCAAGACGTGATCATCCTCGATGGGGTGTGAAACTCTCCGTGACCGAGGTAGTTAGAGCATGTCACGGCGCTTGTTCTTGTTCTTCTTCAGCACATATGCGACGTCGTTGGAGGTGTATGCATGTCTAAGACATGCATATCAAATGTCTCACTTTGTTCTTCTCCCACAGGTTAATCTGGTCTGCGTGTCTCTAAAATGTCTTATTCGAAAGCCAGCCTCACCTTCCAAATCCGTAAATTATCACGATGAGCGTAAGCCAACATAAACACTTCTCATCTAATCAACTACTAGTAATCAATTGGCATAGTGAATAATAAAACTTTACACTTTTGTAAAGCGCTGCATGAACCCTCGGATCCAGTGACGATGAGTGGACCTGAAAGTTCACTTTTTTAGAATTCAGGGTAAGCTTTTACCGTTCCAACGGGCGAATACCCGTTATAATGCCCCCCACATTGGAGAAAGCCTATCATTATCGGATCCTTCGAAGGATGATCTGACAGTATTCATCTCGAATTGTATATCTCTTTTGCCATTTTCGCAATATGACATGAAGTTGAAAACCTCGAATCACCTCAGTCAATCACGGAACTTGGTCGTCGTTGGCCACCACTGACTGGGGTGCGATCCTGGGGCGAAATACACCCTGTCGGTCAAACACCAAGCCCCAGACCAGCTGCATGAGTTGCAGCTGCAGCCAACGTAGCGGCCGAGTTGGAACAAGAATAGCATCATGAGAGGAGTCATTCTCTATGGGGCCAACCATTGCTGGCGCGGTGCGGCGTCTATCTAGACGCAAGAATGTTGGGACAACAGCACCAGTTTGCACGCCTCTCACGATGTAGAAGAGATATTGGACAGGTCTCACAAGATTCAGCGTTCAACATTCAGCCATCCCATCCCGTCTTATCCCGCTCTACCAAGTTGCTTTGTCCCGCGAGTACCAACAGCTCATCTCTCGCCTCCCTCCCATTCGTTGTAAATCCCAACGCAAAGCGCCTGGGACTGCCCATCGCCATTGGACTCAATGATGCCATTGGCTGTTGTTCAAGGATTTTCTACCAATGATTTACATGCACTCGCACTCTCTCGTTTCACTCCACGACCCGTCAGAACGGACCCCAGGATAATGATAACCCTCTCTCCTGCATGTTTTTCCTTGTTAAAAACTGTGGTGAACGAACGGCTAATCCACAATGCGTCTCATCGCTCGCCAATCCTCGCTGCAAAAATCTATGTCTTGCTTAGACCCCTGTACTTGGCTATAGGCATGGGGTTCTATAATTCGGTAGAGGCGATGGATGGCAAAGAGGGAGCTCAAAGTCGGTATTTTCAGCAAAACGAAACTCGTTAGTCCTTGATCAGCAGCGAAGCGAAGAACGATTGCGCGATATAGGTCTACGTATTGGCCAACAGAAGTAGGCAGTCAAAGTTCACCGCCAGGCATTGTTAGTCTCGTGACAGGCACTTTGCAGAGATGAGACACCACGAGACCAAAAAAGCAAGCCTGAGTAAAACGGTTCGGCAGTCAAGAAAGAAAAAGAACCGCACATCCTGGCATTTCAGACGTCATTCTAAGACACAAGGCATTCTTTCGAATCTCATACGCGTTGGCAGCCTTCCTCACGAGGTCAGGTTTCTGACGTTCGGTGAAGGTTTGAGCCTCCAAATGGCCCCAGATCGGTGTGTGTGGCTAGGCCTTGTCTCTAGAGCAAGCTTAGCTAGCTGAAAGACTGCCTAACTAACGTAGAGAGTCCAGCTTGAATAGTGGCAAGGCGAGTTTGTGTTAATGCGCTGGCAAGGCGGCAAACGCGTCTTGACATCGATATCTCACCGATAATCCAGAAATTCCAGCATGCCGTACCTGGATCAGTCTTAGATCTTGCTGCAGGACCTGGCATGATTTGGGGAACATGTTTCCAAAAGTGGCTACAAGAGAGGCATCCGATATGCAACATGCACACTCCGCCACAGCAAAAATTTCCCCATACCCATATCCGCCACAGGTTGCCAGATTCTTTGAGGCTGGTGTCCCTGGTTTCTGGAAGTTGAGATGGCTTCACTGACGTGGCAGATCGAGCGTGGCTGGCCACTCCGGCAGACGTGAAGCCTCACAAAACCAGGGGCCCCCTGTCGGTGTGGCTTGTCAGTCGGCCGGGCGAATGATATGCGATTTCAATGCTTGGTCCTGGCAAAGTCACTCGAATTCAACATCAAAGTACTCTCTACTTTGGGTAGCGGTGAATGCATGCAAATGGCCCCGATGTGCAGCTTTGCCTCATTGACAACTCATCAAAGCTGCAATATTTCCCAGCTCGTGATGAAGCGATGCGCAAGCCCAGCACTCTCGGTTGTGAAGCCATTTCTTCGCTTGCGATGATCAAGCGGGCCCAGAGCAGACTCTCGAGCGGAACGACGGGCTCTAAGCGTCCAACGGGAACTGGAGTCGCTGGAGTCGGAGTGGTCCAATTGATTAGACGCCTCTACCAACCATAGCCGCCAGACGGCTCGGCGACCAGGGTTGCTTTTATCGCGTGGGCAGGGGTTTTGCCATCGTTATTGGCTTGTTGTCTGAGACTTGGCTCGAGCCTAGCGTCTGGGAACGTTGACAACCACACGATCAACGCTGTTGGTGATGATGGTCCTATCTCGCTTCCTTCTTCTTCATAGTGTCTTCTGTTTTGCTCACTATCTCGCCAACATTGGCCATTGAGGCATGGCAGCCACTGCACGTTTTGTCCGGGACCTTTCGGAGACAGCATCTATCGTCCGAGAACGGGGATCGTGGCTTGCGTCGTTGAAGAGACCATGAACCCTTTTTGGGATTGCGGGATTAGCGCAGACGCGGGTATTTGTTTTTCGTTGGTTCCAGGCAGTTTCGAGCTATTCATCTTGTATTTCTTGGTCCTAAATGTTTGGCCAGACATGTCAATCCTCCGATCAAGGTTTACCCCTTCTCCTATACTCATCGTTACGTCGATCTGCTTAATGGCTGCGAGTTTCACGAATCGTCGGTGCTTGCATCATCCTTGAATGTTGACAGGGCTGATAAAAGAGTCTCGTGCTTTGTTGAAGATATGGCGCGGAGATCGGATTGTCCAATATGAAGTATGAAGTATGAACTTAAATGCATGGCCTCCCACCCAGCCAGCCTTCACACATAAGCTGTAAGCTCAGCTGCTACTAGAGATGTGCCTTTCCCTTAAAGAGAATCGAAATTTTTCTGTCTGTCTTCAGCTCCTCCATAGAGGTTCCTAGCTCCACCGTCCATCAGGAGAAAAGTAAGTCGCATTCCAAGTGGCTCACCAAGAATAGGGGCATCGCAACACCAGGACCGCGGCACCGGCAGTCGTGCAACGGCGCACAAAATCTCTCGGGAACTAGAGTCAAAGGAGCTTCCCAGTGATGGAAGCTCAATTCCGCCGTATATGTAGTGGGACCGGAGAAAGGTCATGGTGTTGAAGTGTTAGTGGATATGCATGTCAGGCTTCAAGTCAGCCTGGCCCCATCTACGGCTCGTATCCGAACAGTCTCTTGTCGTTCCGGCCAGGAGGCCAGCAGAAAATAGTTAAAAGTTAATCGAGACCCGTACTGTCTGACAAGATGCAACATCTTGAAGATCCGCTTCTCCTTAGTTGAGGTGTAACCATTCGGATCGTGCGGATTCTTCCGCCTTTGAAGGATGATCCTAGCAGAACCTTGCTGGACACGATGACACTGTTTTCGCACGACATCAAGATAGGGGTAAATAGCCCTGTCAAAGTATAATCGGAAATTGTTTGGGAGCGTCGATGCAGAGGACTCAATTGACGATACGTCTTTCGATGACTGAAAACTCGGGCGCCAGGATCGAGATTCTCAACGACAATGCCATTACCGATTTGTTTCGGACCACAGGCTGATAACTCGCAAAGTGAGATTATTATTGGACTATTGACCTCGTCGTATCAGGACTTGTCGTGGAATGTTACTAAGACTGCTTGTCACAATGGTTAGATCTGACAAAGGCAACTTACCATAGACTGAAGACTGCTGAATATGGACATTGATCGAACCGAAGACGCCGATTTCCTCTTTATTCATTTATCCTTGATAGTCTGCGCCTGGAGATGAAAAATAAAAACGTTGTACAAGTAGAAAAGGTCCATTCACGTAAATCTGCCTCCCATGCCCAGTGTCATCCTACCCTCTGTTTCAACCCTTTTACTTGCCAAAATTTCATGTCGCGCGCGGGGCGCGGGCATGTGGCTGTGGCGAGACCTCTAGTTTCCGGCAAACCTCGCAGCACGCTTCTCTGCCTTGGCCTTCTCTGCTGGGTCGTCAAGAATGCTGCTTCTGGTGGCCGTCTTCTCCTTTCGGGCGCCACCATCGCGACCACCATCACGACCACCACGGCCTCGTCGTCGACCGCCGCCGTTTCTTCGGTCAAGGCTCTGTCGCTTCCCAGGACGGCTTCCTTCGCCATCGGTGGTGCGATCCCGACCTCGCTTTCGAGAGCGCTCTGGGAGCGCAGAGTCAAGGGTGGTAGCAAGTTCCTTCTCATCGAGACCAAATCGCTTCGCACGTTCGGCGCGCTTTTTCGCGTCTTCGTCCTCCTCAATACCGAACCGCTTGGCGCGTTCGGCACGCTTCTTGGCTTCATCGTCGGCGGCAGTGGATGATAGACCGATGGCATAAGACTTCTCAGGCTCAGCAGGAGCCTCCGCTGTCTCGGCAGGCTTGTCTGTTGTTGACTCCTCGGCCTTGGCGACCTCAACAGGCGCTGCTTCAGCGGTCTTGGTCTCAGCAGCCGGCTCGGGGGCGGGCGCAGGTGCAGCAGGTGCAGAAGGAGCCTCGTCATCACTGTAGCTGATCTCATCCTCCTTGTTCTCAGCTGAGGAGCGTACAATTAGCTAAATGGTTGCGATGCGATGCGCCGCGCGAGGGAGGATGGATCGCAGGTCTAATGGTGAATCACGTACCGGGCTTCTCCGCGGCCTCGGAGGTTCGATCGTTTTCTTGGAGCCTTGCGATGAGATCTGCCTTGTTGCCCGTCTGAGGCAGGCCCTTCTCGGCCAGCAGCTTCTTCAGCTCGGGCACTTTGAGTGACGAATATTCGGCCATGATGCGCGAGTCGATTGCAGCGCGTTAACTAATATTTCTGAAATTTTTTTTAGGATCGGAGAGAAATTCCGTCTGGATATGCGACTGTTGCGGCTTCGATTGCTGTGTTTTGATGAAAGAAGAAGAAAAGGCTTCGGTTGCTTCGATGGAGCGGACGAGGGCAAAGTAAGGTACGCGCCTCAAACAAAGAATAGGATAGGAGCGACCCACTCACTGTGATACAAGCGTCATCCCCTAGGTAAAGTCAGCCTTTATCTTATCTCGAATCAAACAAAGAACAGCCAAACTCGAAGCTAAGACTGCGATTTACTAAGCGTTTTATTCTATTTACTGTGAGAGTATTCCGCAGTGACCTGAATAATGGATTCTTTACTTCCAATGATACCTCTGTTCTGAAGTTATTATGCTTTCTATTGGCTTAAGTGTGTTTGTTTGCCTTTGTTCTCAGGGAGACCGATGTGCACAGACCACAGAGCTCTCAAAGAAGCTCGACAAAGCTCTTTACCCACTTTCAGAGCTCGACATATGTAGGTAGGTAGGTCGGTATCCATCCGCAGGCCTCATCGCTCAGGTCTCATTGCATTGCAGGATGCGCCAGAGACATAACACTCTCACTCACTTATGCAAGTTGCCCCATGGAGCAACGGGACTTGAAGCTCTACTATCCAGTCAGGCCATATACCCACCGCATGTTCTGCAGCATCGTAGAGTGGCTTGTACAGACAAATACTTTAGTACCTAGCCAGAGAAGGCCTAGCTAGTATTGGATGGTAGTCGAGGGCCTCACCTCACGTGGCCATATCGAGAGTGCATCTATTGATGTAACCCCAGAGTGGCCTGTACAGCTGAGCACGCCTCTTTCGTGTACTTACAGGAGAGTCATACAAGCACAGACATGCACCAGTAGTTGTCTCGATGTATTCCTGGTCATGAATCATCAACACAGACCATTATTAGCAGAAGAATAGGCAGTGGTATCCAAGTCAAATAGAAATATCAAAGAATACAAAAACTCGAATCTCCCCTGTAACTTAAACCGAGTTCCGTCCGGATCCTTACCGGCTGCTCCACATTTGATACCCTTTTTTTGACGGTTCACCAGGGGAAGGAGGAGGCAAAGACATCAAAGTATCACAATTGAATGGATCAATGATTTCTTGGCTTTAGCCCTTCTTACGGTCAGGAAAGTGCGGGATAGTTAGTCTAGCTCCTTCTCCCCTGTGACGGTGAATGTCAGGTGTTTTAGTTGTTTTATTTCGCTACCTACCTCTTTACCTAGGTACTTCATTCTCTCGTAGCCTTGCCACTTGTTCTTCCTTCACCAACCAACATCATTAACGTTAACACGGACGGACTAAAAGCTATCGTTTCGTCTCGTCCCCTCCCGTCCCCCACGATTTGCCTGTCGATCGCATCATCACCACCATTCAGTTCATATCGACATCTATAACTACAACCTCACAACTTGGAGAAATGACCTTTGCGACCATCAGAATAACTTCAGCTTAATCGAAAGACCCGAGCGCATTATTCCCCCATATCCATTACCGACTCGACCCCACGAATCATGCAATAGCCCCCGATTTGACCCCTTAGAAGATGCGAAAAGTTCGGCCTTACATACAACTCTCGAATGCCCGTTCTGAATGTCGTTACCTGGCCGTTCCTACTTGAAGTGGCCTGAAATTCATATTAGATATCTTTAGAGCGATTCTCGTCAGGCAGTTGACCCCTCATAACTAACACATCATGACTCGAAGAATTGTATGTTACCAAGTTCTCTCCCGCGCATTCATGGTCAACGTTGGTCCCGATGAGGCCGTTGACTGACCGCATTCCTATCGCTAGGTTCGAACGGCCGCTCAGCTCGCTGGCGCCGCCATTTTTACCTTCCTAATCATCGCCTTCCTCGACCGCAATTATCGTGTCCTTCCAAATTCTATACATGGCTACATGCCCTCCCACCACCCTGGACTTGTCGTCACCGATGTTACAATAGTTACCTGCTCGAGTGTTAATCCGTTTTCGTCTTGCGACCTCGGCAAAGAATGGCACCGAATTGACAAGGAGCTCTATCTCGGAAAGACATGGACCACGAGCGCATACATGTATATCATGCGAAAACATGAGGAGGAACTTACCGAGGACGATCGTGTAGTTGTGGATGTAGCGGTCGGCAGGCTCCAACCCCAACCCAAGGGAGAAACGGAGGACTCGTGGGAATCCCGCCCATCAGGTATCTGGATCAAGCGTTCGGCCAAGAAGAAGGCCAGCGATTCGAAGCAGGCCGTGACAGATCTTGATGTCCTTTTTGGAGATGATGCTGTCGAAGCAAGAGAAGGATACGCAGTGACGGGAACCCCTTTGCTCCTCAACACCGGCGGTAACCTGCTCTCTGTCCAACTGACCGTGCGCCGAGGTCCTCCCCGAGAAGTTAAGAAGCCAACGCCGAGGATCCGCAATGATGGTCGATACAAGATTATGCAGATCGGTGATCTGCATCTCAGTACTGGAGTTGGCATCTGTCGTGAGGCTGTTCCTGATTCTTACAATGGCGGTAAATGCGAAGCCGATCCCAGGACACTGGAGTTTGTTAGCCGAGTTCTTGACGATGAGAAGCCCGATCTGGTAATCTTGAGTGGCGACCAAGTCAACGGTGACACAGCGCCTGATGCGCCTACTGTAAGTGCTGCCCAATCCCAATATCATTGTGATCACCTCTAACACTATATAGGCCATGTTCAAAATCATTTCACTTCTCATCGAACGTAAGATTCCTTACGCTGCCATTTTCGGCAACCATGATGACGAACAAACCATGTCTCGAGAGGCCCAGATGGCCATTATGGAGACCCTTCCCTACTCTCTTTCCATTGCTGGACCAGCTGATATCGAAGGTGTTGGCAATTACTATATCGAAGTCTTGGCCCGTGGAAAGACGGACCATTCTGCTCTGACTATCTATCTTCTTGATACACATGCCTACTCACCCGATGAGCGCAACTTCCCTGGTTATGACTGGGTTAAGCCTAACCAGATAGAGTGGTTCAAGAAGACTGCTGCTGGTCTTAAGAAGAACCATAACGAATACACCGGCCGACATATGGATATTGCATTCATCCATATTCCCCTGACCGAATATGCTAACCCTGAACTACCCCGCGTCGGTGATTGGAAAGAGGGAGTCACCGCTCCAATATACAACTCTGGTTTTCGTGATGCTCTTGTGGAGCAGGGCGTCCTCATGGTCAGCGCAGGACAGTAAGTTTGGACTCCCTATCTTAATGAACCCTGCTAATTTGGGTTTTCAGTGATCACTGCAATGACTACTGCTCGCTATCTCTAATGGGCGAAGGCGAGACCAAAGTCCCCGCCTTGTGGATGTGCTACGCCGGCGGCTCTGGCTTTGGCGGCTACGCTGGCTATGGTGGTTACCATCGCCGAGTTCGCTTATTTGAAGTCGATACAAATGAGGCCCGTATCAAAACTTGGAAACGTCTCGAATACGGAGACATCGCTGCCCGCATACACGAACAGATTATCGTCGATGGCGGCAAACCTCAGCCTATCCCTCCTGTTTCATGAGCTTACGACACTACATTTATGAGACAAAGTCGAATCCTTTCTGGACTTCTTGTATTCGTGTTTTGGGAACACCAGCTATCATTCTTTTATAGAATGGGGTGGCCCTTTTTACGAAAAGATGTATCATTGGATTGCATCAATGAGCATGTTGAATATGGAGTTTCTTGTATAACAGTAAAAATATCCCACCTCTCATTGCATACAGCGGCAAACAGCGTTGACGATGGCATTATATAGCCTCGGGATGGGGAACGGAGTTGTTTTGGTCGACCGAATACTACGTATGAGTCTTTGAGCTCAATTTCTTGGTTTATTATGCAATGGTCTTTTTCAACAGTGCGACTCGTGGCAACAATAGTATTTCCGCAATGGGAGCACAATAGAAATATACTGCAAAAAGTGCCACGAGGGTTCATCTTGGACAGACTGGCTCTGGATAATAATTCAATTGTCATCCACTATATACTTCATGTCTCTTTGCAACGCATCTCTTCGTTCCTCCCACTATGCTCACTGAAAACAAATCCCCAAACGTCCTCCCGATGATAACCTGCCAAATGTATGCTGATGTACTCCTCCCGACCCGAAATTTCACGAGAAGCCCAGGCCAATGTCATCCAGACGCCATCCGCCCATGTCTAGATGCGTGAACGCAAAAAACAAGATTGGTATATAGAATCATATTAAAAGGTTTGAGAAAATATGGTATCGTCAAGCTTCGCTGTATGCTATGTACCGCGAGGAAGAAAAACAAATGTAAAAATGATGGTGCGTAGAGCAACACCGGGATATCAAGTGCGAATATGAGTAATGCAATGAGCCTGGAATAGCCCAGGTTGTGAATGTACGTACTTGTAATCAGATACAATAGAAGGCACAAACGGTTTAGCGGGTGTAGTTGAGTGGTTTAGATGGTCATAACCTCTTGGTGGACAAGTCTTAGTACCCAGCTTGCCTCTGCAACGCTGGCGCACTGGAAGCACCACTTCTTGACGTTGCCGCCTGTAGGGCCCGTAGCCGGAACAACGCCGACAACGCCATTGCTGTCCTTCATCTCCTCCCAGACACCACAGACAATACCGCGGCTGCCCATGGCTGTGAAGCAGCCACTGCCCAGGACCGCGTCTAGCAGAATCTTTGGCTGCTCCGAATCCTTGCGTGGGATAGTAGTGACGGTGACACGCTTCTCCAGACCGTGGTCAGCACGGAGAGCCTGGTGCCAGCCTGGAGGAGGTCGTCGAATGGAGAGTTTGCAATTGCCAAAGTCCTCCCACTTAGCCGCTGCGACGAGCAGATGCAGGCGGATCTTGAGGTCTTCAGTACCAAAGCTTGCAGGGCCGCGACCGCTATTCTCAACACTGATGGAAGGCGAGCGAGGTGTGTTGCCGCCATAGGATGAGGATCCAGGAGTGGTGGTGCCACCATAGCGACTGTTTCGGTTAACAGAAGAGCGGGCCAAACTGAAAGGCAGACCGCGACCTGTAAGTCGCTTGAGGAAACTGGAGGCAGAGAGTGTGGATGAAGGAGTAGTGCTTGCACCGTCGTGAGACTGGGCAGGCGCACGAACCGAACCACGGTAGCTGTTCTTACGGCCGAACCAGCTTCGTCGGCGACTGCTTGTGTCATCATTCTCTTGCGGTGGCTTGTGTTCACCAAAGCTTCTGAATCGCGCCTCGTTCTCAAGCTGGATGAACTTTTGGTTGTTGAGACGAGCGTGGTGAACCGACATGTAAAGGTTGTAGCAATCAGGTCCGTTATGGCATCGGAAGCGGAAGTTTCCTCCGCCATGTGCGCTGGCAAGCTGGCAGTCTGACCGGACGGAGGAGCGGATTTCGAGGTCGACGGCCGTGCTCTGGCGGATGAGGACGAGCGGGGTGAGATCGAGTGCAAGCATTGGCTTGTCTCCTTGCTCGGCTCCGCTGTGGACGGCATATGCCTCGATCAGTCCAGGAGTGACAATAATTTCGAGGTTGCCTTCAGAGATGTCCTTCCATCGGCCCTTGTCAGACCACCTGGAAATCGCGGCCATGTATCTTGTAGCGTTCTCCTCTGGAGCAACCTTTTGTCCGTATAGGCCGGCCTGTGAGGCGGAATTTGATGGGGCCAGGCTATCGATTGAGCCAGATACGATCGATTCGTGAAGCTCATGTCGTGGGTGAAGAGATCCTTCTTCTTCAAGTGTCTCGAGTTGTTGTTCCAGTTCCTCTCTGATAATGTCCCGAGCTGGAGGTTCGTCTCTGATGCTAACTCCTAGCTCAGTCTCTGGGAGATCAACACTCTCTATATCATCATCTGATGAATCGTAGCTGTAGTCGGATTCGGTGTAGTCATCCTCAGTATTCTCGTAGCTGCCCGTGATATCCGTGCCAGACACTGATGACTGGTCTGAAGGTAGGTACTCGTGTTTGAGCGGAGAGGATCCACGGCGCTTGACACGGCTGCTGTTAGGGAGCTCCAGCGGAGGCGGCTTAGCAAACTGGGACTTGGAAGGAGCTTGCTGGCTAGGACTGGGACTAAATGTTCGATGAGCTGGAGGTGGTGGCGCCCCATCGTCTCGATAAGATGGGTTATTTGGACTCTTGCGAATATTGAGGGGATCAGGTTGCATGCTCTGCGAGGTCATTGGTCTCTCATATTCATAGCTGTATTGTGTTGGTGTCCTCTGGAGATCATATTGGTCAGGCGACTTGACAGGAGGAGTTGCTGGAGATGCTGATCGCGGTCGGTATCTGGCTGGCAATGCTCGCTTCGGGGTAGTTGGGCTAGCTGGGGGTGACTCAGCAGCAGATGAGCGGCGCGAGTGTGAGTTTCGAAGAGATTGGGCAGAGTATTTGCGGGAAGATCCTCGAACGCCAACTGGTACATCTGGCATCCGAGATTGTGAGTATGGCTCTTCGTCATCTATAATACTTGGCTCTGGCTCTCTGGGAGGGACGGGCGAAACAGGAAGGATATCGAGCCAGTCCAAGATTTGGTCTTCGTTGTCAGTGGTGAGTGTGAGAAGTTCGTGCCATGGCCTATCATTATGTGTTCCTCGTATCATGACAACCATGTCAAAGTTGCCGTCTCCCGTCCTGGCTGAGATCAACTCAATAGGAACAGGAGGGAATAGAAGATATGATCGACCCTTGACTCCATTTTCGCGGATCAGAATATCACCCTTATCTTCAGGGTAACGCTGGTTATCACGGTGTACCAATTCAATCTGGCACTCGAGGCGCTGGCCATTGGAGTGCGCCAGGTCAAGAGAGAAGAAGTCCTTGGCGCTGACTTGTCGTGATGGCTCAATGTACACAGCCTCCATTGGAGCAAGCGTTCGAAGGTCTCGCGATCTGGTAGTATCGGTATTAATCGCGTCTTCGTCTGTCAAGCGAGCGGTCTCTTCTCGGTGTCGACGGCGAGCCTTTTCTTGAAGATCCTCAAAGTCGCTCAGGAGATCATAGGTATCGTTTGTCCCAAGTATAGAGTCGACACACTTAAAAAACTTGGTAATCTGCTTGAGTCGGAGCAAGGGTCTCTTGAGCAGATGTGCCACATCGACGCGCTCTCCTGTAGCATCAACAATGTCTCCAGACTCATTCCTGGGCATGGCACCGACCAGAGAATCTTCATCTTCTGGGGATCCAGCTGCGGGAGCAAGATTAACGATAAGGTCCTGGAAGCCCAGCCTCCAGGCATCGAGATACTTGTGGTAGATGGGCACAACTCCATGACCCCACGATGCTAGTCGACGGATATCTTGAATGGGAGCTTTGCGGTGTGCCATTCGAAGTTTTTCTAGAGCAACACCCATATTCACCACAGACTTTGAGAGAGGATCTGCCTTGGTGACTGGGGTGCTGGAGCCAAACAGCTCAGTTGCATTGTCGCCATTAACGACCTGTGATAGTAGGACCGGAATAACACCGTCGACCAGTGTCTTCAACTCTCTAAGATAGAGACTCTCATCTTCGGCAAATTCTTTCAGAAGATCATCATTTGTCACATCTGTGGCCCCACCCCTGCTCTTCCGCATACTGGGCCTTGAGCGGTTACTTGTAATAGCGCTGGGGACGTTCCTGTCATCGGGTAGCGAGAGAACTGAGACAAGATCAGAGTGACGAGTAAGACGCCGTTTGAGGCCAGATCCTTGGCTCTTGGAATTGGAACGAGAATTCGAACGTCTACTGTCTTTGGTTACGCCAGTGGATTGCGTAAGAGTGGATTGCGTGACATCAGTGGTTAGATCCGATTCGACAGCACTGGAAGCTTCTTCAGAAAGAATCGTAGACAACTCATATTGACCTCGAGTTGGTGGTGGAAGACGAGGGCCCGCCATTCGCGCTGAAGGCAAGGCTGATCGATCGTCTCGACTTTGTTCTGGTTCTCGAGCCAGTTCCCGAACCGGCTCTCGCGGTTGCTCTGGACTTTGAGGCTTCTTCTTCTCTTCCAAGGGCGACGGTGACCTGATACTTCTCGACTTTTCAGCCTTCGATAGTTCTGTCTCGGTCCAATTCTCAGTAGAATCGTCATGTGTGAGCTCGTCGTCGTAACGAGAGTCTTCGTAGTGATAATCATCGTATTTTGACCCTTCATACTTCGAGTCCTCATAACGAGAATCATTATATCTGGATTCAGTATATACGGATTCGGGCTCATCGTCGTACGGCCGTTCCTCTTGGCTTTGGTAGGGTTTCACCTTGGGAAGGGAATTGCCGGATTCACCAGTGAAAGCTTCCTTGAGCATCCCAAAGAGCGAATTCTTAGGGCTCGACTTGACAGGTGAAGATGTATTTCGAGTTGCTTTGGTTCTCTTGAGGCCCGAGCCACCTGGAGCTTTTGTTGGGGCCTTTGTATCTTGCCGCTTTGGCTTCGTCTTAGCTTCAGGCTCTGGTGAAGGAGCTGGTGAGGAAAGTGGTGAGACCTCTTCTGGTTCAGGTTCTTTTACAGCAGAGGGTTCCGGTTGCGGTTCAGGCTTTGGCTCCGACTTGGGCTTTGAGGTCGACTTCTTCGGTGGCTCAGGCTCTGGGGACAGCTCCTTGACAGGTTCTTTGACAGGTTCAAGCTTCGGGGCAGGTGATGGCGTAGGTTTTTCTTTCGCCGACTCCTTTACCGGTTCCGGTGTGACAGGTAGCTTTTCGCTCGACACATTCCTATCAACCGTATCTGGCTTACTCATAGTTGGGGACGACACTCTCCGTTTCCCAGTACGGGATGAGCGGCGATGGCTCTTGACCGTCTCAGGAGAGGATGGCTTGTCTGGCACCTGCTCACTCAAAGGTGTTGTGGCTGGCTCAGACTTGGGCTCTGATTTAGGCTCTTCAACGAAAGGGTCAACGGTAGTATTGAGCCACTTTTCAATACTCCGAGGGTTGTTTGGTACAGTGTCTCTCGGGGGAGGGTGATCGTTTATCTCATGGATTATCTTATTGGCGCCTTCTACTACCTTTTTGAAAACCTTGGGCATAGACTTGAAGCTGGTGTTTCTTTCAGGCTTAGGGCGAGCAGGGCGAATAGGTCGACTTCGAAGAGGTCCTCCGCGAGCTCGTAGAGGAAGATCGAGTTCAGTAAAGGCGGAGTTACCCCAAGGAATTTCTCCGGGTATGTCAGCAATAGACCTCGCTAGAATACTTGAAGATATATCTGATCCGTCGAGGTGAGAGGGTTCGATCGTAGGGTCCTCTTCGGGCACCCATGTCTCTTTGCCCTTCTGTTTGCTCGTGGGAGGTTGGTAACTCTTGGGTCGAGGTTTCAACTTGTTTGCTGATACGCTCCTCTTCTTAGTTGGAGTGTCGATCGCTGAATCATCTTCCATAACTTCAATTGGTGCAGTCCCG
Organism: Fusarium beomiforme; assembly: GCA_002980475.2. NCBI lineage: Eukaryota > Fungi > Ascomycota > Sordariomycetes > Hypocreales > Nectriaceae > Fusarium > Fusarium beomiforme. The sequence continues at coordinate 58,334 of PVQB02000059.1, read as the reverse complement.
GACTTGTCGGTTGTTTTTGTCGTTTTGGACAATTCGGAGTCTTCAATAACTTCGATAAACTTGTTTGTCGAGACTTCTGATGGATCCTCAACGACCTCGATCTTGGATTTATCTGACTGCGACTTCTTCATTTCCCGTTTCACAGAGCTCATACTAGGTCTCCGTGAGCTAGGAGCTGATTTGAGCCGCAGTCTTGCTGTACGAACTGAAGATCCGGCGTTGGACGAGATATCGCTCATAGGTCTAACCCGAATTCCTTCGTCGTCGGTAAGTGTCGTCCTGATGGCCTTGACACGTATGCCATCATCATTATTCTTCCCTCTTCGTATTGGCTTAACGCGAATTCCATCATCAGGTCCTGGCGTTGACTTGGCGGATCGCGCTTTTGTGACCCGACTACTCGTGAGATTGCTCACTGTAAATTCGCTATCACTCATAAACTCGCTATCAGTGTCGTCCATCCAGGGTTTCGCTCCAACCGATTTAGAAGACTTGTGGCTTCTTGGTGCCGGTGGATCTGGAATTTCAACCATCTCCGCCCATGCTTTGACTCTGCTTGCGACACGAGGATTAGCAGCAGTACGCAAGGTAAAGTCTTTTGGTATCTTGGCTGGAGCAGGTGTTTTGGCAGGCGAGGTCTTCTTTGGTATATGTTTTCGATTCTTCCGCCAATGTTCGTCGCTAACAACACGTTTTTTAGGAGGTGGTTTCACCGGTACTGGCGTAGGCGTCGTTGGCGTCGCATCAGGAGTAGCCTCATCCCCTGTGGCTAGACTCTCTTTCGCCTTATTGTTAGGTCGTTTGACCTTCTTCCTCATCTTGATGCGGACCCGATCCTCCTCAGTCACACTCTGGAAGTCCTCATCGTCGAACGCAATATCAGGGGGTTCTGTTGCTGCATCGTCAGGGGTATTCTCCATGGCAGCGGCATTGGCCTTTTGCCATTTCTTAACCCGATCTCGGACACCATTCGGGGGTTGGATGCGCTTGACTTGAGACTGTTTCATCTCATGGCGCAATTCGGCTTTGACAGCTTCTAAGCTCATTCGCCGTTGACGCTCGGCAGCTTGTCGCGAGGCTGAGGGACGGCCCAGAAGGAAGTCGTGGAGAAGTGTAGGCTCTCTGGTCGATTTGGCACGCGGTCGCCCGCGATGTGCCACCGGCGGTGCTGACTTGGGCGTTTCCTTTCCCTCATTTTCGTTCGGGGTGGAAGGTTTCTGGGGAGTTTCAGGCTCAGGATCAAGCACAGCTTCGTCTACTGCTTCTTCTGGAGAGGTGGGGTTTGGTGATGACATGTTCTCAGCTACCTAAAGATAAAAACAGGTGAGCTTATTTTGCAACTTGTGGCGGGAAAGCATGATTGTGCGATGCGCATGAGACAGAAGAGCACGTCAGACTCGTACCTGAAGCTCGGTAACATGCTGTGCAGCTGTAGCAGAGAAGCGGTGGGTACCAGTCGAGGCCAAAGTCGCTCTCCTGATGGTTCGCAACAAACTACTGTTCGAGTTGTCAATTATGCGTCTTTGAAATGTGCTATCGGACCGTCCGGGAAGGTTTGCAGGAAGCTTTGGAGAAGCAGCGGGAGGGCGGAGCAGCCGTTGGAGTTGCACATGCAACTGAACAAGGAGAACGAGCGAATGAGTTGGATGGTGGGTAAATTAAAGGTAGGAGAACGAAAAGGTTTGGATTACAAAGACAATGACGAACGCCTCGTGTAAAGGATAGGAAGTGGAAGGTTCTCCAAACGAAATGCAAGATTAGGATTGTTGTGCCATCCACGTCTCAAGCCGTTGGAGGGACCTTTTGGAGGTTGTGTCGTCGACCTTGGACTTGTCATTATTGAGGTGCGGGTGTCCCAGTAACCGCATTGGCTCCACACTAGAGCTCAGTGTAAACAACATTTTGGGCCATCCCACCTATCAGGACAAGGGATAGTGGGATGTGGCGTTGGACTGACAGGGGACTTTTCCAGGGCTTCAGTGGGTCTATCATTTAAGCCCATGGCTGCAGATTAGTGGACTTGGGCGGGTGGCTTTTGCGTGATAGGCCAGGATCCTCTCAGAGTCAATCAAGCCCACTGTAACAAGTCCAAGCCTCCCGAGCCTGGCTGAATCCGATCTCCCGGTGCTACTGTATCTCGGCCAATTTACTCCAACCCATTGCCGCTTTTTCCTGTCTTGACGTGGAAAGATCTTCGATAAGCTTCTTTTTGTGAGTGAGAATGTCTTATGCTTCTATATTTGCACCATATTATTTGCTTTTTACTAGCCAAGTACGGTACTACACCGAACGTGGACAGCAAACATGTCGAGATCCAGAATCCCACAGACGACTCTCGACTGCTGCGTTACCATTCTGTTACGCACATCAAGAATGGCCAACACGACCTCGACATGGGTGACCCTCCATTCTCTTGGCCAAACGCATGCTACCATCAATGCGCCATCCGGCCTTGTTTTTGTTGCTGACGACAACCACCAAGAGAGAACAAAGGCCAGGCCGTCCAATATGGCTTTCGGATGCAGCCATGCGTATTTCAGCCATTGACTTGATGCCAGTGTCAATATTCCAAGTTTCTTATGCATTTTGACTTTTCGTGGCTGCGGAGAAGTCCAGTTACACGCGGCAAGTCTGCTTATGCCGTTGGGCATCCATGGGATCTGATCCTCCAGATATAAACAAAAACAAGGATTGTGCCTGTGCTTTCAAGCGAGAAGCATGAGCCTTTATTGCTTGCCAAGTACGTATACCGCTCTTTATCGACCCGCAATGCTCGTTAAAGATATAAAATGTTTCATGACCCTGGAATTCTTTGGAATCGTGGCGCCGGAATACCCTGCCGAGATCTCAACGTCCACCACGTTCCCGCATACCTTGTCGATGTTTTTCAGCTTACATCGACAATCGTTGTTCTCAGAACCTGGTCTAGACGTTGGCTTAGTCAATTCTGAGACTGTCCAAGTATTTCTTATCCCCTGATCTGAAGGGATAATGAGGTTGTTTACACCAAGGGTGGTAACTCTATACGCGAAATTTGTCATGCTCATCCACTCCACCTCGAAACACTTACCTTGTGTGGGATATCGAAACTGTGACAAGACAACATTAGAATAATAGCGCATGACTCATTTTAAACGGATATTTGAATGGTTTAGTTGTAGGGGGGCTTATAAGCACGTAATATCGGCTTGTAAGAGGCCAAGTGATCACGTTATACGTAGCGACATAAACAATTTCGCAAAGAGGAATGAAATTTCGGGATTCGCCGCATATCTGTCCATCTTCATCTTCAACGCAGTCTGATAACCAGTATTACTCTGTCGGGCTAATAAACGATACATGTACATGGAAGATGCCTTCAAGCTTGAGATGCGTTGGGTTACAGTCCACATCCTCACGGTACCGAAATTCTTTTACGAAGTTGCCATTTACTGCCTATGTCAACCAGGAGTCAATGCGGAAATCCATCTACTCAGTGTTCTCATTGAGGTTAACAATCCGTTTCATCTTCTGCATATGGACTTTTAACATACCTCTATTGATATGGAATAAAGAATCTAAACCAAGAAATCCCGTAACACTTATAAATAGTTCATCGAGCGGTGACAATTGTATCGATTCAGTCAGCCATCGCATAGTCACTAACAACGCATAATAGCTACCACATGGTAACTTGTTAAGCATAAGCTAGTAGGTATCCCTACCAAAGACTCTTACTCACGGTGTCTTGGGACTCAGGCTCAGGTGCCTCGACCTTTTTGGGATCACTATGTCTCAAACGAGAACAAAGGGATTTCTTGATCTGGCTTCTCGATTTGACTTTTTTATCAACTTCTAAACATCTTCACATTCTTCTATGCCATCAAGCATCTTTGTTTCTATGTTTCTATGCTCCAGTGTTGCTCTCTTTACTGCTGGACCTGGTGACTCTTTCAAGAGGTTATGCGATTAGTCTTCCAAGGCAACAAAAGTCAGCGGTTTAGTCACGAGGACAACACGGTTACTGTTGATCATCAGCCTTTATCTCACAAGATCTGCAGCTCTGTCACGAGTCACTATAGGAGCCAAGATCGCAAAACAAATTTCTCAAATTAAAGTCAATTTATTACAGTATCCCCCAAATCCAAATAGGTATCAAAAGGATTGCTCCAGAAGAAATGTAACTATGATATGCAATGCCAGCTATGTGTCACAACTTCAATTCTCCTCCCATGAATGCGCCCAGTATATGCAAACCAGACAAATAGATATCCCCGTGGACCAGCCATTACTCCCTGATCCTTCACTCCCACCATGCTAGTCAACGCCGCCTATGCATATGCAACCTGAGACAATGCTGTAAGAAAGGAAATAAAAGAAAAGAAATGCAGACCTGAACGCCGAGTATGCAGTTCCATTCATCCTCCATTAGACCTCCTGAGCAGGCAAGACGAAGCGAACCTTCTTGTTCGACTTGGCCTTCTTTCCCTTTCCCTTTCCCTTTCGCTTCTCACCCTCAACCTCATCATCGTTGGTGTCACTGCGAGCACCGATACTGCTTCCAGCCTCGCTCATCATCTCCTCCTCAGTTTCCTCCTCAATAGACCATACATCGGGGCTTGGTTCTCTCCATAGTTGTCCCGGGCGGCGTGTTGCTGAGTGACCTCGAGAGCTGGATCCATGGCGTCCGCGTCCTCTTGATCGACCACGTAGCTTCGGGGTGCTTGAGAGGGAGGTGGGTGAGAGAAGAGAGTTGTTGGTCGTCTGGTTGAAAGCAGGGCTCCTGGGTCGGACTGGTGGACGACTGTTGGCGAAGAGATCCCTAAGAGAGAGCAGTCCACCATGCTTGCTGGGTGAGAAGCTGACGTAGTCTTCGTCGTCATCATCATAATCGTCCTCATTGTTGGACTCTGAAATCTCAGAGCTGGTATCGGGTGACATGGGACGTAGACCAGGCTTTCGTAGTCCATCGAGTGTTGACGGACTTACACTGCGGACAAAAGGACGAGGAGAACTGGCATCCTCAATACCGGCATCAAAGTCTAGCAATACATCATCCATATCGTCGTCGTCAAGAAGAGGCGCAGGTGTAAGAAAGTAGGTAAGAGGATCATCATCGATATCATCAAGAGATGGTAGTGGTCGACTCTTGGTAGAGACAGTGGGCTTGAGGCGCATCTGGGTTGGTGGCCAAGAGTCTCGTCGAGACCGCATCTCAGACTCGGTCGGCATATGGAATATTCGTTGGAACAAACTTAGAGTTGAGTAAGATAAGTCAATGTGTGACAGAAGGATCTATTGAGGCCTGCGAGGTATATATGCATGCAAGGACCCTTTGTTCTTTGAAAGTGAAGTGGGTTGGTGGTTAAGAACTTCACCGCGATTTGGTGTTAAAAACAGGTATTAACCAGGCGAAACAAAGACCGGTTGTCTTAAGGCAGGGAAGTGGATGCCCTAACGTCTTTTCCATGGAAGACCCTTTGGAGTCACTCACCGCAGGCAGTAGAGTTTCTTTGTGCTTTGTGAATAGGACAGAACAGAACACGAAGAAGGCCGGCGGTATAGGACTCAGAGAGGCGATACAATGAACGGGCGAGCACGCCTCAACTATATAGTCAGTCAGCCAAAACATACAGGCCTCCCCACGAGCTCACATTCCAATTCATAGCCTACTGCACACAGACTATATGAGACATAGGCATCAGCCGTGCGGTACCTTTCAAGGCATCGAAATAGGGCCAAGGAGGGAAGGGCTGCAAGAACCCACACACAAAACAGGGCTGTATATCCAAAAGCGGTCGGCCTTCCAGTCATATCTTGGAATTCTTGTAACCCCGAGGGCCTTGTGAGTGGCAGACAGAGGACTCTAAGCACTGTGGGTGGTCATCGGCCTCCAATAGGCGGGGTCGCCTATCTTCGCACGTGAAGCTATTCAGCCAAGATAAATACGAAGCTGTAGAGTCGCGCGCGCACGACGCCACGCGGCCCGTCGATAGGATAATCGGGAGGCTACGGGACTGAAAATGGAAGTCATGGGTTGGACTAGCGGGTTGATAATCAAGAGAAACGAGCTGAGAGAAGTTGGTGGCTGACGATAATCCGCTCTTTCGGCGACAAGATTGGATGCCATGGGCTCAAGTTGGTAGTGATAAACAGGTTCAAGTGCACATAGAAACCACGGTCTAGCGCTGCAGCCGCCAGTTAAAGCGATAAAAGCGCAGCCAACTCGATCTGCCGTGATCGACAGATACAGAAAAGATGGTGAGATGCCTCCGTAGTTTGCTTGAATTATGGCATCTCATTCGCTCACATGAACATGGAGGTTGGCGTGGTCATGGACATTCACGATGGCATTTCCTTGCCAAACTCGGTCGCGGGGTCGGTGCCATTCTCCGGAGGATGCTATATCAAGTGAGACATGGACGACACCCATACCACCGCCATTTCGTCTCATCTGACTGTGTCTTCAGGTCTCTCAGCTCCACCGGCCTTGCCGGACTATGGTGAGGGAGTCATGCTGAACCCCTCAGGAACTAACAATGATTCAAATTCACGATCGGGCATTTCCTGCAAGATCGATCGCACTGAGGCCATCCGGGCCTGTCTGTTGTGCATGGTGCCTTGCAGCTTGGATAGCGTATCCGCAAAGACTCCATATTTGGGCCATCACACTTGAGTCGCGTATCAAGCACGCGGGGCTTTCAAATGTTTTACTGCCAACTTTTTCACGGACTGGCAGGGCAGTCAAGTTGAAAGCTGGGCGTCATGAACTGGAGGGTCGCAAGTCTAAGCCACGGGGTGCTTTCAACGAGGAGAGAGTTGAGTAATACGCGATTGTGAGGTAAGAATGATGAGTCAAAAACCAGACCCTCTATTGATTCAAAAATACCAATATTACAGCCACCAAGTAGCGGATATTTTCCCCATGTTGGACCCTTGCGACGATCATCAACGATTACGTGGATTAGTACGCAAGTCCGGAGATACCATGAATGAGAAAAGGGTGTGGTGAGCGGGCGCCTGCAGGCTACCTTACTCTACCTCGAAAAGATGGATGGATTTCTAATTGTCCCATCAGCAAAAGCCCAGCCAGCCTCGTTAGCCTCCCCCAGATTCTCCATATCCAATCCTGCTTTGATCCAACCTACTGGTCCTCCCTGGCCTTGTGATCATCTCACCCATGGACCCCCCAGCCACCAACAAGCCTAGGCCCGCCTTTTTTTTACTTCCAAGTAGAGAACACGCGGCGATAAGAACTTATCTCCCACATTTCTTCTCGAAACATTACAAAACTTGGCCGTCATTATCGTGTAAATGCTTCAGTTTGAGACCACATGGTATCAAAGCATGAATCATTAGTTTGAGTTCAGCCGTGCGTGCATGATAAGACGGGATCTTGTCTGTTCACGTTAGACCAAGATTTGAGCGGGCATGTGCCGCTCCGACTGGCATCGATGCGTCCCGTAACCAAGTTAATTCAAACCAAGTTTGCAAGTAAACTTTGACTAGAAGCAATAGTTGAAACGCCGACACACACACCGAAGAAAATGCTGTTTGTGGTTGTCTTGAAGACCCAGACCACGGGCCGCAATTATGGGTCTAGACCCCCGGGAGCCTCCGGATTAGTATCCACTAATTCTCGGAGGCCACAATTCAACATCAGCCGCAGTTGATTTATTGCCAGGGTCAGTCAATTATGACTGGTTACTTATTGGGCCATGCAGTAAGCGACAGATAAGTCTGCAGGTTCTGGTGATGGCACAGCTGAATCTGACTGCACCTCGTCTTTGAAGCACTGAGCTCTTTAACATACCATAGTAAAATCCAAGACATAATACCCTGTGCTTTCTTCACGAGTATTTAGACCCTAACAGTACCCTCAAAGAAAGACTTACTACATGAGGCAATGTTTTGGAACAGGGGATTTCTAGGAGAAATTTAGCTTCGAGTGTGTTACCAGTGTGATCCGTCAAATGATGTAGCATCCTTCATGTGTTCCTTGTGGCGTGAACATTCAATACTTTGGTTGATCGTAGAACTCAATTGACAAGTGATGGTGGGAGATATGTCACCGATAGCAACTCTTCCAATGATCTCTCAGTGAGGAACTTCCAGCCGTTTTAGTGATAGATCTCTGGCCTGTTGATGCTTCTGGGCAAGTATGGCGTATAGCTAGTCTTCTCTGTCTAAATGGTTGCTGAATTGAGACCGCTTGGACCGCGAGTCAGACGTCGTAGTCCCAATATGTCAGTCAGCCTTGTGTACCAAGATGGTCGAGTCGGTTTCCCAAGGTTAAGATTAAGCATGAGCGCTACAATAATACCCGTAGCACCATTAATTCAACGCGGTAATGTAAGAAGTTGACTTCATGTACTCGCCGCTGGAAGTCACACTCGTCGCGTGTATTGGCTTTGTTGACTTTTATACGTAAGGTTACTCTTTCTTGTCGTTGAGGTGAACAGGGTCAAGAGACAGACTCCTAGAGCTTACCCATGATTACAATTCACCTTGACGGTACTACCTACCAGGCAAGCCTGTGTCCTATGTAAGTTTGAGTACGAAAATATGAGAACATTGAGGTAAAATGACGTTTCGCCGTGTCAACACGGAGTAAACTGAGGAGTCCATAGCTGATCCTTATGGTGACATCTAATGGAGCCCCGTCGGAAATATTCATGAACTAGTTTAGCGAGACATCTGATTGAATTGGATTCCTGTGGTGTGAAGGTTCGAGCTATTGAATAATAGCCGTTCTGGCATGTCAACTATTCAACACACAAACACAATACAACGTGATATTCATTGTCAAGCTAAATTGGAGAACGAAATAAGTTCAAGGACTGTATAAACAGGGCTAAAGTTTGGGCAAGTCAGTGTGGTTGGTACAGACATACATAAGATCAGAGCCTAAGGCTCGTGGAGAGACACCAAGTGTTTTTTCAGCAACGTGAAGTATCCAGAATGAGAGCGTGGTCAAACTTGAGATCGGAGGCATACATGTGATTGCGCCACTTTAAAACATATTATATTGATACCACATCTACTGAATGCTATTAATATCTTAAGGAATAGTAAATAGGGCATCGTCGAGTCTTGGTACCATAATCAAGTCGATAGCTCAGACCATAGAGTAGGTGTAGGGTGGCGACCAGCATATGAAGCTGCATATTGAAGACAACTAAGGCAGCTAAGTTTAATCAAGTTTTATAAGGTACATTGTAATTGATATCAGAAGAGAAAGTAGATATTGGGATATGATACTGTTTTCCTAAATATCATGGCTGGGTCAAAGCTGTGATTCTTGGCAATCGATTTAGGTTCCCCCTCAGTGATATGAATTTGTGCTTTGATACTACGATAACTGAATGTGCATGAATAACTTCTACAATTGGTCAAAAGCAATTTAAGGGAACCATTTTTGCCTTTTGAGGATAGCATAAAGGGTACATATTCAACGGCAAGCCTCAGGGTCCAGCAAACAACGAAGATGTTCAGAGTCTATAAACGTATAAGTACAATTTCCACACAGAAATATTATGCCACCGAATACTTCATTTAAATGCAAGAATCCATAGATGTAGCCTCTAAAATGATTTTCTCTATAGAATTCGGGAAACAGTTTGTACGATGTGATCTATTGCTTCATCCTAGACTATGATTTGCAGTTCCAGCAGTTTCTGGCCCCAAATCTCTTCATTTAAGATCAAGTGAAATTAGCTTCAACCACACAGGGATCCTTCTTACTTGACTTGCGATGACTGATATTTTGCCAATGACTATGGGGTTGTCAGCGCTGGCTACACGGGAATAGCGCACATAATGGGGAAAACCAACAAGCGTTTACGATGAGCACCTCTCAAAACTTGTCTAGGGAGAAAACTACAACTAAGGTTACTTATTTTATTTATTTCATTCCAAAAAAAGGCCGGGCATGCGATGTATACTGTAGTTGCAGCCTGCCAAAACTTGATGTATTCTTAGGAAAGGCTTCCTCTCCTGTTTACTTCAACAACATGTCGTCCTCATAGACAGCAACTACAGACGTTTGCTGGCAGAAAAGGGAATAGCTGAAGAAGAACTCAATGAGCTATCATAGAACATACGAGATATAATTGCCGGAATGAAATGCAAGCATTTGACCAAGACAAATGGATTGGTGGCTGAAAATCCTTGCAGCTTCAAATCTGGGGTAAAAGAGACGCCATACCTATCGCAGCATAACACAAACTCTCTGGATCCACGTGATGACCTCATTGGATACGCTCCGGCTTGGCTTACGACGCTCAAAACAAACATTCAATATCGCGACAGCTTCATCTTGACCGTTCTAGACCTACGATACTTAAAGCTTACCTGGCGGCCTGGTGTTTTAACTGACGACCCCATCCACATAAGCATATCAGCAGTAATCGAGCGTGAACTCCGCAATGACTCAATTCGACGTCCCCTTGAGCGCCTCTCTGAGAATGGAAATCCTCTCCAAGGACCAGAGAATGCCTCTACGCATCCTCACCTGGAACGTCCGCTACGCAACAGAGAGTCGAGAACATAATGAGAAGCCCTGGGACGTGCGTCGTCCTAAACTCATCAACCAATTGAACTTCATAACCGCTGGTCATGAGAGCCCCTTCATTTGTCTTCAAGAATGCCTCAACCATCAAGTCAACGAGATTCAGGAGGACTTGGGCTCTCATTGGAAGCATATTGGCCGTGGACGCGGTGAGAAACCCGAGGACGGAGAGTTTTCTCCTGTCTTCTACCGCAATGATGTATGGAAGAACGTGCGCAGCGAGGTACGTTGGCTGAGCGAGACGCCCGAGAAGCCCTCCCGTGGATGGGACGCAGTCCTCAACCGAATCGTCACTATGGGCGAATTCGAGCACCGGGTTACAGGCACTCGCGTTGTAGTCTTCAGCACACACTTCGACCACATCGGCGTTAAAGCCCGCCAGCACAGCGCCGAGCTGCTCATCAAGTTCGCGCAAGAATGGGGCCGAGCAGGCGACAAGAAGGCATCAGCGGTGCTCATCGGCGGCGACTTCAACAGCGAGCCCGAGGATGGCGCCTACAAGACCATCACGGCGTCTGGGTCGGGCATCTCTGACGTGTCGGACCTGGTGCCCAAGCATAAACACTACGGTAACGAGACGACGTACACAAGCTTTGCGAAGTGGTGGCCAAGCTCACGTATTGACTTTCTCTTCATACAGGAGCCTAGAACAGCTCATGTCAATACTTTTGGGGTTCTGGCGAATGGCTTTGATGATGGCGTTCGTGTTTCTGATCACCGACCTGTGGTGTCAGACTTGGACATTGTGGTTTGATCGGGCACAGGGTTGTACTGAGCCCAACGTGAGTGCACTCTGTGATAAGTTGGCATGCTTTCTTCATACAAGGGCACATTGTTGACAGTAGATACCTCAATTACGGTGCATGTATATTGGTGAGGATATTGTAACCACTTATTCACTGTATTACATGCCAACAAGATATCAATGACATTAGCTGAACACCGTTGCCGTCGCCCTTCAACTGGTTGTATTCTAAGATTTGTCTCACGCTAGGATTTGATCCTTAGCAGACACCTGGAACGTATCTGATTACAATAAGTTGGGGTAAGAGTCTTCGATCGATATCTCTCCATATCAACGCTCTAGCGGTTGTACAAGTTCAACAACAGCCACAGTTAGTATGCAACTCGTTGTTAGTGTATGACGAGATTTAGCCACAACCTTTCAACTCCCATGCCATCGATCGTAGAGTCGCAGCATCGACAGCAGCTGAGACGATTGGGCAACTACCCGTCCTCAAAGTGATCCTTTCAACCGCTGTGCCATGCAAGCCAGCAGAATGGGTAACATGCATAGCCATAGATATCGGTGTTGATCATCACCAAGTAGAGATAGCATCTCGGCGAGTAATACGACTCTTGCTATCGCAGACTTACATCTTCTTGGCCAAGTACCGCAAACTGACCTATCAACGACAGAACAACGTAACCGTGGCTGGCTGCCTGGGCGAGACACCATGCCAGTGAGCCATGTCCGAGATGGGAATCTTCGGAAGATGAGGCTCTGCTCGGCAAAAACGAATATGGTCCCCATGTTTGGACGCATTGAGGGGCAAAACACAAAAAGCGGTGTGTGAAAGATGGTGGAGGAGAAGAGGGGTTTGGGGCGATCTCCAACTCGTGGTTGTGGTTGTTAGCAGCACTGACAATTGAGTTCGGGAACACGATACGAACCATCGTTCTCTGAAAGGGTGTGAATTTGACCACAGGTTGAAATAGTGGTTATGGCAATGGAGCGGTCACCTCCACCGATCTTCAAGCGGTACTATGCAACTTGCGATTTCATGCAGCGATATGCAACCGAAAGGGAGCTATTGTTGTCTCAAGTGCGTTCTTGAAGATATTCAAGGCGAGCCGTTATACGCGGCCCCAGGAAATACAATGCTAGGAAGGCCTGGCCACGGTCTAGTCCGGGATGTCTGTACCTATGATGGTTGTAGTTATGCTTGTCATCCATAAGGACAAGACTAATATAGCTGCACTACCCGCTGTAATCCAGAACTAGTCTGACTCGGTGAGAGGAGGGAGAACCGATCGCCATCGGTGTACGAGATGTCTCGAGATTCACGATTTGACTGTTGTCAAGTTGTTTCGACCTCGCCGATACAAAACTGTCGCAAGTGGCCATTTGGAGCCGCATTCATACACGCGATTATTTGGTTACCCTACATGATTAGACACTATGTTAGTGAATGGTTGAAAACCGTACACTACTCATGCCGGCTGACGGCCCCGTCGAGATGCGTCAATGCCTTGGATGCACGTCCAGCCTATCCCCACACAATCTGAAAGCCAAGGCAAGCCATCCGAGGGATCGCTGGCTGAACGGTAACCCAGTCTGGCTTAGCGAGCAGCAGCTTCGAACCCGACAATTCACAGTTGGAGGATGTTGAATCGATTCCGTGCCTGTCAAGATAGAGCGAGGGCAGCACAGCAGCGACCTCGCAACAGTTCCAGAGATCTTGGGATACACAAACTGTCAGCGTGGCATCTATAAGCAGACCAGACGCCAATCGACAACCTCGGGTTGAGCGAATATTGCACCTTGGTCTGGCGTCCGAGACAACAAGTGGAAGAGTTGGTGGGTGAAAGTGCAAATGAAAGGATACATGTGAGGTTAGAGGGTGCCAGGCGTTGTGCAGGGGCGTGGAGAGAAGTGGTGGATGTCAATTATTGGATGGGCAGATCGAATAAGAATAAGCAGCGTGTTCATCCTGGATTGCGACTCATTGGGGCCAGCTGATAAGGATAACGCCGATTCATCCAGGACGGTATCAGAATTACTCCATGTCAGTTGCTCAATGAGAGAAGGCTGCTTGGTAATCGCAAACGGTCCAAACAACGGCATATGGATTGTTGTATGTGCTGTTGTTCTCGGAAGCGACCGCCCGATATCTAACTTTGAGTATGAAGCAAATACAGCTCACATGATGTGGTTAATAAAACGACAACGTACTTGTTGTTTGATGGTGGTAGGACGGAGAGGGGCGGAGGCCAATCTCCGGCCTGGGCGCGGAAGGACAAGGAGGCGAAGCCGGAGACGGTGGAGCCATTCGCTCCGGGGCTCGGAAGTAGACCCACCAAACTGAAGCCGGACAGGAAACAGTGTTGGACACGTATTCAAGCCGTGACGAATCGTGCGACATGATGCTTGAACGGAGTCTGGGCCGGATCGCCAGAATTTTTAGAGCATGAACTGCGGCAGCATCGCCGACTGCGGGACCAACCGCCCGAATCTGGCCTTGGAAAGGCCCCGAGGTCACCTATATGGCCGGTCACTGGAGGTTGGTTGGGCATCAGGCCCGTGCAAGCATCAAGCATGGCCATTGCGGCAAAGCTATCTCTTACACCCATCAAATAGAACCATCAGCGCCGCAAGCGCGTAGAGACAAGTGACAGCACACTGAGCAAATTTTCGCAGATTGTGAGGAGGAATCACATCGAAAAGAAAAGAGGCGCGGTCACAAGTGAGTGAAGGAAGAAACGTGTTCTTCTTCCTGTTATGAGTCAACTTTCAATAACCTCAAAACTTACCCATCAAGCCTGGAGCCTCAACTCAATCGCAACAACCAGTTATAAGTCTCAGACATGGATGGCATGTAGCCTTTCACAACCAGGTTTAACAGCGGTGCTTCCATATCCCACGTGTACCCCGCGCTGCACTCACGTCTGGCATTGACTTGATGTAGATCGGGTTCATTGTCGGTACCCGAGCAAGGAAATTGAGCCAGCTTGGGCAAAAGTCTACCCAGTTAGGCACGAAGGTCAAGATGCCCCCGGGTGCGGGCTAAGCACGGCACTTTGGTGGAGGCGTAGATCAATGGAGAAGAAGCCTTGAGGCTAAAGACATCAACGGAGAATCGTAGTGGCGTATTACGCCCCTCTTGATGCTGTCGGGCAACTCTAAGCTCTGTACCCGATTCAATAACAGGTAATTATTCCTCACAAGCACAGCCGTTTAGCGAGTTCGGTATAGCTATCCTGCTCTGTACCTCTTGTCCTACTTTGTCAAGCCCTTGTGCCATGTGAGCACAAACCCGAGCTGCCCAGAGACCGATTGAGATTCGGGCCTGTCATCAATCTGTCACCGGGAGCGATCCGTCTAACGGCGAGCAACCCTACTGCGCTTCTTCGGTTGTCTCGAGGATCAGACGGACGCAGTCTGTAGCAAGCCGTGCTTTACCTCAATGTAGCCGCTTGAACATCAACTGCAGTTGTCAAAGCAGGTTCATTCGTTAGTACTGTAATAACCACAATTCCTCAAGAGTGAGCCACAATTCTTCTCATCTCCATCTGGAAGGGGCGTGCCATCAGCCTCATTTAGGTGTGTGCAGTGCGGGTTTTGGCATCGGATATCGTAACTGGTAGATAGAGAAGGCGAGGAATATTCGAAAAGAATCGTTGGATAAAACGCTCTGAATAAGATCCACAGTTGGGCCTGACTGCTTGGGACTGGCGCCAGTCATACAAAGACATTCCCTGTAAGATAACACCCAGACCCGCCCGAAAGTCTCTCAAGTCTCAACAATCCCTCAAATGCGGGCTTTCAGGGCACCATCTGGGGTCATGTCAACAGATCAGATCCATTCTCGGCGACGCAGAGGGCTGGGTCGCTGGGATCTAGGATTTCAAAGCGTTTAGCAGCTTTTATCTACAGCAAGCAAGTAACCGCCTCACTTGGATTGTACGTAGATATGGTTTAGTGATTGTTTGCTAGTGTTTTGCATCCCGTTGTTTCACTGTTTGGAACAACTCACATGACAATTCAATGAAAAGCCAGGGTCCATGTATAGTTCTGACATGGATTGGTATGAGTTGATGGCTGAAGTCGATGTATATGAGCCAGAATTCAGTGTTTGGTGGCTAGGTACCTTGACTATTTTCGATAATGCGCTTGTGGTTTCGATATTGTGACCATATCCATGGCGTAGAGCAGTCGACGAAACTAGAAAGCAGAAATTTCCCATCTAAAGAGGCCATTATCGACTGACAGTTGTTTGGGCCGTTGAGTCAAAACAGGCATACCCCAGCATAGTTTTTGAGAGTGACTCGAAGCCTAGTGAAAACTCCATCATCCAGCTCGCTTGCTTGTTGGCGGCCTTGAGTGGGATGGCTCCATAATCCATTCCATTTAAACAGACCAGCAAAGCACAACACAGCAAAACCTTAGACCCTGGTTTCAGTTCAGTAGAGTAGAGTACCTAGCCACCCCCACCTCTTTATTTCTGGCACGACTGATTTCTATGGCATTTTCAAATCTTGAATGCTGGGAAAAGCGTAAGAGACGGGAAATTAGAATGTAGAAGGGAATTCCGGGGGGCAGCTGTGTTGCTTGCTTAGCTGAGCAGGAGAAATGTCAACTGCCAGCGCATTGAGTGAGGCGGGCCGGAGCGAGAGACCCTCAATGCTCCCCTGCCACCTCTGAAGTGTCAATGATGAGAGAGACTGGACACAGATGAATGCTGACGAATACGATACAGCGCATTCAGGACTCATTCATTGCCCAGGACATGAGTCGGGAAGCATGAACGAACGAAGGAACGGACGGACGGGATGTCAATGTTTGTGGCGGTTGTGTTAATAATAGTGCAGGTACTGATGCCGTTGCTGGATGAACGAGGATGAATTGGTTGATTGTGTGTGTGTCTCTGGCTGACTCCTCCAACCTGTCGCCGACGCTGATGAATCAAGATATTTCGGGGGTAAACGAACGAGTAAAAACAAACCAGGGCCAATGTCTATCTGCGTCTTGTTCTGCTTTTGTGTCAGTGCCTTCGTCATTGCTCTCATCGACTTGACGTGGTTGATTTGATTTGATTTGACTGACTGCAGTGTGCAGTTCCATTGCTGTGTTGGCTCCAGCGTCGAGTCGCTTGATTGATCGTCCATCGTCCCGTGGTAGTAGAGCCACCCCCTCCCTGGGTGAGATTCTCCTTGCTTCCTTCACAGTCGCACCTTTGGTTCACCTTGCACGCCCATCCACACACCTCGTTCTTTTTCATTTCCCTCCTTCTGAGAGAGTTTATACCAGCGCTCTGTAATTTCTATCGACCTGAAGAGTTTTCTGTTGGCATAATTCTCTATTCACAGCTCACATGACAGTTTGTTAGGCTTGAGTGAAAGACTTTATTTGTTGGACTTGGTTTAATCTATAATGTCAACGGCCACAACGGCCTGTGGCTGCGTGTCCGCCCTGGGCTGGGCGGTAATAGTGCTGCATTACCACTAAAACTACCGGGAGCATTGGTCTCAAGACACGCCCCCCACCTCTCTACCGCAGAAAAAGCTGAACGCCCCCTAGGCCCTGAAATTACCACCACCTGCACTTTTATTAAAACAGACCATCCCGTCCATCCATGCCCATCGCTTCTTCCCCCTCCTCCCCTCCTTCTTGTCTTTCTCCCATGACAGTTTGATACCTTGTCTTTTTAAAGCAAACATACTTATTCGATTCCTCCCTTGCTCTCCTCGCTTCCAGTCGAGCATTATCTATATTCATTTCCAACAACGTTATAACATTAGCATCTACCTACACAGCATCGAACATTACATAGCTAGCGTCTCCATCGAAAAGCGTCCTGGTTTATGCCACTATCGTCACCGCCTTCTGTATCCAACTCAACAGCGACATTTTACTCTCGACTTTTTTCGGCTCCAGCTGTCTTGGTCAACGAATTCGACTTCCTTCACATGTCGCTTGTTTGGTTTCACGAAAGGGGACGTTAAAGCATTGCGTTCGCGATTGCAAATATCGACACCACCAACGCCACTGGCGCTCTCACCGCCTTGTTTTGCGATCTCATTCACCAACTGTACTGTCCCACCTAGCGTGGTCCCTGTTCGCTTCTGTCGAACCCCCTCTTCGAATTAACTCTTTTTCGAGCCGACTTCGCTTCTAAGTTCCTCCGACCTTCTAATCACATCATGTCCAACCACGTCTGCTACGTCGAGGATGCCGAGGAGGATTCTGGCAGCTCTGTCCTCGAGGGCATCCAATCCACCCGTCGATATGCTGTCTCTGAAGCTCCCGGTCCCGCAAGTCCACCCAAGGAACGTCCCAACACAGGAAAGTCTCGCGGCGAAACCAGGCGATATTCAAGCCGGCGACAAGTTTCTCCTCCTAGCGAAGGCCTCTCCGATGAAGAGCCTCCTCGTAGGGAAGAGCGTCCCCGTCGAGACTATGAACGTGAGCGAGAACGTGAACAGCGTGACAAAGATCGACGTCGTAAAGAGCGCAAACAGAGAGAAGCTGCTGAGCAGCAACAACGGAAAGTCAGAGCTGAAGCCAAACCACCTAAGGACCGTGAGCCTAAGCCTGTGAGAAGACCTCGCCCGACATCTCTTACTCACACCAAGACCGAGCCTGTTGTTCAACAATACCGCCGTGGTCGTGTCGAGGATCCCTCATGCTATGGTGTCCAGCAGCCTGCAGTCTCAGGCATGCGTCCCCGTGCTCAGACTCGACCTCATAGCTATTATCCTGGACAAACCGCTCCTCCAATTTCTAATGCCGGCTGGCATCATGCCCAACATTCTCAGCCCTCTTTCCCTGTTGGATCATTCCCACCACCACCTTACTTCCCTGGAGGACAGTCTCCCTCAGTGGTCGGCGTTCCGCCTTCGCCCGGCCCAGGTGCTGGAACACCTGGGTTCTTTGATATGCCCTCGCAGCAGGCCAGCGCCCATCTCAGGAACCGGTTCGAGCGGCCAGCTTCATCCATGGGTTTCCGGCAACAGCAGCCTTCTCCATCCAACATTGGGTACCCCCAGGATGACTTCGATGAGGAGGAACAACCCGACCCCCGCCTTGCTAGACGTGCATCTCGTTCCAAGAGACCTCAGCAGAATGAAGAGGACCGCAGGCGTATGCCTCCTCCTGACGGTATTCCACGACCCAAGTCTGCAATGCCTCCTCCAACCACTCCCTTCCGCCCACCTCCCCAGACATTGACTAGGCAAAAGACCAGAACTCCCTCGCGGCCGCCGCCTGTCAGCCGTAGCCGTGTAGGGTTTGTTGACCAAGGCTACGACGATGAAGACTTCAATGACAGTCCCGGCCTCTTTGCGGACTCTCCTGAAGCAAATTTCGATCGGCGTACAGCTTTGGCCCGCACCCGACGCAGTTCTGTCGCTTATGAACATCATGGTGCTGATATTGTACCTGCTCGCACACGACGAGGCTCTGTTGCATATGAACAGCGTGGGATTGATATTGTGCCTGCCCGAACTCGAAGAGATTCCTACTATGAAGACCGCTCACTTGGTGGCGGGGGTGTCAGTCTGGATGAGGACAAATACCTGGATGCCATGCGATACCAGGACGACATCAATGGCGGACCCGCCATGCCATTGACTGCTGAAACCCTCCGCAAAGCTAGCAACCCTCGGCTAGGCGGTGGAAGCAGTCGTAGCAGCGGCAGCCATGATGATAGCGAGTACAAGCGAAGCAACACCACAGGCCTCACCCGTTCGTCTTCGAGCGATACCGACAATGTCACAATCAAAGTGTCAGGCTCGGCCGTCGTCCGAGTATCTGGTGCCGAGATTGAGTGTGGCGACGGAGGCGAAATCACCTTCTCAAGACCAACCGGCAGCTCTCGTGTTGGCAGCGACCGCGCGAGCAGTTATTACCAACTTGAGGATGTCCGCAGCCGGGTTGAGCAGAAGGCCCTCCCCTACCGACCACACACTCCCAGTCGTTCTGACTCGCATCATCGCGGATATTCTGGAAATCATGCACCATATGATCCGTCCTTTGCTATGGACGACTACATTTATTGATGATTGTTCTTATGAGAGATGACAAAGTTGATGAACAGCGCGTGTTTCTATGCATTTTTGATTTTTGAACTATATGTATTTCTTCTTATTTCTT
The DNA here is from genome assembly GCA_002980475.2 of Fusarium beomiforme. NCBI lineage: Eukaryota > Fungi > Ascomycota > Sordariomycetes > Hypocreales > Nectriaceae > Fusarium > Fusarium beomiforme. Next base: position 38,910 of record PVQB02000059.1, on the reverse strand, counting down.
GCGTTCAGTTGTCTACGAGATGGGCTACATTTCACCTATAATCTTGGATCTTGAATATTGATGAGCATTTCGGTGGACATTTTGATCACCTCAAAGCTGCAGTTTTCAGCTCAGAGTTGGATTTGTCCACTGAGCTTGTATCTTTATGCTTCTATTGGGTCAAACCCTCTCGGTTGCTTCGTGGCAGAAAGTTGATACCCCAAAAGCGATGATAGTGGAAGCATCCAGTTGATGGTCCAGCTGCGTTACCAGCCCGGTTCTACCACCGGTACCAGCAGCGCTTACTGAAAGCTCAACTTTTTTTTTATTCGGAATTCTTGTACACCCAGATGGGTTGTATTGGAGTTTGGTTGGGGCAGTGAAGGGCATCAATATGTCTTCAATGAATAAGAAGTCCCATCTTGTGGTGGCTCTCAACCCAAGTATCTTTCTTTGATGCATGGTCGATGCTCCCAGGACGGTGTAGATTGTTGTTCACTGAGACTGGTCTTGATTGGATTAGGATTAAACAACTTCTTGTTGGTCTGCATCCCCCCTGACTGCGATCTGATCAGCAAGCATCCCTGGGGGAAGCTGCATGAGAAACGGTCACGAATATGGCTTGTGTATTGCATTGTTGAGCATGGTGTATGAGGAGGAAATTAAGACTTGGCTGGAACTACGGTTGGACCCTTGTCATCAGAACGATAGATGGTACGGGCAAATGAGGTTCGCGCCTCTATCTGCTGCCCGGCAGAGAATAATCTTATGTTACAACCAACATGACATGCATGTTTGGCTTATCTATTCTGCTTGCTTCGAGACATTCATTGGTGAACTGTGACAAGATTTCTTGCTGATCATTGTGGAGAGAGGGCGACAGCTGAGCTGTGAGTGGGCTGAACGGAGATGAAGGATTTTGGTGGAAACGGGAGACATTGTTTGAGAATGGAGGGAGTAATGAGACTATGGTTGAGTGGATATGATTGAGTTCGAACCATAGTATAGCATAGGGATTATGTTGTTAGCCATCCCTTTTCTCCTGTCTCAGATATCTGAGTTTGTGTAAACGAGACTGGCGATCTCTCGAATGTATACATTAACCGCTCTAGAACAGTATTCATCCGGTATAAGCGCCCGAGATATTCATGCAAATACGAGCAGTTGCTGACGCTGTCTCAGGGGCTGAATCAGACATGGTCTGTCAGGTCTCAGATATGCAGCCTAGTGGCATTCCAATGCCAAAACTCGAGGATATGGCTCAGAGTATCACAATATTTAATGCAAACCTTGAGTAGGGACAATAGCTGCCTCAGTTTCCTAAAATCTGGCGCTACATGCTCCCTAGAATCTTCTTTTTATGTGGGCTAAAATAGAGCTCGTCAGTCCCATTCCTAAGATGCATGAGCAAAACTTTAGGGAGGCGTGTGCATTGCAAATCTGGAGCATTAAAGTCGTGGACAGCTGTCATTGGCCGGTGACTAAATGGGCTTTCAGTGCGAGGTTGTCCGGTCAGCGATCGACTGTTGTTTACTTTCGACGTCATTTGAAGATTGTGGCTGGATTTTGGAGTTGAGCTCGAATAAGGTATCTGAAAATTACAGAAAATTACAAGGAAAGGTGTTCTAGACAAATTTGATGACATTGGCCTGTCTTTCCTCTTTGGCAAGCTTCGAGAGCGTTGGAAGCAGTTCTGACGCCCACGTTTGAAGTCGCCCAACCACCCGTTGGGCATCCCAGCCACGCACTTTACACGTTTCTGGGTTAACCAAGCACCATCGCCCAGCCTGAGCCACGCAACGCACTTTCTTCTCTCCATTATTTCTTTCTTCTTATTTCAGAAACAATACTATTCCCATAATCAGCACCACGCGAATCATTGAACCATAATCATCACATACCAAACCTGCTCAATTGATACACCAAGGATACTTACCTCGACTGCTTGGCGTTATTTACGATCGAGCTCGGCTGGGCCACAGCACCCTAAGCCTAGCTTGCACATATCCATCCCCGACTGAGACCTCTTCATCCCACCTCATTCCATCATGGCACCCGCTCTCATCCGCTCGTTGCAAAGTGCGCCTTCACTCACGCAGCACGCCCCTCGTGCTGCCGAGGCCTTTTCTGCGCTATCTGGAAGCCTCGTTGATGCCAGCAAAGTGCTACTGACCCGAGATGATAAAGACAACAATAAGAACGACAGACATAAGCCATCCATTGAGCCTGAGTCAGGCTCGTTCGACCCTCATAATATCAACAATGCCGGCTTCTTCTTCCTGTTTGCTCTAATCGGTGTAGCCTTTGTGTGCACTGGTATCTGGTTCTTCTTTTGGGCTAAGAACGGTGGCTTCCACTTCAAGGAGAACGATTGGGATGACTACAAATCTACTGTTCTTCGACGGACTGGACCTAACGGCACCATCCTATCTAACGCAACTCGACCGACAAATCTAGGTGGTGGCAGCGTATACAAGGATGTGGACGATGATAACACAACTGTCGTTACAGAAAGCACAACACTTACCGGTATCACTGCCGGAGCAAGCGATCTCGGTGCACGTGAAAAGAGACGCCGTAAGCAGGAGAAGCGAGACCGTGAGCGTGCAAAGAAGGGCAAGAAAACCAGCCGTCACGTTGGTGAGGAGGGCGTTGAAGACGAGGAGGCCGAACGTGCAGCCAAGAAGGAACTCCGCAGCTATCGCCATGAAAGACCTGCCCGCGTCGGTGGACTGAACAAGGAGAGTGAAGGCTCTGAATGGGACGGCTCTACCAACCCCGGCACCGAATCCAACGTCTCTACAAACCTTCTCTCTGATCGCCAGACTACACCTACAACCACACCTACCAAGGCCAAGGCCGGCATCCGAAAAGTCTATTCCACCGCTGATCGTCGCGAGAACCGTGAGGCAGAGCGCATGCGCGCCGAGGCCCGTCGCCTTCGTGAAGCTGGCCGTGCAGCCCGTCGTGACTTCAGCTACCAGCGGGCTGAGAGCTACAGCCGCGCTGACAGCCAGGTCAGCGAGAGTCTTCTAGATGGATCGCAGGTGACTCGTACCACGGACGATAGTGGCGACCTGGGAACCAAGAGTTATCACCACCCAATGCCTGAGCTGAGGGAGCTGGAGAGGGAGAGAGCGAGGGAGGAGAGAAGGGCACGAAGAGCGCAGAGAGAATATCGACGAGGACGAGGAGAAGAGTGTTAGGTTCAAGATAAAGAGGGTATGACAAACGCCTTGAATGGATTACAAGGTAAAATGCGATTTTCTTGCTTTGGTTTTTGGGTTTGGTTCACTGCGTGTATGTAGATGTATAACGTCAATGTAAATAGGCAGGTAACGGTTTCTCGCGGACATGAATTGATATGCTGAGATTCTTAGAGTATGAAATAGGAAATGCATTAAATAAATATGATGCTCTTAAGATCAATGCCAAGTCATTGAGCGTAAATGTAGCACTGTTATAATTAGGTATCATGATCAAGCGCATCATTATCGTGAGGGTAATTTCATATTAAACTCTGAAAGTTTCAGACGCAATAATAGCGAAGGTATAATTTCCAATTGACACAAAGAGTTGTGTACTTTGACTAAAAAGGGCAATTAACGAAACTATCGTCCAATGTCTCACACATCTCCCTAAATATGTTACTACCTTCCACAAGCGGTTTCATGCTTCAGATTCTCACGAGATTAATCAAAGAATTGCCAAGCCTGGAGGGAAGAGAATTCCGTTGGTTCACGTGTAATTCATGGAAATTAATAGACCCAAGGCGTATCGCGAACGCTCAAAATAGCACACGAGCAAGCTGAAGCTGTCGTTTGATGGATAAGGCGCTAAAATCCATGAAAGATGTGAAACCTGGGGGCGTCTTAGGTGTGAGGGTACAGCCACCACGCCGAAACAAATATGTCTTGTTGATATTATGCTGTATGTAATGTTTGTGGAGATGTTGGTACTCAGGAGCGACTAATGTCATGAGGATTCTCTGACTGCTCAAGTCACAAGTACAATATTGCAGAGTAAGCAACAAAACTCCACGTCGTCATCAGCGTCGCATTTCGATTTGCTTCGCTTCTTTTGGTTCCTGTCCTGGTCTGACAAGGTTCCAGGTCCAGGTTCAGCCACTTTGGAGTTTGAGAAGATGGTTCAGCCTTGGGGCGACATGAAGCTCCACGTTGAGTGTTAGTGCGATGCAGCGTGAAATAGTGACGCGCGCTAACACGATGCAAGCGTTATCATGTCCCATCAGCCCGCTCCCGCTGCTTCCGTCGACCCTTAGGCCCCTCCTTAGGCTTCTCAGTTCTCACTGAAGGGTGATCCCCTGCGGGTGCTCCGTCGGGACGTGGTAGAAGTCACCCCACTAGGAGGTCACTGGGAACATCCACTGTTTTCTTCAATGGGCTTTATGACGATAGTGTTCTGTCAGTGAAAGAGAGAAGTATTCTCTCTGCAGAGATGAGCTGGCAGCGTTATTAAATTGAGTATCTATCTTGGAAAGAAAGAAAAAAACCGTAGATAATTATCTCGTATCTTTGATTTACGGATAATTCTCAATTTGTGCTCAGGTGGCGATATCGCGTGGGCTAAGTTCTAGTTAGGCCCGTATTGCGCTCTAGGCTTATCCTCCTCCACCTTTGATCCAATCCTCTAACAGCCCAGATCCATCTACCTAACCACTCAATCAACCAACCACCCAGACGCCTCGCCTCTCTCGTCTCTCGCCCCCCCATCCGGTCTTCGTCATTCTCCTCCTTCATCATCACCAAATCTTTTGGCCTCACTATCCATCCTCTTCAGGCCCATCTTTACCTTCTTTCGGCGTTTTCGATTCCTCCGTTTTATCAATACCTTAGCGAATTTGTTCCCCTTCAGCCACGTCTCCTTCTTCTTATCTCGCCGCGCGATTGATTCTTACATGTGCCATTTGCGGCGGTGACGCCGTCCGCCAAGATCCGTGCCTTGATTGTCCCCAGCTGACAGATCGATCGACTAATCCGTGCAACACGATCTATACAATCCGAACCAAGCGCAATTCTCCTTGAATTTATTTCTCAACCCGAATAAGAACAAGTAAACCGAGTCGAATCAAGAAACGACCATTAATTACTTCGCCCATCGCCCATCATGGGGCTCTCTTCCAATCCGTCGTCTGCCTTTACAGGCGTCGTCATCGGCCTCGTATCATCCTTCGGGTCCATCGTCCTCATCGCCCTAGTCATCTTCATTTTCTGGGTTTCTGGCTGCGCAAGTACAGGTCGCATCATCCTCGATCGTCTCGGCCGACCTGGTGAATATGATGATGAACAAGCCTTCGCACGCGATGAGGCTGAGGCTCTCGAGGTCATGGACGACATGGCACGTCAGGAATACTTACGTGCAAAGGGTATGTCAATAACCTTGCGCACTCGCTGGTTCGGCACATTCATTTGACTGACACTGCTTCGTGTGACAGCTTGGGTTACTGCGAACCCTCCCGAATCAATGCAGACTGATATCTCTCTATCTCAGTACCTCGCTATACAAGAAAAAGGTGTCTCTGCCTGGGAATTCGAGCCAGAACTTGAGATTGCGAATTGCTTTGTCGAAGCTCGTACCGAAATCGAATTCTTTGACTCGGAATGCACCGTCATGAGCAATCTCCCTGTTCCCAAGCAAAACGATGTCTACTACTGGGAAGCCAAGATCTACGAGAAGCCCGAAACCACTCTGCTCAGTATCGGCATGGCTACTAAGCCTTATCCTCTCTTCCGGTTGCCTGGTGAGTTTGTCACCCTCTTCTCCTTCCTGGCAATGTACTAATTTCAACACCAGGTTACCACAAGTACTCTGTTGGATACCAATCTACCGGTGCCCGTCGCTACAATCAACCATTTGGCGCGACTCCCTACGGCCCCCCACTGGTGCAGGGCGATGTTGTTGGTGTGGGTTATCGTCCTCGAACCGGCGCTATTTTCTTCACTCGTAACGGAAAGAAACTCGAGGAGGTTGTTCACGGACTGAAGGCGCAAAACTTCTTCCCTGCCATTGGGGCAAATGGTCCCGCAACTATTCACGTCAACCTCGGACAGGCCGGTTTCGTCTTTATCGAGGCCAACGTCAAGAAATGGGGACTCGCTCCTGTGACTGGAAGCCTGGCTCCTCCGCCACCTTATGGATCTGAGCAGGGTAGCATACTGTTGGAAGCCGGTACAAAAGACGGCAGCACTTATCCTCAGGGCAGGCAACACAGCCACTCTATAACCGCAAGCTCCTACAACACGCGCAACCCATCTAACGATCTGAACCCTTCACATGGACGAACGCGTAGTGGTAACTTCCGCGTCCTTCCCCCAACAAGTCCCGGACCAGTAAGAAGCTCAACCGATATTTCTTTGGCTCATTTTGTACCCAACGAGGAGAATGGCGAAGCTAGTGGCAATGCCGGACCTCAACAGGAAACGCACGACCAAAACCCACTGCATCTGCATCTTGAGGATGCGACAAACCCACCCCCTGAATATCAGAGCCCTGACCATTCAGGCAGCGAGGATGGTCGATATGGTAGTGATAGCGAGGAAGATACGCCTCTGATTCGCGTTATGAACCGTAGCCGGGGTAGTTCTTCAGCCACGGTTGTTCCCTCACGGCAAAGTCAAAGTCCACGTCAACCACCAGTACCTAGCTATAGCGATGCCATGAGACAAGGAGCTGGTCGGGATCGCAGTGATAGTGCACGATTACCGCCACCAAACCGAACACCATCCAACAGACCTCGCAGTAGCACTTCTGCTTAAGTAGGCATGTTAATGCGACCTGCTGATTGACAAGTTTTATACATTTACTTATGAACGTCTGAACATGACACTCAAGACGAACGACGATGCTCAAAGATGCAGCACCGACGACATATGATACCGGAGTTGACAGGACCAATCCATACATGATCCATTTCAATCGTTTTTTTCTCGCACAGGCGCCTTGGAGTTTTGAGCATTGACAGGCGCACGTTTCCGAGGTAGAAGAGCCTCCAAACGGTCGGCTAGTCGTATTTTTTATTTGTATTTTTAGACGGGAAATTCGGTTCGATCTTGGGGTAGTGAACCGGCTGGATTTGAGTTCCTGGAACGGGGACCGGAATGGAATATTGATACCAACAACCTGGATGGATTCGCGCTCCTTTTTGTTTTGACGCTTTGTTTCCTTTTATGCATCGTCCACCACTGCTTATCCGGGACTGTTCGATGAGTGGGCGGATGTTTGGATAGTGCTTTACGCGCTCATAGCCAGAGGGCGTTGATATTGGATGAGGCGTTGGTAGCCGCCTCTTGATGAAAAGGGCCACTTGAACTTTTCAGGGAGTGGAAGTAGTTTCAACATGAATTCCAAACCATATGCTGCTTCACGTTTGCAGATCTGATTAAAATGAAGTAAGGTGACAGGAAATGGCCCATTTGCATTAAATGTATCCGATGTTGGCTTCAGCAGGTTGGTTGTTTTACAGCAACAGCATGGTCATGGCCATAAGTGTCATACCCTTAAACAAAGATCTTCTCATCAGTCATCACATTCTCGAACAATTACGTGTGATGCTTATGCAACACAACAGCATCTAACAAGCTACAAAGCCATGATGTTGACGTGTGGTAAACAACACAGCCTTATTCAACGATTAACCACCCGTTCCTAAGTCTACGTCAGCGAGAGCTGCTCGCCAACGCTTCATAGAGATGCAAAATAGTCCTCACCCACCATGCAATTACTTCTAAGCTGCAACCACCTCCAAACGCAATCATAAAATACTGGTGATGTATGGCTTAAAATCGCGATGCATATAACTTGTGAGCACGTAAGTTAATTTATATAATATCCATGGTGATAGGAGGAGCGAGGTTTCCGTACAGTTGTGTTTGGTGAAATGTACCTCTCATATGAGGCACTTACCACCCAAGTCTAACCCATGGTGCTGTTCAGAAAAATAGCGGCGATGAAGAGCCCAAACGCTCCAACTCGACTCGAAATGAATAGAAAAGATTTTAAAAATATTTAGATTCATAATACAAGATAGCTACAGAAGTCTCAGGTGAATCTATAAACAAGTGGTGCTTGGAGTGTGTAAATTCGCAAAAGCTTATCATTTGATTGATGTGCTTAAGATGACAGGTACCTGCTTGGCTTAGTCCTCAATCTCTTTGATTTGTGACTTTATGAACACCGTCACGCAACATATCATATCACATTCATATGGAAAAGCATAGCAGATGCAAATAATGTAGACTGTCAATTAACCTCCGGGCAGAACGTGCAAGGACTGCCATTAGACGTCGACCTTTCCTACATATCCAAAATCATGACAAGTATACAAACAAGCAGTCTATCCTCACGATATCCATCGCATGTTTCGCATCATTCAAGAGTACATATCCAGCCATGGCTTCTCATGTATAGCCAGGTGGTTCCAAGCTAAAATTCAATTGTGCTTCTGTCCCGTGTTATTCCATCGCTGCCCCAGGCTCTGCGAAGAGTCGGGCGCGTTAAGCACCTATCCCAAGCAAACATAAAACAATAAAACGTGATCAAAAGCGCCAAACAAATGCTGTCTCAAAACTCCCATCAAACGCCAAACTTTTTCCAGGGCGCAGTAAAAAAAACAAAAAACAGTCGCTATGCTTTCCGGATACGGTTCTTCCGCCATCGTTGGTGGAAACCGTAAGGAGTGAATTCTATAACCGATCGAAATTTCATAAATCGTCATAAAGGAGTGTCTATCGGGTATCATTGTATGAAGGAATGTCGTTCCTCTAGTGGATATCGAAAGGAGTGTGGAATGACATAGCACGTCCAAGTGCGCATGTCAGTCGAGTAGTAGGGAGTGTCAGCGATATTAACGCGAGGTTTGAGTGTAGCGAGCGTTGAAGGAGTGTGATATACATGGCGCCTGCGTCGTTTTTCAGAAAAAGCAGAAGATCGAATTAAACAATAACAGTAAAAACCAATCGGTGGTGAATCGAAGTCGGACTTGGTATCAGGTGGCTCGGCGTCGGGTATTGTCGTCATATTGGTGCATCACAGGAGGTCGTGCCAAAGGAGAAGGTGGGTGCGGAGAAGAGGACATGGACGAGGTATGACGGTGTCGTGGGAGCGGCACGTTCGACGAGACGGGGGATTCGGGGAGAGGAAGCATGCCGAATTGCTCCTGTTTAATATACGGAGATTGGGTGGTACTCGTCATGGAAGTCATGTATAGACTCGGGTCCTCTGGAGGCGGGTATGTAGACGTCGTGTTCATCCTGGGTGGTCAAGGTCAATCCCCTAATGTTCTTTGTGTAAAATTGAGCCAGTGGTCGTCTCGAGGAGCCTAGATCCACACAGCCTGGACAGGAGTAACGAACCCGACGCCATAGTTTTGAGGGGAGTCCTGAATTGATGAGGAGGGCCCGCCTTGAAGAGTGTTCATGTCCCATGATCCATACTCCTCGGTATCGCTGTATGCGACAGAGCCCTCGAAGGTCGAGGATGCCGGGCTGTAAGCTCCATTATACGCCGGTGAGGGTACGTTAAGATATTGCTGGCTTGGATACGGTGACAAGACCAGGGGGCTCACGGCAGAAGGCGGTCCTGATGCATTGAGCATGGGCATTTCCTCGGTGCTGTAGCTGAAAGCAGGGTTCCCATACAGATACGACTCATGGGTAGGCACCTCCTCGTGAACTGTGAAATTGCGAGGATTGAATTGAGGGAAAGAAGGGGTTCTTTCGGGGTGCATCCATCCCATGCGCGATCGGAACTGGCTAACTGTATCAATGGGGAACTCCATGAGGGTCAGAGGAGTTTGCATCTCGTTTCCGGTACCAGAAACATTTATCGACATGAGTCGCCGAGCGATCTCTTCAACCGGAGAGATAGACAGACTGCCGAAGTAGGCGGCACCAATTTCGGGGAAGAGTCGTTCCATAAGGAGAGCCACGGTATACAGGTAAGCAATGATGACTAGCGAGTTGGGGGAGCCATGATAGTTTTGTAGGTAACCCACGGGCATCCAGAAAAGCCATTTGCGAAGAGGTTGAAGGCGCTCAAATTGCTGGGCAATGGAGAGGGTAGGGCTGATTTTGCGGGAGCCTCGTAGGAAGCCAATGAGATGCTGAATCTGTGTGGTATCCTCCTTGTGGTACTTGAGGTGTGCCTCAACCTTCTGAATTTGCTCGAGTGTGCGCTGGTATGCCTCCAGATCCTCAGGGCGAGGTTGGCTTGGGCGATGGTCCTTTCCGGGGGATGGCGGGGCGGTTGGGAACGTGCTGCTCTCGGCGATAAAGTCTCCGAACTGGGATTCATGCTTCCAGGGGTCCATGGCATCAATAACCTATGAATGTGTCAGTGGAGTTTTACTATTGCAATCATGTAAACTTACCGATGAAGTGCCTTGCATCAGCTGGGTCCAGCTACGCCTAGTTATGCTGTTAGTGCCATTCACTGGACTCAGGGCTCATGATACTTACCAGTCAGTGGCTTGCCAGGAGAGAACGAGGGAGGCAGCGAGGATAGCATCCGATGTCTCTCGGGAGAAAGAGCCAATGGCCTCCTGGAGACCCTTGAGAGCAATGCCGCGGTGTTCGTAGGCCATGCTGCCAACCAGAGGGCAGTCAGTGAGGAAAGCAATGTGCATAGCAGAGAAAGCGAGCAAAGCGTGCATCACATAAGGGGTTGTGGCACCAATTCGAAGAAGCCTGGGGCTTAAGTTAGCATTCATGATTTTAAAGTTGTACGAGTTTAACATACGTTGGAATATGGCGAGTCCAGAGGGTGAAGTTGTTAGCATCGATGGTAGCTAGCTGGTAGTAGAGCGTCGCAACATGGTAGATCAGACGGAGATCTTCGACGGAGTACAGATGTGGCATGGGGGCAGGGTAGATTCCCAGGCTAGGAAGTGGGAAAATGCCTGTCGCTTGCCATTCAGCGATGGCAGCTTCAATCTGGGGCGTCCACATCAGGTCGGGCTTGTCGGGAGTGGTAGAGCGCTCAGCATCGGGAACCTGGACGTCGTTGTAAGGACATCGAATCTTGTGCTTGGTGCAGTTCCGGCTTCATTTGTTAGCTTGAGAGCAATAGATATCATTCTGAATACAACTCACCATTGGGGGAAATTTTCATCGCATCGGATATGGCGACGCTTGCTTCGAGGGACTGTCAGTATCGTATCAAGGCCTAGGGGTTTCATGGGCCATACCAGGTATCACAGCCCTTACGAGACTTGGTGTGGCTTCGGCGAGGAGGACCACCACCGGGACCAGCCATTTTGCAAATTGTTTAAAGGTTACTGTAAGTGGTAGAACTGTTGAGTGAGTAAGTATAAGCACAGTTTCTCATAGGGCTCAAGTGACATACGCGAAGTGATCCACAAAGACAAGCTTGTGGATTTATAGCGAATGTTGGAGTGGCCAGGGCAGCAAGTGATCTGCCAAGTCAATCGGTTTCCAGGAATCGATCCGAGGAGTCCGAATTAGTGTTGTTTTGTGGATGGGAGTCTCGTGATAGACAACAATTCAGCGTAGAGGCGTCGAGAGGCAGGTGAAAGTCGAGGATTCAAACTTATACACGAAGGGCTTCAACAATCTAATTTGACTTAGATGCTCGATGGACTCTACGAAGCAAGGATGGCAAGGGCTGAGTTGAAGGTATATCTAGAACTTCAGCCAGTGATGCTGCGTGATTTGAGAGTTGTCTATATCCAAACTTCCAAACGGATGGTAGCGATCGAATATGGCGGTTGATTTGGGTTCCGTCCTTTCAAGAGGATTTGCGATAGCTCTGGAAGCGAATGTAGGTATGCAGACGTGGGGATATCAACTGGGGGTGGAATCGAAAGCCGAGATGACCATGTAAGTACGCTTGAGAAGCCTCGTTTCCAATTTAGAGCCGGCAGTCGATTTTTGACAGATTGTGTTGGAGCCAAAATGGTTTTAGTGCAAGCGTTTGGTCTCTATCTGACAATTTGTCTATGCAAGACGGTTGTCCCTGATTATCCACAATGGGAAACAATTGAATATCCAGAGATACGGGTTGAGAAGCGTATCGTGAAGGAGGATCGTTGTTCCAGAACCAAAGCACCGTAAGATAAAAGCGAGTGACAGGAGTCGACGAGGACTTCCTAAAAGAGTTGAGAGAGGTGAGGAGGGTGAGGAGGATAGCGAACGTGGTGTTGACTTGTAAAGACAAAGATGTTTGTTGTAGATGACCAAAAGGGAATCAAGAGGGGATCCGGGAAAGAGCTGGGGACGGAGGCATTGTTAAATACAAGCGGACCTAGTTAGCCTACAGGCAGGTGCGATGCGGGAGCAGCTCAGATGGGGGAGGGGAGGAGCAACCGGGGTGTAGGCCTGTGAGGTGAGGTGTGGGAGTGTAAGTAAGGCAAGGCAGGCAGGTAAGAGTGGGATGGAAGGGACGGCTGGAAGGCTGTGTAAGGGTAGGTACCTACGGTGTTGTACTGTCTGTACCTTACTGTGAATTACAATACACACAAGAGTGGGAAACAACAGTAAACTGTAAGGTGAGGTAAGAGTGTGCCATGTGCCATGCAGCCTAGGTGGTGCCAGCAACAGCGTCAGTGCCAGTTCACCAGTCCTAAAAGCGTACAGCCGATGGGCACCCACCAACAACAAGCCAGCCTTAGACTCTCGTTTACCTCCTGTGCTTGAGCCTGAACAGCTTAGTATAGCATAACATCAGAATCACCAACGACTACACTACTACAAGACCTAACCTGCCATTCAAAAGCGCAGGAATGAGCCGAGGGAACATCAAGACAAGCGGCGAGCTCGGCCTCAGACTAGGGGAATAGTGGGCTGTGGAGTGCGGGCCCCGGGACTACGGCAGCGGACAGCAATGGACGAGTCCCAATGAATCGGACGCTGGCTCTTGGCCATGAACCCGGAGACTGGAGTACAGACAGCTGTAACTCTGCGATATCCGCGCCGCCTGCCTCAAGAGTAAGCTTGCGCCGGTGCGGTATTGGTGCTGGTGCTGGTCTACAAAAAAAGACAATAACCAAGACGCTAGAAATGGGGGTGTGGTCCAGTGCCAAAACTCGGCCAGGGGGGGCGTCTGCAGCCTCATCAGTAATAGGGCCGCTCTTCAAAAGATCCCTGGGCTGGGCATCTGTCATAGTCGAAAAAAATAAACCCCATCCATCTGTTTGCGGGTTCTCTAGAGAAGAGCATCGGCCATGGACCATTAACCTTAGTAACACGTCCCGGCCATGCTAGATCAGAGGGTCGTAGGGTACCGTAAGGATTGGTCAAGGAGCAGAGGTAACCTTCTAAGCGACAGAAGGACTGCGGAGAATGTAGGGGTGCTGAAGCAGCAATTGGAGATGCTTAGGCTAGGCGTCGGTTCGGTAAACGTAGGACGGATCCATACCTGAAGACAACATCGATCCATACCAACATTGCCAGGAGCTTCTGCTGTGCTATTTTGGGGAGCAGGCGATTGGGGATGGTTCATTGGTGGCCGGGCGACCTTGCTGGCTTGTGCTCGTCCCATGGTTCTACACGACCGCCGAGATGGTACTGCAATGCAATGCTTCCCTTTCTTTACATGGAGTCATGGACGGAATGTTCCTGAAATCATGAGGTTTGAGTCTGGCCGAGATGGTGGTGGTGGGTAGAAACCCAGTCCAGCCCAGAATGGGTAAATAATAGCAATGAAGCAGCAATAATAAAACACAAATACAGCAACCGAATGCGAGTACAGTAACGATGAGAGATAGTGGCGGACGGTGGTACCTACAGAGTGGTGAACAGCGCCCAGTCACCTAAAGTTTTCGGCTTTCCAGCTTTCAACAGGTGGATTGTCTCGCCATCCAAGCCATTCAGCTGCAGCAAACAGCAGGTATTCATTACAGTCCAGTGAACGAATAGAGAAGCTACAGCATGTCAGAAAACCTGAGACCCATGCACGAGGGGGCAAAAATAAATTTGTCAAGTCGACGGGGCTGGGCTACGGAGAATTATCATAAATCACCCTAGCTTGTCTGAATATTTTCATCATCTAGGACCTCAGTCAAAGGATTTTTGCCATCCCCAATACCAGTTGGAAGGCAAACAGTCAGAAAATGGCGGCCGAGATGCAACCTTGCACGCGGAGGGCATGACGCACATGGCCCAGGGTCAAGGGGTTAGGTAGAGGGTTTCATTGTCTTAGATCGTTGAGACTAGTGTCCGTCCTCCGCTTTTCCGCGGTGGCCGGAAAGAAGCTGAGACTTCTTTTGCAAGAGACAAGAAAAGACAGGCAGAGGCGAGAGAGGACCTGCCTGGATGTGTTAGGTTGCCAAGGAGCTCACAACAAGTGTTGACTAACCAAACTGAAGTTCGAACGAGGGAAAGACAAGAAGGGTGACAAAAACACTACGTAGAAAAGTAAAAATAACTTTACATGTCCGTGCTTTGAGCTGCTCTCTTCCTAAAGTCCCCTGGGGTTGTGGACGTTGAGAGTGCGCCCACTGAATTTACTCGAAGAGCACTTTTTAGTCACCCTGGTGAGTGACAAGTTGGCTTGCTCAGTGGAAGCTATGAAAGTTAGGCTGGACTGTGCTACGGTGCCCGTGGATCCCGGCCCATGGCTCAACTTGGTTCAAGTAGCGGTTTTGTCTTCTATTCGCTCATTTTGTCCTAAACTCGAGCCGCTGATTGGCTCGAGCGTTTACGACAGGGCGAAACAGCATTGGGATGGCGGGCTCTCAGGCGGTGGTGGACGGGGCGTCGGCATCATAGACCAGAGACGGGCAAGCCGGGGCCGCCGGTAGTTGAAGCTTTGATATCGGGTCCCTGCAAGACTGTGCTATCCTATCTCAAATCCAAACAAATTCGGTCCAGTCCAAAGCTTCAAAGGACCCTGTCCAGAGTAACGGTCAGGCTGGGGTCGAAACAATTTGCCTTGCATTGCATTACAAGCGCCATCTCAAGTGGCGACATGTCCAGAAACGGCACACTTCACGCTGAGGCTCGAGATCAGAGTATGGAGATTATCTATAAAAAGCGACAGTCTAACCAGACATGGCATGGTCTTGGATGAGTAACACTGGAACGTTACTTACGGCCCACCGTAAGATAAACGCCGCACGAATGCTTTCACAGTGACTGGTTTCGCTTCCATCGTGGTTTGTTTGTTGTCTATTTCAAAATCTTTGGCTCGTGTTGCCTTGTCTCGTCTTACAGCTGAGACAAAGCCACGGGCCGCTCCCACGAGTATCTCGTTTCTGCGCCTGTCGAAGCTCGAAAACACAACACCATGACGTCGTTGGTCAGTGAGGTCAGGTAAGGATCTCAATGTTGTGGTAGCAGTAGCAGTAGTAGTAGCAATTGTAGGCGCAGTCATTGACAGTCTAGGCTTATCTTGACCCCGTCTTACACCGTTCCCCGTCATCATTTCTCATCACAATAAGGTACTCACTCATTGTTTTTGTCAACCTAGCATATTCTTCTATCATATGAACTTTTGTAATAGAGGAGCCGGAAAGTTACATGCAGCATGACATATCATCCATGGTTATTGATAGACATGATCCTCCCGCTCCCAAGGTTTCTAGACGGGATTACTTCGGGTATGCTGTAGATCGTGCGTCGTCCAGGGTGTCGGCGTATTCGGGCTTCTTCCTCTGGTGCAACACTCAACCACAGGCTTGGGCCTTTCACAGGCTGTCGAGAAACGTATCGCAGACCTATGGCAATACCTTGCGCCGCAAGGATAGCGACCAGAGGTTTAGCTCAAAACACCTGACCGAGTGCGCCAAGGGGCTTTGTATAACTAGAGAAAATAATTTTTCCTGACCGCAAAATGAAGCTATTTCTAGCCATGGTTATCACTGCTCTGAAACTTCGTTCAGTGATACGTCCAGAAGCGGAAACTCGGGGTAGTAGTCTATATCGCCCGATTATATGACAGGTTTGCTTTCCATGCGCAGGGCCCTGTCGCTTTGGCCGGCTGTTCTAGCTTCATCTTTCATTCATCGCCTGGTCCCTGTTTCTGTCAGGAAGTATGTCTCCGGCTCTATGGGCAGCGTAGCATCCGCTTCATGATTCAGTGGTGCTTTTGTAGTTCAAGTTCGGGACTTGAAGATAGTTTAGGAACAACGTTCTCTTAGCATTGGTACCTTGTCCGTCAACCTCTCTGACCCTGCACGAGACAAGGACAGGGTGAAGAGGGAAAACAGCAAAAGCCTTGACGGGAGAACAAGACTGATCACATGATGTCTCCTTGTTTTCCAAAAGGGGACTACCGTAGTAACCGTCATATATTGCGTGCGAATCAGAAGCGATTCACAGTTGCATGGACATCTGACAATTTAAGTGCACGAATAGGAAGCGAGAATAGCACCTTGTAGGGCTAGTAGCTTCCCCTACCTTGACCTCGTTGCTGTTTGTAAATGGAAAAGTCTGGAATCTATCATAAGACGGAAACTCGAACTTGAAATGAAAGAAAGTCAAAACTTGGCTGAAACTAAATGACAAATGCTAACACAAGAGTATGAGCATTATCCACTTGGCCAACAAAGCCATCCCTCGGGAGGACTGATCTAGCAAAACTCTCAGTCAAAATAATGAGAATGGTCTCGGGGAAACCAGCGGAACCTCCACCAAGGATAGGCAGAGAAAATGGAGTAGTGCATGAGAAGCTAAAGTTGCCTATATGGGAAAAGTCCCGCGTGGTCTGAGATAGCATATGGATAGTGACATATCGAACGTTCGCGAGGGATGAACTACTAAAATAGAGCACCAAGACGCTGGGAATTTAGCATGGTCAAAACTTCGTGCATGGATGATGGTACAGGGGTTTTCTGTTCGGAGCATTGTAACCTCCCAGGAATCGGTCTTTATTCCCCTTGTTGGAAATCCCTTGCAAAGGGTCCACTGGTGCTTCAGATTGATTAATGCTAACCCTATGTAAATTGCAAAAGAGGAAGTTCATGGCAGTGTTTCAAAAGGCAACGACTTGCATGATCATCGACATGTACCTCGGTAATCACTGCGGGTGATGGAAGTATCATAGTCTCGCCCACCACCAGTCACAAGAGAGTTTCCGTGCTCACAGTCTATTGATTGTTAGCTTGATACCTGGTCAATACTGAATTCATTGTGGACTGTGTTGTTTGGTTGCCTGTCATTGGTATAGCCCTGCGCCCTGGTCTCGAATCTAGGTAGTCAACAACATCAATGCATGACTTGCATGTGTCCATCTTGCGGAAAAACTCCTTGAAAAGTCCTCTGGCTTGCAGTTCAGTGTTGCACAAGCAAGACAAGTTAGTCAGTGGCTGCAGATCACATTGAGTTTCGTGCGGGCGCCTCACCATGAGCTGTTTATGAGATAAAAGGCTGTGGCTGTATATACTCGATGAGGAATAGTCGAATGGAGACCATTTCTGCTTAGTGTTCGGTAGTTTTTAGGCCGCCCTCGGCCTAGGGGCTTCTAGAAGCAATCCGCGAGGTCTGGTCTGGTTACCCACACTCCAGACTCTCCGTGCTGTACGATTGCACTGCGGAATGACACCGCGGAAGAATTTGAATGAGGCATTGTTTGTTGTTCAGTGTCTCACGGCCCACAGCAAACAGCACATTGCAAACCTGTTCGGTTTTGCAGTTGCTCAACAGATGTACTGCGCCAGTTGCAGTTATGCTTTGGGATCTGACCGATAACCATTTTAGATTTAAGGCCCTTTAGTTTGAGGGCGTAGGGGTGTCGACTCACAAAGCTGAAGCTGGATATGCATGAGGTACTGTACGTACTCTGCAGGTGGTGACCACTTCTGCCTTATTCGTGGGATGTTGATTATGAATCATGGAAGTCAATTGCTTGTGCAGGAACATTTTGTGCAATGACAACTGAATCAAGCGCCTTCCACAACTTCATTCTCGGGGAAAGAAACAGAAATTGATATTCATGTGTGCCTCGGGTCGGCGCCTAGGTACCTAGCCCACCACCTTCCCCTCTTCTGTTGTGAGCGTCGTCGCATCATCATCATCATCATCACCAACAAAAATATGCATCATTTCGCTTTTTCTGCCGCCACTTAGCTCACCCCTCTTTCACCTTTCAAATACCTCATGAACACATCAGATCAGTACATCAGATCAGCAGGGGATCATCTTCAATACTCAATCAAAACAGACAAAACCTCCGATGCTTTCTACCAAATTGAGCATGGATCAAGACAAAGCAATATCAGAATACATAGTACATACAGACAACATCAAAATGATCGACAGGTCCTGACACCAAGTTTTAAGCCACCCCACGCCACGACTACCTAGCTTCATCCGACACTGTTGTTCCCGAAGTCACACATCCCTCAAGATCGGGCTCATCTACTATAGTACCAAGCAATCAAGCGCCTTAAGTGGCATTTTCTCCCGCCTTGGTCCTTTCTTATCATGCCGCGGTCGCCCAAGAAGATCGAATTTATCAATGGCTTAGGAAGTTCCGCCAAGCCTCTTTGATTGCTTTGCGACCAAGCTAACTCCCCACCTGAATTCGGGAAACTCAAGCCCCGCTCTGAACGGTGGGGCGGATTAAAAACTGTATGTCTTCAGACTTTTGGTCAGAGTACCATTACGCTTGCTTGTCGAGGCTGAAAATTAGTCTATCGGTACACAACTTTTGTGATGGGACACTGGTTCTAGGCGATGGTCAACTCCTTTCTTGTTCTAGTCTGAATCCTCCGTTATAAGTCCCACAGTTGAAACAGCGTGTTTAACTGACTTCGGCCGATGACTTGCCAATCTGTCCACGAGTGTCCATCTCGGCCGAAAGCGCTACCAACGCAATTGTTCATTGGTTGCGCAACTCAACCAGACGACAGGTTCAATGGCGACTTGAAAGAAAACACTAGCTCTCATCTGTGGCCGTCCCCAGATTTTAGGGCTAGCATAGCGCTATGAGGTCATAGACCGACGAATTTGACCATCACTCTCGGTCTCAGGGATTTAAATGACCCCGTCGTTCCGACAACTTTTTGCCCAGCTGGCAGGGATTAATGTGTCCTTTTTCATACAATTGCGCTCGTGGAGCAGCTGACTGGGCCCGCTTATCGTCTTCCGATAATTGAGCTACATAATTGTAAGTTCCTGTTAAAGTGTCAGCCTTCAGTTCCTCTCGGCGTGCTGTTGTACATATCCTGTTGGAGGGCACAACTACGGTATCTCATGAGGCATGCAACCTACGGCAGCTCCAGACTAAAAGTCAGGGTATGCTAAGGACCCCGGCCCCTGGCTCAGATATGGCTTCAAAATGAATGTCTTTGGAGCTTCTGTTTGGCTGAAAATACAAACCTCGTGTCCTGAAATGGGATTTCCCCTGGGGAATTGGCCCGTGAAATAAGGACATTTTGAAATATCCATCGCCAAACCACATTTCCGCTCCAGACTATCAGACTAGCCTCACTGCCTTGCCATGATCGCTCCCGAATACGTTCACGGCAAGGAGAGATCAACAAATCGTCATGGTGCACCCTGGTAATAGTCAATACTCCAGTCCTTTCCAGGCTATCCCATGTCATTTAACGCTCAAGATCATCCCTGACGTATGATCCTCTGGCCACGATGTCATTACCAAATCTGGTCTGGCTGAAGCCTAAGGAAGGCTGGTCGCTGCTCAAAATAGATGAGGCCTGACTCGACAACGACGCCTACAAGCCGTTCTGTTATCTGTGCTATTCCAGCTGTATGTTTCAGATCTATCACCAAATTATCCGCCGTGGAACCAAGGGCGCTCGCTACCTACAGTATGTTTGCTATCCTGAGGAATGTCGTTGATTGGGAGTTAAAAAGAGCAAGGGTTCTTCAAGCAATCAGAACCCTTCAAACGGTACACAATATCACCTTTCTTAGCGCACGGTATGACCTCATATCCCGTTATAGCAGCCGGCAGGTCGAATTGAGAAGGGCTAACGCGACATTTCTTAATTGTCTCAAACATTCCAGCTAAGGCCACACTGTGAGAAATTGACAGCCAAAGCGGTGAGAAGATCAGCATTGAGAGCTTGGTGTTCCTGAAAAGCTGAACCTTTGTGCATCGCACCACCTTTTTAGCCTCTTTGAAAAGACGCTAGTGAAGCATGTCCCGTATAGCTGGGAGGCACGGAAGATCGAGATGCATGCAGACCGACGATCCCTTTGGGATCCACGCCCGGCTTAGTTTCTCTATCAGTACAGAGCATAGGACCCTGGTTGTTGTCATCTCGCACTATCACCCAAAAGATCCTCAATGGGGTCGGATCTGACACTCACGAGTCTGAGTAATATCAATGCTGAACATACCCACCTCAACTCGAAAGCCAGATGCCTCAGCTCATGGCTAACTCTCCCTTCTCATGGGGAATCTTGAACTTCATGACCCGTCGGAGCCGCGGCATTCTCGATTTACCTAAATTGGACAAATATTGGGTCCATGCCAACGGTCCCCACACGGATCCGCAGGTCTGCCGAGAATGTGACACCTTCGGGCATTCAGACTTGATCAACGGGCTTAAAGAAGGAGCATTGCAATGGGTTCGAACGTCTCGCATTGTTGCAAATACTCCCCGAATCAGGATTGGGGAGCGGCCCTTGCAACCAACTCAAGACCATCATATCCTCGGCAGGTGATTCATCAACAAGTTCAGCGACTCCGATCGCATCAACCCCACCGCCTGTGGTAACAACAGCCATAATAGTCAAGCATGCCTCTGATTTGTTGAGGCATATTCAAAGGCTGGTGCCGCAAGATATGCCGCATGATAATAATAGAATATTGTTCCCGGTCCTGTCCTATGGGAGAGATATGAGCAGTCGTTGACAACCGCAAGTCTCCTGTCAAGCCTATCCTTCATCCATAAATTCCCTGAGATGAATATCTATCTATCTTAATAACAATTACGGGCAAATTAATGATTCGATAAATTCAAGACTTCCAACGACTGGTTGGCATGTTCTCGGCTTTTGCTGAAATGGTAAAGAGGGAGGAGACACACCCCCAAGGACATGATCATCTGTCTGGCAGTCAATACATTTTGCCTTGGTAATTCAGTACTTCAAAGGGCGGTTTGGATGGACCGCACTTTTGACCTGTAACACCTCGACTCTGGTACAACTATATTCTGAAGACTCTGGCGTGATACATGGGAGCTCGGGTTTGCGATGTTCAAATTGTATGCTTCAGGTCCGACTTCGTCCGCACAATGTTTCCAAACTTGAGATCAACAAAAAGCCGAGGCTGGTGAGGTCTTCGGGGCAGTGAGTATCACAGATCAGCATCACTTCACAGGTTGTCCCATGACCTGTCTCAGTGAAGTGACTCCTAGCTTGACTTGTCAACTTCAGAAAGATGGAACTAAGTGAACCCCGCGACAAGGGTATAGATCATTTCAAACTGCGTGCATATGACCTGACTTCTACTGAGTACTACTGACAAACATAGAGACTTGACTACAGACTGGGTTCCAGATGATATGATGCCCCTCCAAACTTGAATAGCAAAAAAACCCTAGACTGCCGATCGCATTTGAAGCCGGAAAAGTCCGGCCCTATAGTGAAAAGAAAAAATTCTTGGCCATCAACATCGACAATTTGTATCAGATTGGATAATGTTGAACATCAACAGCGCACATTTTCTCAGTCTATCTATGGGATAGCTCACTTGCGCACCAATAGACGAAAGAGACGAGGTTGGAAGAGGCTGATCCCTTGAGGAAGCTAGTGATTGAATCTGTGTAGGGGCGTCGGCAAACCCGCGCCGCGGGATCAAAGCCGACTGACATGACTTACTGGAAAAAGATGCAACGCTCGTGGCAGAATACCTACTGTACCTATGGACGCAGGGACGAACAAGAATGACATAAATGGCTGGGCCTCAGGGTCTTTCGATGGCGACTTACAGTAACGTATCATTTGGAGATCTCAGTGCTGAGTCGGCGACTGAGGCCATCACATCAGGGCGAAGCTAGTTGGTGATGCGGACCCAAGGCCACATGGCATACAACGGCGCCTGACCAGGAGGTTCTGACGAGGAATGGCATTGCAGTCCTTCAATCTCTGCCATTAGCAAGGGGCCATACCCAAGATCATGGGTCAAGTTTCATCGGCAACAACTGGTTTCGCAAATGTTACTGTTGTAGCCAGAAGCCCATACGGACACTGGAGATGGCCCACAGCTCAGACTTTGCTTGCTTGCTTGCTTGGGCTTATTGCCAGAGTCTGAACTAGCCGGTTCTTGACAAAAGCCCGCGCCGTGCCATGGGTAGCAAGCAAGCATGTATGTCACCAACAGCCTCGCAAGATCATTTTTCTTGTTTCCCACGAATTGGTTTTGCCTGTTTGTTAGTGAACCAGCCACTCGACTCGACTGTTGAAATGACGATGCCCAAAAATGCATTTGTTATTCTAGACCAGCCGATGGCTCACATCGTTGGACAGGGTTGTTGAATAGGCTAGGCAAGAAGCTGCCAGGGTTCTCTGTTCGAATAGGGCGTCAGAATGGGGAAAATGGATCCCGGGGCGGACCATGCCATGCATATGACAGGGGTGCTAGTGCGAGGCTGAGCTATTAATGGCGACACGGACAGGGGACTACGACGCGGTGTGGGCTGCTTCTCCAATCAAGACCGATGCATTTAGAGCCAAAGCTTAAACGGCACAGCAGCAGCAGCGGAAGCTCTGGTCTGGTGGTGGTTTCACTAGGTGAGACTGAGAGGAGTCGCTTCTTCTCACTTGCTCTCCTGTTATGGCTTGGCTTGGCTTGGCTTGGCTTGGAGAGAAGTAGTAATGCCAGGCCAGGCCAGGCCATGATAGAACAGGACAGAACAGGGTCACAAGATTGAGGTTTTTCTGGACGCCCCTATCTGATGATTGATCACGGATTTTTTCTACCAACCGGTCTGAACGTTGACCGAGACGTTAAACTTTGGCCCTGATTATTGGATATCGTGAGCCTCATAATGACCTTGACGTTAACTGTGGCCCATAGACTGTGGACCAGGCCATGCAGGGTCCGGTGAGCCTACTCCGGTTGCCGAGTAGATATCTACATTCTCCCATACCCATGCCATATCAGGGAGACCATGTCACTCGCTGGGTGGAATGACACGGATAGTTCCCGAAGCCAGCGGTGACGGCTATATCCTGCATCCAGACGGGTCGATGCATCTCAGCTATGGAAGCCTGCAAGAACAAAGCAAGCCACCAAGATAAATTTAGCTTCTACATATCCTAGTCGAGGCAAAGAACCAACCACCTGTCCATAGACAAGAGTATTCAGGAGACCTTGTTCTCCCTGCATCTTCCCGCAGCCATGAATCGAATAGACCATACGGAGTCCCTGTTGGTGAGTGTACGTCACGATACACGGGGCCATTTATGTCCAGCCTTACGAGTATTGTGACGATGAGGCCGTGCAGCGGCTTATCGTTTATGGCATTCCAAGCGTCTCCATGGTCAACTGCTTTTCGGTCGAGAGTTCGCCGACGTGCAGACACCTTCAAGAGCATCTCACCGATTTCCAGGCGGTGAATGCAGGCTACGCGAGTCATAGCCGGAGTCCAATTTATACATAATTGATTCGTGGTGGAATTGTTATTATTCAACAGATCAGGAAGTTCATGATTGCCTGGCCTCTGTCTAGTTATCCTCGGTATATCTCTGGCTTTCCTTTGACCAATATCGCCAAGAGGTTGGGCCTTTTGTCTCCGCCATCGAGCTTCATTTCCCCAGCGTCTTCGCAGCGTCTGTGTGCTTGCCCGGTATGGCAAGTAATTCGTCTATACGGGTAATCCATATCCAAGACTATTGATAGAATGATAGACTAAAAAGATCGTCGAAACTCTTCGGCTCCTTGACTAGCAGCGACTCGCGTAGCTAGCGAGTTCCTGGGCTAGGTTCGCGAAAGTCAAAGCACCTCTTCCCAACACCTTTTTTGTCGAATCAAGTCTTTCAATTGCTGGTTCCAGGAACTTTCCTCCAGAAGCGGAAACTAGAATAGGGGCGATCTTCCGTGTCTCTCTAGTGTTGATAGGCAGGTATGCGAAACTCCGGCAGTCGACTGCATCCTCACGATAACTTCAGGGGTTCAAGGAATGATCGACTCTGAATGCCGACACGAGTCCAAGGAAATGGGGCATAATGAGCTATGGTATCGACGCGAACAGCGTGGTCTTGGCAAATTGCGAGAGTCCAAGATGTCACTGCTTGTTACACCAATACTTTCACCGCAGAGGCCGACGTTGAAGACTAGGGATGGAACGGGTTTCTCTTGTCAATAAGGGAGTTATAGCGTGAATGACTTTACAGTTTCCTCAGAAAGGGAACGTCCTTGTTTAGGTGGCCTCCGGTGTGCATGAAACTTTGACAGAGTCAGTATTTGGTCTTTGCTGTCTATGGCCTCAATATACCGTCCCACGATTCATGAACGTTAATGTCAGAGCTCATGTGATTAAAATGATAGATAATGTAACGTTTCTTATGTGATGATCTAGGATTGATGCCCCATGTTTTTCTACTTGTTGATCGTAGTTGACCATAGTTACCCTACACCGTCGCCAATTTTCCTGGCACTCGCGAGTTGCTGATGAGTTGTCGATGCTCTAGACTTATAGACGCAAAATACTATTACGAAGATTTGTGATCCGAGTATCACTCAAATGCTGTATCATCGCTTTGTGGTTATGGAATGGCTCTAAGAGCAGAGTGCTACAGTGATGGTATTCTCCAGTTGGCGATCTTCCACACTTCAATGACATTGCTCCAGCTTGCAGCAGCACAAAATAACCTATCTATCTACCTCGGGCCCCATGAATGCCCATCGACTACTCCCATGAACCCGAGTACTTCTATCTACTTGTGGCATAACAGTTGCCATTCTCCCAGTCCCATATCCCAGGTCCATCTTCCATCAGGTATCTCTTCCTCCCAATATCGCGACCCTCGTCAGTTCGTACCATCATTCAACATCAATCAAAATGGTCCCAAGACTTTTCGTAAACCCCCTTGAACTTCGCCATGCAACCCGTACCATGCTATCTACTGCGATAAAAAAAAAGAATCAGTGCTATCTATAACTATGTAATAACGACGAACCCTCCACTCCCACTGCCAGCGTTGGTTGAGCTCAGCATTCACTCAAAAACAAGGTGACCGATTTCAGTCGCCAACCGATACTACAGAGTATAATACGACTCCAAGGCTTGTCGGTCCCGTTGCTGCATCTGGCCAACGAAGTTGCTAAATTCAGGAATTATTTGTTTGTAGATATCGATGACCTGGGCAATATTAGCTTGTAAGACATACAAACAACTACAATTGGAACTGACCTTCTGGAAGACATCATGCAATTCCTGTCTGACAGGGCTCTTAAGACCTATGTCACGATATCGGGCGATGGCCGTAAAATAATTGAGCAACTCCTTCTCCATGGCCTGAGGGTTTCGTCCCACGATCATGGAGAATCCCTTGAAAGCTGTCGCCTTTTCCTCGGTTGCCTCAACTTCGTTCATAATACTGATCCATTCCTCTGCAAAAGTTGAAAGATGAGGTCCAAGTTGATCTGAGTTGTTGAGACCGAGGCGTCCCAAAGCCATGGCGGCGTTTTCATTCAACGCTTTGGGGACGCGGGGGTTGGTCATGATCTCAACAAATCGTTGAAGAAGCTCTTGTACCCACGGACCCATGTTCTCCTTGTGTTGCATAGAAATTTCACCAACTGACCAGCAGGCGTTGTTAACGACGCCAAACCCGGCATCCATATCCTCATCAAGGACGCTATCCATATCAAGCTGCTTCAGCAGGATGGGGATGATTGTGGGAAGGTAAGGCTGTAGTAGAGGATAGACGTATCTAGCGCAATCTCCCAAAAGCGCATAGGCAGATTGTCGAACTTCATCAGTGGGGTCCTCCATACAGAAGCTAAGAAGCTCGAAGAAGGATTGCTGAGAGTTCTTGACCAGCGCGGCCGACTTGTCATCGTTGAGAGCCTGGACAATGGCACTAAGAAGATCCAGACTTGTAACGAGGAAGTCCTTGTCAGGCTGGTCGAGTATTGGGTTGCTGGCAGCGGCCAGAGTCTGCTCGAGATTGACATGGATAATGTTGACACATCGAAGGAAGATGGGCTCAGCATAGGGAGCGAACGCATCACCGAGTGCCATCGCCACATAAGAGAGGCACTCCAGGAGAGGGAACAACTCCCGTGACTGATCCGACACCCGGTTGTATCGGTCGATTAAGGCAGGCATCAGCTTTCCAGACAGCTCTGGTGAGGCCAGAACGGGTCCAATGTGCTCCGCAAGTGTCTGCACACAATCATAGAGGATGTACATGTTGCGATCCTTGTACTTGGCAAAACAGAGGACGAACTGTTGAATAATAGGGCCGCAATAAGGCTCAAGAATCTTGCCTGCCTTTTCCTCGAGGTTAGCAAACGCTGATGCGGCCGCTTCCTGCACCTTCTTGTTCTTGTCCAACATATGGCGGAGAATACCGTCCATCAAAGGGAGGAAGAACTGATCCTTGTCCTTGTCCTCCAAATTGGCAGCCCATGACGAATATCGGCCGAGAGTCCAGCAAGTGATCTGTCTAACAACAGGCTCTGAGTCCTCGAGCAGAGAGATTAGATAAGGCACAAGCTCAGGCAGGTGAGGAACAACAACGTCCATGCATCCATCAGCAACAGCACCCAGGGCCAGAACAGCGGCCTCTCGCTGGGGCCACTCGTCGTGCTTCAAATGCTGTGACAGATAGGGGAAGATAGCCTCGAAGACAGGAGCTTGGAAGTCGCGGGCAAAAACGTCGAGAGCGGCGGCGGAGCACTTGCGGATGGTCCATCGTTCATCGGGGTTGGCGTCGTCGCCGTCATCATAATCATCGATTTCTCCCTCCTCAATATCGTCGTCCATGCCGCCGAGCTTCTCGAAGCCGTTTCCATTCTGGGATTGATCTGCGGAGTCGCTGACCTCCCCGTTGGCTTTTCGTGCAAGAGCCTTCTTGGCAAACGCGGGACGGATATCCTCTTCACGATCCTCTTCCTCCTCGTCATCCGAAGCACCTCCAAGTAGGGCAATATCCTCTCCACTGTACACCATGCATTCGAGAAGTACCGGGATGATCTTGTGGATGTATGGCTCCAATGCTCTCCATAAATTATCATGCTCTCCAACGGCGAGCCAGAACTCGGCGGCCTCACAGGCCAAGTCCTCATCGTCGCCTTTCTGCTGTGATATTATATAGTCGACAAGACCACTAATATGCGGCTGGAGCTTGTCGGGTCGCGTTTCAACCAAGTGAACAAAGGCACGGCACACTTGTCGTCGAACATCGACATTATCATCGCTGGCCAATACAAACAGATGCTGGAGGAGGTCATCAATGGAGTTGAGCATGGCCTGCGATTCTCGAGGGGTGAAGACGTTGATGGCAGTCAGAGCACCAGCCCTGACCTTGGGAAGTGGGCTCTTGGTGGCCGCGATAAAATGGGGAAGGACATAGTTGAGGGGTCGCTGGCCATTGACTTCCTTGGTCAACTGGCGAAAGTTGTCCTCGCAAATCTTGGCCAGAGCAGACATAGCACCTTCTTGCGCCTCGTTTGAAGCTTGCCCGGAGGTGTTCCCAACCAAGTCAAGGAGCTGAGGCAGTAGCTCAGGCCAGCTCAACAAACCACCACGACGAACAATTTCTGTCGCAATATTTCCAGCAAAGTTGCGAATCTGTGAGTTCTTGTCTTGCAGGCACATGGGAACTGCAAGCTTGATGAGCTGGAGGTTAGATTCGGGGATGTTCTTCCATTCGCTTCGAACGTTATTCTTGAGCATGATGCCAGCGGCGGACCGCACCAAGTGAAAATCTTGCTCCGAGAACTGAAGGCCATTAGGAGGTGAGGAGCTCGAGAAGAGATATGCGAGATAGTTGTTAATGTCGGGCGAGTTCTTGGCTTGTTGAAGCATCTACAAAGAATGGTTAGCTGAGAACCGGCGCATGGATTGCGATGGAAAAGCAGAGTCTTACCAATTCAGCCTGCTTCTGAGCGGTCTTGTCGAAACCACTAAGGGAATCTTTGAGGCAAGCAGCAAGCTGCTGCAGCGAGTCGGGGGCGGGTTCCCAGGAGGACATGGCTGCGATGGTGTTGAACAACGTCGTTGAACGTCGCAGAAGGCGGGTATAGAGAAGAGGGGCGCAGAAGCGAGAGGGAAACTTTGTGTGAACTACTTTCACATGAGCTAAGCTCCACAGCTCCTACTCGTCAACGGTTAGCGATGCGCAAACCTTGAGCCAAGACAAGGCTTAAGTCGATAAGAATGATGACAATGGCGAAGGAATCTGAAGGAGAGAGGGGAGAGCGGTGGACTCTTTGTATAGTGGGATAGAATATCCGTCTGTTGTCGTATGGGATTTGATAGGATATGGCTGGGATGGTAGTCCAGTGGGCAAGAAGCGAATGTGCCCCTCCGATACAGGGATGTGCAACACCGTGGGGCCACACTGGAAAGCTCAAACCAACTGAAGTCTACTCACCTGGTTTCTTCCTGAGGAACCTAAGGAGGAAGTTCGCCTTTGTTACAAGGGATTGCTTGTTGCTATTCTGAAAGCAATATCGAGAATGGGGTGATAGGATGTCGCGCGTCTTGAGACGCAAATGAAAATAGAAGAACGCTCAAGGGAAGACGTTGATGTAGATCTCCCAAGTTAGAGTTGAAGAAGCTCAACTGTCCACCAAGAGTAGGGGACGAAGATTTTGGTGTAGGTAGTTTCGAAGCAAAGAGCGGAGGCTCAAGGTCAAAGAATTACCCCTTCGAGTCTAGCGATGGCGAAACAATAACCATCTCACGTACCAGACACACTGTAAAGTAGCCTGAAACAACCTATAAGGCCGTGCCAATCAAGGTTTATAGTGGCGCGGGGTGCGATAACGATAACCCGTCCGCCGGGACCGAGAAAATTTGTCACTGAAGAATGCAGGCTCTTTTCTTTGCTGCGGGGATCGCCGGAGCTAGAATAAACTGTTTAGGTTCCATTTTAAGCAATGTTGTCATCTGTATAATCGGTTGTTCAGAAGAGCTAACGAGACGAAATAGCCGCTTGTCTGGTTTACATCATCCAACCATTTCGAACTTTTGATTATGGCACTGAATCATCCATCCATATCGACGCCTGCAACGGGCCGCGACCTTGCCTGAGACAACAGCTAACGGTCTTTTGAGCTAACCATATGATACTCCGTTCAGAGCAAGGTCATATTGCAACTTAAGAAACTTAAAACATTCACACCATTGTATTCAGCTGGTCTCTTGCTTCGCGTATGCATCGATAAGCCATCAAGAATATCACTCTTCATCTGATAATACAATTTCACCAAAGCGTCATTGCGACATCAGTCTCGTCCTAAGTGCCGCGCAGCTTGGTGTTGCACCAGCCTGAAAAGTGTGTATTACGTGTGCAACACTATTTCTTGGCCAGTCGCTATTGCGATA
Source organism: Fusarium beomiforme (assembly GCA_002980475.2). Lineage (NCBI taxonomy): Eukaryota > Fungi > Ascomycota > Sordariomycetes > Hypocreales > Nectriaceae > Fusarium > Fusarium beomiforme. The sequence goes on along the minus strand of PVQB02000059.1, from coordinate 9,479 downwards.
GAGCGGTCTGCATGTGCTGATGCTCGAGATGCATGCGAGGTCTCGCCTCTTGGGCCTATGCTTGGAGATACACAGACTGCAAGCTGTGGCCATGGTGACGAGCTTGACGATTTATGCAGTCATAGAACTTCATTATTTCTTGTAAGAGCGGTATCCGTCGATAAGTAGCCAACCACTGCATGTCTCTTTAGCACGGATAGAAGAGTGTTCTGGTATCACACGCGCTATCCCGCCAGGTGACAAACATTTGTCTCAAGCCGTCTGCCTCTGTGCACCGCTATGGATCCATCCAGCATGTTCGTGGTCCACGTCGTAATTCTCCCAAGTCTGTCTTGACAGTTCTGTTACTAGGTGGCATGAATGAAGCGGTACGCTATAAATCTGAATGGTCCTGATTTCGTCAGTGAGAGCATCTTGGACAGACACCAGGAAGCGTTGGTCCTTGGTATTGGTCAAGGCCATTGTGGTGCAAGTCATGGTTCCCTTTCGATATTGCCATTGGTTAAGTATTAAAACTTCGTATTTCTCGAGAAGGTGGCAGGCATCCGATCAGGCCGCAGTAGACTTGGCCCCGGACAGCTTTAGCTTCTCTGATATAACCTGAACAATCGTCTTGAAAGCCTCCATCTCCTCTTCCACCGTACCTCCCATTCCGGCATTAGCAAAGCTTATCGAGTTGGTAACATACACTGGGAGCTGTGCTTTGCGAGCCAGTAGCTTCGCCAAGCGTACTGTAAACTCCACTGAAGCTTCTGAAGAGTAGAGCGTCGTCGATAGAGGCTGTGCCTGATCAAGTCGCTATGAATTATTAGCAAGTTGTTACGGAAAACGGGCCGTACTCACGTTAGGCAGGGCATAAACGAAAGAGCCCACAGAGACAGGAGTAGCGAGCTCGTCTTGTGTTGCTGTCGTGAGGAATAGTACAATGGACTTTGCTTTGGTGGAAAGGCGGAGGTAGATGCGGGTGTCTAAAGAGCGGGGAAGGGGCACAGAGAGCTCGATTGCTTCTGTAGCCATGATGTGTGTTATGAAAAGCTCAAAGATATTTTGCTGATGTAGGAGGGATCTCCTCTTGATATCGAAATGACGAATGAGAGTATTGGGCACTTCTCAGAGCTGGGCCGTGTATGTTGTAAGATGCCCTGAATGATGGTGCTTCCCTCGCCTGAATATCTTACGAAACTAAAGAGGTTATTAATATATGCACTCACAGTAACACTCTCTCAAAACTTACAATAGACTGAGAATAAAACAGTGAATATAAAGCTGAGATGCTCTTCTTCCTGGGATGTTGTTGAATACAAGTTGTCTGTTTGCAGTGAAATCCGCAATCACATGATCTCCTCAACCCCACGCGGACTCATTCGCAGGCCCGCATAAATCATTACCAACTTCCATGTATGAAGTGAGCGGAATGACTTCATTCTGATCTTCTATTCAATTTTCGCCAGAAATTTTGTATCGATTCTCTCAGTCACTTCTAAGATCTATTTTCATGAAATCACAAAAAATTGGTCTTCATCTGGTGCTATTTCTTTGACATTCCTCTCTACCCCGCCATGACCCTTACTTAAACACAAATATCAACACACCTATTTCTAAGCCATACATGATGGCTGAATCCGAAGATGGTCACCATATCGAAATTGTTCCTGACGACAGTGCCTGGGCCGGAGTAGAGGACAATGCTGAAGACCCTGAAGAGGTTCGAGTCATTTTCAGTGCATTAGATTCATTCTTGTGAGTTCTCCCAAGAAAACTCGCCTCAGTCGGATGATTTCTACTCTAAGCTCTCTAACAACACGCATGGAGCTGCTAATATGAGCCTATGCAGGATACCATCCTTTTAGCTGTCGTTATTTGTACTGATACCTCTATAGCCAATACGCCAAAGTATCTCACTTCAATGTCACTCACCTTCGCCGTCAAGCCTTCTACGCCCTTCCTCAAGAGCAATGGAAACTCCTAGCTGCACCTCCCTTCAACTTCCTAGACACTCTTGAAAAGACTGATGAGGCCATCGATGAGAATGCCGAGCTGGCACGTACAATTGCTCGCGTTGGTCTGCAGTCATTCAGGATGATGACGACAGACCCTGAAGACCCTGAGCCTAAGATGCCTCAAGAATGGGCAGGGGTCGCCAAACACTCCGATGTTGACAAGGCGAGAAGCACTATTCGTCAGTTCTACAGAGATTGGACTGAGGCGGGAGCTGCGGAAAGAGCAGCTAGTTATGGTCCCATCATGAAAGCTCTGGCGGCAGAAAAGGAGAGATATCCTGACAGATCGTCTCTGAAGGTCTTGGTCCCAGGCGCAGGCCTAGGAAGATTGGTGTTTGACCTGGTTGCAAATGGATACCACGCCGAAGGAAATGAAATTTCTTACCACCAGCTTCTCGCATCATCGTATATCCTCAACTACTGCCCTGCAGCTGAACAACACTCCATCTACCCCTGGGTCCATAGCTTCTCCAATCACCTGACACGAGCGAATCACCTCAGGAGCTATCGTGTCCCGGACATTCACCCCGCGTCTGTACTAGCCGCCACACCCAACGCTGGAGAAATGTCCATGTGTGCTGCTGACTTTCTCTGCCTTTACTCTAACGAAGACCATGAAGCACAATACGATGCCGTGGCAAGCGTCTTCTTTCTCGACACAGCACCCAACCTGATTCGATATCTCGAAGTCATCCGACACTGTCTTCGACCAGGAGGCGTTCTTATCAACGTGGGACCGTTACTGTGGCACTTTGAGAACAATGCTCCGGGTACTCATGGACAGGATGGCGATGTAGAGCATGATCCCAAGAGTTCATCGGGCATTGCTGATCCAGGAAGTTTTGAGCTGGCTGATGATGAGGTCATTGCACTCCTGGAGAAGATGGGATTTGTTGTTGAGTGGCACAAAACTGGCGTTCATGCGCCATACATTCATGACCCTGACAGTCTTTTACAGTCAACCTATAGAGCAAGTACATGGCTGGCTCGTAAACCATTGGAACAGGGGAGTTCATGACAGAGACTACGAATTACTAACAGGAAGAAACAAAAAGAATTAAGTAAACCATAAAACAAATATCTGGCTTCAATGTATCTCCCTAAAATTGAGTGTTTTTTAATCATACATTCCATGTATTAACACTCTTACAGCTTCGACTTGGACTCTACCATGAGCTCTCCTCGCTGCCACAGAGCACCACCATCAATAGCAATTGTCTCGCCATTAACATGAGATCCAGCGCGGCTAGCCAGATAAACGACCACACCAGCGATGTCTTCAGGCTTGCCCAGTCTACGCATGGGGTTGCTGTTTGCGATCTCCTCAGCACCGCCAGACATCTCCAAGAGGCCATTGGACATCTTGCTAGGGAAGAAACCAGGGCAGATGGAGTTGACGGTGATGTGTCTGGGTCCTAGCTCCATGGCAAGGTTGCGTCCGAGATGCAGCACAGCAGCCTTGCTGGCAGAGTAACCGTATGTACCCTGCTTTCCAATTGTGCCGACACCAAGTCCTGCAACGCTAGAGGTGATGATCACACGGCTAGGGTCCTTCAGAGAAGCGTTCTTCTCGAGGAGTGGTGTGAAGAGACGAATTGTGTTGAACACAGCCTTAACGTTGAGATCCATGACCTTTGCAAAAGCAGAATCAGGATGCGTGTCAAACTCCTGGCCCCAAGTAGCTCCGGCGTTAGCGAAGAGAATATCAACGCGATCAGTGTGCTTCTTGACCTGCGCGAGAAGACTCTCTACACCCTCGAACTTGGACGAGTCCGCGGGGACTGAGATGGCGACAGCGCCGGGAGAAAGGTTGGGGAGAGCATTGAGAGCCTTGCATGCTTCTTCACAGGCGGCGGCCTTGCGGGATGAGATGAACACCTTTGAAGCGCCTGCTTGGAGGAATCTGAAACAATGTTAGACGTGTTCTTGAAATGGATCGAAATAAGTGACTTACGCTGAAGCTGCGTGAAGACCAAGACCGCGAGAGCCACCAGTGACAACAGCGACCTTGCCCTTGAGGGAGAAGAGCGAAGGGAAATCTTCCAACTGAGCCTCAGCCATTATGTTGCGTTTGTGTTTGTGTTTTGTTGTCAAAACAGAAGTGGATGGAGAGCAAGGGTAAAAGAGATGACGTATAAGGAGTCGTCTGATGATACAATCTTCAGACTTTAACGATAATTTGGACCAGATGGTGGGAATATTTTCTTCAGAGTTCGAGGGATGAAGAGATCTTTTATAGGAAGAAGAATTGATAAGCAAAGTCTCCCCTTGATATTCGTGGCAAGCCTCGAGCCTCGGAGTTTTGTCTGCGCTGGGGGAGGTCCGGGGTTCGTTAATTAAGCCTCCGGTTGCGGGGAACAAGATGCCGAGGCTCGTCGTCCGAAGGTGGGTCTCTCTCGGTTACTACAAGACTCGCACTACAAACATCATCGAGACTGACTATTAATTCATTCATTTACATAGCAAAAACATTATTTGCAAGACATAAACTCACGTATTCATTCTGATACTCGTGCTGGGCTCGTAACAATGAAACATTCCTCATCATTTCCAAGAACGAGCACCATCTCGTCAACGATTGTGATGCCAATCAGGCATTTGATCAATAAATCCCACCAAGCAAGTCCTTATCAATCATATCTTTCATTAAACCCATTGGTTAATCTCTTCGAGAATATCCAAAGAATAAAAAAGAAAAGGAGTGAAGAGAAAGTACAAGAAAATCCTAAACTCATCATATTTCAAGACTATCTTTGTCAAACATGCCAGTACTTGTGTGCTGTTCCACCAAATCTTGCTGTCATGTTGTATAAAAAACATCTTGCGCAACACAATAGAGTAACTTGAAACACTTTCCAAATTGACGAGAATATTCAAGAAAGGATGCAACAAAAATCCGAACCAAGAACAAAGAAAACGGCAGCCTTGTGAAGCCGCACATCAGCATATTGTGCGTTGTTTGCATGGGTATTTGGTGTTCTGACCAGGATGATACCACAAAAGCTCAGGCAACATGCTTGAAAAGTCGACCATAGCCCATGATATAGCTGTCTCGAGGTTGCAAAGTTGCCGAGACAAGTTTCGCAGGTGCATGCCATAGAAGCTGGCAGCTCCTGAGGAACGTATATATGCAGGTGTCATCCATGACACCCAATGTAGGGACCTGATTATACAGGCACCATAAAACGTGAATGTTGGAGCTGTTCGCAGGTAATCATCTGCGATGCTTCCTCTTATGCGTATGCGTCTTGTTTGCCCAACTGGTGTTGACAGCATCAGTGACAATATCCCAGTCTGAGGTCACTACCCGACCGATGAAGAGCACTTTGACGTTGTGTTCAACCGTTGTGAGCTTCGAGTAGTTAACTCGGGACTCTCTTGAGATTCGCTCGTTTGGTTCATAGATGTGCACACGAACAGGAGGGAATCCAAGCTTGGGCTCGCCAGACAGGCCGGTCGGGTTTCGATTGCTACTTTCAGCAACGATTCCGTGTTGTTCGGCTTTGACGCCAGTCTTTTTACAACCTTTCTTACCATAGGTTGAGATTGGTCTGAAATGTTAGCACAGTTCTGCAGTCCTGCCACAACCAGGATGCAACACTTACATGCAAGTACAGTGGCCGAGATCGTTTGCGACTACGATGAACCGACGAAAATGAACAAAGATTCGACCTCCGTATTGGTCTCGATAGACTGTTTCTTCAACTATACTGCCCCCTCCTGCAGGCTCCGGCCAGAGAACTTTGAAGACCTGTGCAGCGGTTAGCATGATTTAGGAGTTCACAGTGGGCCAACTTACCTCGCCAGGTTGGAACATATGAGACTGCGCAACACGGTAACCTAGCTTCATATTAGCTTGAATGCTTAATCATCTCTCTCAGAGAATCATACGTGGATCTAGAGTTTCTGATTCGCCACCAGTGCCTACGATGTGCTCTTGGTTGGTCGAGGCCACAGCTGGCCCCGGTTCCTCTTCATCTTCCTGAGCTACAATAAATGTTAGCAACCTCAGACAGAATCCCAGTTTAGCGTCGATATCGCTTACTGTAAGGGGTGTATGCAGCAGATGACGGTTCACCATCTCGGTAAGGATCGCGAGAATAGTGCCGACTTTGAGCAATAGCCGCCTGAAGCACTGGGTCTTCCTCTTCTGTTGAACCGCTTGGGTATGACTGCGCGGGAGCAGGATCTCCTGCGGTTGAGTCAGTCTTGCCAATGTTAAGATTCAGAGTGAGATAGAGCACCTCACGTACCTTGAGTAGGCTGTGGATACATGTACCATTGGCGAGTATTCGGATCATAATCTGGCTAATTTAGTAATTTATCCCTCCAGGATACTGCAAAGCTTCGATGACTTACAAGATTGTTCAGTTTGCGGAGCGGCCGTGGATGCAGATGGTCTTCGTTGGTTATGACGGCTTTCATAGCTTTGTTCATCAACCTCGTCGATGTCTTCCTGAACAGTCGCTTTTCCTTTCCCACTAGAAGTTTTGGATGGTTTCGATTTCGACTTCGATGAACTACTATGTGATCTCGACGATTTGGATTTTGCTCTGGACGATGAACCGCCCGTGACATCATACTCATCTGAACCATCGAACATGTTAGCCATTTCACAGCCGAAGACATAGAAAGAAACCAAGGATGTTGTGTTAGATGAACAAGAGACCAACACGGATCAAACATACTGTCGTGCTCATCTCCAGCAGCTGGTTCAGGACTCTGTATATTGACTTGTCCAAACTGCTGGTTCATCTGGTCCATCGGGTCCATCTGTTGCACAGGGGTCCGGGGGACCTGCCTGTTCTGGGCAGACTCATATTCGCTCTGCCACTGAATATCCGCATTGCCTATAATGCGTTAATGAGTAAGTATAGAGAGAAAATAAGGTATGAACAGAAACACGCACCGGCAGAGTCTACTCGTTGGCGATAGTATTGCTGATAGTCTGGATTCCAGGTCCACCCAGACCACTCGCTCCATCCTGATCTGCTTGTTTGATACATAATAGCATTTTGCGCATGCAAGCAACGCGTTTAAATACCACGAATCGATCAGATCTTGGTAGCCGGATATTCAGTAAATAGCAACTTAGGGTAGGTATGTAGTTGATACAACTGCCAAGTATGAAGTATGATATGGATATAAGATGTTGCTGCAATTAAATTGCAAAACTTCAAACGTGCAGAGAATGCATAAATATTTTGCACCACTGAAACGAATGAAGCTTTTGATGTAAAGAACTTTGAGTTCTTAAAACTCCAAAGCCCGAGGACTTGTTCGCCGTTCAGAACGTGACGAACTCAAGTAAAGTGGTACCGACAACTGGGTAGATGGTGGGCAGGGGGCTTTTGTAGAAATTAGCAAGAGCCAGAAGCAGTGCAGTGGAGCCGTAAATCGATAAGTTAGCTAGCTAACAAAAATGCGGCTCAGCTCTTGATTCGGGATGGAGACTGGATAAGGGAACTGCAGTTGGGTTGCACGAGGACGAAGATCCAGGCTCTCGTTGGGTTCCCTGGGGTGCGTTGGCGAGGATCGGGATAGAATAGGATTGATTGTTGGAGATGCAAGTACTCGAGAGATTCCGCTGAGACGGCTGTCTCGTCTTTGCTTTAGTGTTATACCGGCTTCCTGTATCTGGGTGAGGTTGACCAGTGGCCTATAAGGATTTGCTGCCTGTGGCGTATGTAGGTCGGGGTAGGCAGGTGAGATTCTGTCGCCAAAACTAGGATTCCTGCTTCAGAGTTGCATAAAGTATGCTCAAGTGGTATCTCGTGCGCCTCTTGTGGTGGTGCTGCTGGTGGTGAACTAAAAGTCACAGCAGTTGTTGAAGGCGGGTTGGTCGAGGTGGTGGTACAACAGCAAGACCAGCATCTGCCCGCAGGGTACGCGAGGATGACAGTCAAAGGCAAGCAATAAGAACAGTAGAAATTCAGCTTGGCTGCAGGAGGTGCAGGATTGCCTGAAGAAATGGCGTACAGACAGTACAGCCGGATGTTAATGAGCTCGAGCTCGAGCTTTGAGTCACAGCAAGGCAAGTCTCCCAGTTCCGGTCGGCCTTGAAGAATAGGTCGGTACGGGAAACAAGAGGTAGAAACCGGAGGGCTCAGAGGGTGGACAACTGAGCGGCAACCGCAGCTTATCAGTCGCTTCTGACTATGCAGTCCAGCATCTCTTTAATGTCGCGCATCAGCCAGCGAGTAGCAGAACGAGTCGAGTGGGGATGGATGCAACAAGTGGAGGAGGTGGACTCATGGAGGGGTTCTCGGAGGAGACGAGCTGCAAACTCGCATGACGAGACCCTTAGCAAGAAATTGACGAGAAGGCAAGGGAAAGACTTGAAGGAGATGCAGTTCTGTCTTAGATAACACCGGCTGAGACGCCAAGTTGTGGGCTCTCCAGAGGACAGAGAGCAGTGAATGATATGGGCTTCTCATGTTGAATAGGCACAGAGCATAGCATGCACGACACGCCCCTCTGTTCCGAATACAAAGTCCAAGACGGAACGGACATGGGCCATATGCAAAGAGCTGAGAGCGTATTGGATCGAGTGGTGACTTGGAGGGGAGTGAGCGATTTTAGAAGGCGTCTACCGGGAATGTCTGTAGGCTGCTGTTGTTGGTGTCGAGGTAGAGTTACAACGACGAGGCTCTAGTAGCATTTACTAGCACGGGATAAGTGGGTGACAAGAGCACAGTGTGTGTTTAAGCATCCACCATTAGTGGACTCATAGCTGGCCTCAAAAGTCTGGTGACCAAGCTACGAAGCTCGAGTTGAGGCGTAACTCAATTAATTACAATTTCCCGTCCGTTGACCGTTTTATTGTGATATCCAATGACGTGGATATTTCTACTTCTCTCCGCCGTTGTTTACACGGTAGATTATAAGCCATAATATCCATACTGGTAATTTTAGCTGCTACGCTGCATACCCGTGCATAGTGGACCGCCTTAACAGGCCCCATATTGTCTGACATGGACACTCTCACTGGCCAGCATTTCTGCATAATTCGACGAGACTCACAGCTTCCCCTCCCTCGCTCTGCTGTCACGCTCTTATTTGGCCCGTACAGATCATGAGATAACAAGTGCTGGACTTGCTTTGTCGCGCTGTCGCTAATAGATAAATCAGAAGCTCCCACATGCATTTCCTCAGATTTAGGCGCTAACTGTCGCTAGCCTTTAGTGGCCGCTGCCCTCCCCCCCCCCCGGACGCCGGGATCTTTCCCCTATAAACTGAACCTTGTTGTGCCACCATCTCATTCCAACGTGCAAATCAGCCTCCAGATAGCTCTGTCGCCCGCCCCAAAGTTCTGTCTGGTGTCTCGCCAAATGAAGAAAAAGCCAATCCCTGGCTGGCTCTGACTGTTTTCATTTCCCTGTCGTCTCCCTTTCCTCTCCCTTTGGCGTGCATTCGTTTTGGTCGGTAATCATTGCAAATAGCCTCAACAGTCGACTCGGCATTGATCGTCGCATCTGA
>PVQB02000058.1:0-21023 GCA_002980475.2 Fusarium beomiforme | reverse complement strand
ATGCTTATCAAACACGTTAATCGTATCTATTGAATTATCTACCGCATTATCAAATCAAAGTCATATCCAACCCTCCCTTCACACCTAAATGAATATTTTATCCCCCACATCAGATATAGACGTCTGAGCCTCGTCTCGCTTACTTACCTTATGTGCTGGACCTAAAGTGCAGTCTGTCTTGTTGATTGACTTTGGCTACAAACCTTCTAAGCAGAGAAGCTCCCTGCCGTTGAATCAGAGCATAAACGGTACAAATGTCCCGAGGATCATAATGAGCAAAGAACAGCATAGGGAGCCTACACAAAGTTCGTACACATTTCCCTGCTGCACTTGGATCCAGGATGGTAACTGCGCAAGTTTCGACCTCACAATATGGAGGATGATAGTTGGGATAAAGAAGGGGACATTGAGTACCAACCCTAAGAGAAGGCGAGCCCCTACATAAAAGAGCGCCGGCTGAAAGGCCGTTCCTCTAAAGCAAGAATGCCATCCATATAGAGAGGCAATAAAGACCAAAACATTAACAAGTGTGGAGACTATGCCAACGATCAAGGTATCTCGTAAATATGGTGCAGTGATTTTTTCAAGGGCTGTGTCCAGGGCTCTGATACTATCAGAGCTTTCAGTAAGATGTCTCGCAATGTCTGGCGGAATGATATGAGTTATGTTGAGTGGCAAATCACTGCAGGAGCTGTTGCTGGAAATTTCAACACAGAACTTCCCTGTCCCCAAAGAGAGTGTTTTTGGAAATAGCTTCTCTATGAGTTCGGGAATGTCTTTAGCAAGATCTTGACTTTTGTTGACTTGAATAGGTATATCCTTAATAAATTCAGGAATTGATGTAGCAGTTATGCCAACTGCGCTTTGAACGCGACTGACGGCGCCCGGAAACTTATCGATTGCCGTCTCAATAGCGTCTTTAAAGTCCGGACTTGAGGGGGCGCGCTTCGGGAGAAGGCTATCAGTTAGGTTTGTAGAAACGTGTAACTCATGGGATATTAGCGGTCCGCCTTTTGATACATTACACTTCTACTACACTCACTTGTAGGGTCGCTATGCCTGCCTTGACGTTCTGCTCGTTGGAGAAAGCCAGTATTCCAAGTGCCAATAAGCATACAAACGCAAATAGCAGGAGAACCGACAAAAGGAATTTCAGCCACTTTCTTCCGATCATATTAAACACTTAAAATGTAGCTTGAAGAAACAATGTTCTAAGAGCAAAGCCACTGTTTATATCATAATGTATTGAATAAGATATGTGGAACGTCTTTTTGGCTTAGTGTTCGGTACGTGGCCTACTCTTGGTGGCTCCTAAAACTGGTACTGCATCCGGTGAAAGGTCTGAAATACGTGCAGAGCGGTAATCATGCAATAATGTACAGAGGTCTGATATATTATGTACTGGTGGCCGCGCATCTTCATTTAACCCAGATAGGCCCAGTTCTGGGGCCTGGAGGAATTCGCACGTACCACGGTTTGCTCTCAAGTTGCCCTGAAGACCCAAAGTTGGTCCCTTTGTCTATAGACTGGCGATAAATTGAGAACTATCGAGTGCAAATGGCCGTTTTCTAAGTACTAGCAATCGGGGCAAAATATATTATATTCTCACATAAAAGCAAAAGAATAAATTAAAAATAACAAAATAAAATAAAATAAAAACCAATTACATCTAATATCAGAGCCTTGGACGCGTTTGCCTTTCAGTTATATCATATTAGGCAGGTTTTATAGCTGCCTGTCTCTTTTGTTTTAGTCTTTTGTCCGCGTGAAGAGATTGCCTTATGGCGACCATCATTTCGTGACTTATATTGTCGTCTTTAGTAATGACAACAATATTAGGCTTGCTCCCTGTAACTTCTAGGTATACCTGATTGGGCCTCATTGCCCGTACTTGTGCGTTCAACAATTTGTAGCCTTTCAACTCCAATGCGGACATTACTTTCTCAACTGTTTCTCGACTCATGGGAATAGGCTCTCGATAATCTTTCAACTGACTACCTTCCCAGACTTTGACAGCAATTTTGGAAGTGTCGGTTGGTCTATAGTCCTATAGTATGTCAGCGACGCGTCTGTTCTGCTGGAGGATTTCTCCTACTCTCATGTCGATATCACTCGCAGCCGTTGGCAAGGTCTGAATATTTCCTGATGTAGTAGCGGCTGAGGTATCCTTGCTGGTAGACGGTATTTCGGAAGTTCCCGGTGTTGGAACTGAAGTACCGGCAGTTCCTTGTTGCTCTTGTAGTATGCTCAGGGAGTCTGAGATCATACTTGCACTCTCTACTCTAGTTTCTTCTGTACGATCGACTGATGCATACACACCACTAGGTTCTTTAAATGCATTACCGGCTGGCAGCCGTTGGCCGAAGAAAGCAAAGTATACCGACACCCTGACCGCGAACGATGACACCCCGCTTGCCTCTCCACGTGCTTTGTCATGGAAATAGGGTAAAAAGAGGTGTTTTCGATCAGCTTTGTAAGCATTATCGTACACACGGCCACACCTCCTCGCCAGGCTCTCGCCGCAGCCTGGTACAAGCAAGGAGGGTTTCAAATCGTCGGTGGGTTTCTCTCTGGCAAGGTTGAAAATTCGGCAGACTTCCGTCACATAGCTCTCGAAGGCAGAATCGTCATATCCAAAGTGCTCGGGGCTTCTGGCCTTAAGCAGAGCCTCCCTAGCGATTTCTCGATCGGGGTCTGTATTGAGGAGTTTGTCTATTTCGTCAGACTCAAAGCCGAGCCTCGCCGCAAGTCTTGCTAAGTCGCGCCATCGTCTTGGGTCTGGTCTCCCAGGTATTGGAGTTGCCTCGCCTTCTTCCTTTCTTGGACATTCTGGAACGAGTTCTGTCCAGTAACGCCAGGCATACAACCAAATCTGCTGATAGCTAAATTCGAACTGATCGGAAGAGGACCCATCTAACCATTGATAGTCTGCCTCCCCGTCCCCAGTCTGGAGGAGCCATTGGTTTTCAGGCATACCATGTGCTGTAAATGCACGCCACATTGCCTCACGTGTGGAATGCTTTGATGGAGTGATAAGCTGCCTTATAACTTTAGCTGGAGGTTGAAGGTATTTAAGATCTTCAAAGAAGCTATATAGGGAAGGTATCAGACATGGAAGCGACGTAAGATTTATCCATATAGTCTTGCGAGTACTTTGATGTCTTATGGCTGGGAATATTGTTCCTTCCCGAATGCCTTTTGACACCACAGACGCATCATGGCTTGAGTAGCCTGGTGCGCGTAGTTGCAGAAGTTCTATGGTCTGGCGATCAACATAGCCCATCAGTAATTTCTTGCCGCCAAGGATAGTTTTCCACACTCGGAGAATGTGTAGGAGATAGTTTGATGCTTCCTAATCCTTAAGTTAGTGTACACTTCGTTAAAGCAGAGGCTTAGTACCAACTTCGTGACACTTCATTGCCATGAATCGATGCTCAATACGAAAGCCAATAAATAACCCAGGCATGATACGCAGAGCATCTAGGCCTGCTAGAATCAATTCATTTTTTAGTAATTGCTTCAGATCTTTTTGTTTGTCTCTGCTCAGTCGCCCCCACATTCTCTTTTCTGCGAAGACAGTGCCAGTCTTTTTGTTCGCATTCTCGTGATAGTGGCGCAATTTCAAGAATATTTCGCCATCAGAAAAATTGATAGAGTTTGAATATTCCTCTATCAAGGATGTTTTAAGGTCTTCGCTTGCATCTAGACTCATCAACAACCAAAATCAGAAATCGAATAAGTAGACATACCTTCAAGATACAAGTCAATTGTCCACCACCAGTCCCTACGTGGGAGAAACTCTTTTGCGGCAGCAATGCGATGAAGACCTTGTAGGCACTCTACCATACAGTTTTCTGGGAGTCTAAGTTCGGGAGGCTGTTTTCCGTTGTTTTCCAGGAGCACATCTTGGGATACATTAGGTGAAGCTCTAATACAAACTTCCAACGTATCTTTGCTGATGACTGCCGGTATATGATTCTTTGGCTCTAGCCGAAGACACCCCTCGCCGGAAAACCTCTCTTTTAATTGGGTCGCGATCTTCTGGTTAGGCTCTCGGGGACATAGATTTCCAAAGCGAAGATTTGCAAATCTGATTCGTGCGGTTCCCCTGAAGTAGATACCTCGGTCCTGGTAAAGCTGCTGTTCAACACTCTCAATTTGATTCTGATTCATGGTTGGTTGCTGTCAGGCTTACGGGCGCCTTTCAATACGCTTGATAGGAGATTGGTGCTGGGAGGGGAATGGATTTCAAGTTTCGCCTTGAGGCCAGGTTTTGTTCCCCCTCCCGGCCCCCAAGCGTCTTATGCAACCTATCTCACGCACGGGGATCCCAAACAGGTAACAAAAAAACTGCAGCCCAATTCTTGGTCGCTATTCCTCACTTAAAAGAGATTTAGATATTGAGACAAAAGCTTCCTCCTTCTAGACATTTTCTTCTTATCCTTTATCTTATACATTAATTATGGCAACCGAGGGAAGTAAACGTGAAACTGTTTTCCCTGGCAGTATTCAATGGAGTCGAACGTTTGGATTAGAACCTCACAGCAAATCTAAATCTAGGACTCCGGGACGATCTACTTTAGCCCCCCACCGTGAAGGCAAATACCATGTGCCTCGTATAAATCTTCCAGTCAACCCTATAGACTCAAACAGAGATCACCTGGTCCCTGTTAAAGAGGGCTCGCCATGGAAATGTTACAAATATGCCTATGGTTTAGAACTTGGCGGTTCTGTTGCGATTGTTTGCAGGATACCAGCTACTAATAAGCTATTTGCAATGCATAACATCTCAGGACCAAATAGGGAAAAAATGCTCTATACCCTCCGCCAACTGAAACACGAAAATCTTCTACGTCCAGAAGAAATATTATCTTTTGAAGATTCATTTTACATTATCTCGGAGTATACTGCTATCTCCCTGGAGGAAGTCATAGTTGTCCGCCCAAGTGAAGTCCAGCTGGCTGCTATCGTATACCAAGTATGCATGCCTCACCTAACGGAAATTGTGAGCTAATGCGATACTTAGATTTTAAATGCCGTATAAACTCGATAAATTGAGTAGTGCCTGTGGGTCTCAAGACCTACTCCTATTTGAAGATAGCGCATTTTAGTGCATTTTCTTCAACCTGTCAGATTGAATTATCTCAATCAGCCAGTCGGCTGATTTAAATGGTCTAGCGTAGACCCATAGGCACTACTCAATTTATCGAGTTTATACAGGTAGTGACATGTAGTGGAGTAAGACATCTCGCCCCGGATTGCCTTTCTGGTTCAAAACAAGAAGACTTACGGGAACTTTTGAGTATGACGAGCTTTGTCAGATCCTTTTGAAGTGTGGCAACCAATCTCTTGTAACTGTCGAGGTTCCCATTAGCCGAGTCAGTGGTTCCACTGATTGAAACCTGAGTTCTAACATTACTTAGCTCCACGATTATGTCGCTCTGTGGGTGGATAGGTATTTAAACTTTCATATAGTCTATATTTTGAAGAATAATTTTAGGAAGTGTATCTCAATATATAATTCGTCCCTCTTTCGCCCAGGCGACAGCAGCAATGCACATGTCGTCTTTCAAACTCACTAGCCATCCACTGATCAAAAATGCCTCATATAATACTTCCCCTAGGTGGTGTCAGAAAACTTAAGACGTTAAGCCTAAGTGACCAAAATGACTTTAGGGTACCCTTTGACTAATTTGTCCTGGATCCCTTATTTGAGGTCTGATATCTTCTAATTCCCCGAGGCTACCCTTATCTGCTCTTTGTACCATTCTTACCAATAGTGGTACCTTCGAGGGAACCGCAATGATACCTATATCCCCTTATTTTGTAATTCGAGAGGCCAATGTCTTTATAAACAAACTTTCGCATATTACCATGCCACGTATTGGTAGACGCTCTATATTCCTTCTATCAAAATTCACTGTGGTATAAGTGACTCGTGCCTCAAATCCATCTGTTAAAACGCCAATTAAGAAAGAATCCCGGGTCCTTAGTGTATTGCCATCATCTGTCTGTCAAGTTCCTCAATCCTCTCGAGGTTTGCTTTGCGGATCGCACATTTGCCGAGGCGTACTAGCTCATTAACAAATTCGTTGATCTGCTCCATATGTTCGATCTCATATCTGGTCAGTCGCTTCACTGGGAGATTGCTGATCAGGTCCGCGGCTTCCTTCAGAAGCTCAAGGTCTTGCTCCGCTCGCTCGTGGAGTGGATGCATGAGAATGTTGAAGAAGAGAGTGATTATGGCTGCCGTCGGGTAAAAGACGATTATCCTACAGTGGGGTTAGCCATGGTGTGAGAGTAAATGAGATTGAGTCTTTCCTTACCAGAATGCCTCGCTAGCGAGTCCACATATTGCTGCTCTCAGATATACAAGTGTTGAACGACTAGCTTCAAGCGCAAGAGCTATGCTTGACGCTACCCCAGAAACACGTCCCGGCTGATCGTAAGAGTATTCAGACTCAGGCTCCATGCATCTCCCACTCGCCCGGTGAATTGCGGTCATGAGATGATGGTAGTCCAGATGCAAAGTGATATGTCTCATGCTGCGTGGTAAATGCATCCCTTGAAGAGCAACTTGAGACTCTTTTGTTATTGAAAGAGCAGGACGGAAGGCAGGAGGTATGGATTGTCTCCATGCTTCGAGCTCCTCGTCAAGTTCTCTGATATCACGAAGTAGCTGAGCATGAGACTTTTTCGCAGCCTGTGCTGAGTATAGTATACGGCTAGTCTTGGCTTTTATATGGCTCAGACGAGGGTCTCCCGGAAGGTGAGGCATGAGATCCTCGTCTTCGAAGGACACGGGAGGGAGGCTTTCATTGAGATCGGGAAGATATGAATAGCATTCAACGTAGGTTTCAGGAAGTGTAAGATCGCAATAATCATCGGACATAAGTGGTGGCTGGCCGGTCCGTAGGGCAACGTCCTTATCAAAGATGTAGCAAAGCCAGAATAGGAGTCGAAGTTGGCGACGCTCCCGCTCCGAACGTGCGATTTGTGAGCTTCGTGGTTTCCATGGTATGTATGTATGTCCACCGAGCGTGAAGACCATTCTGCAGGCCACCGCATGAAACATGGCGCCGGATCTAAACCGCCCTGAGAATACCTCATGCATGTTCTGATGCTTTGTCAGTTATGCTTGGGCGGTATGAGAAAGTGAAAGGCTTACCAGCATGAAAACTACTTGTATGTTGTTGACGCTGGCGATCTCCAGCACGTCTGTTAGTAGATAGCGAGCTTTTGTGGCACATAGATCTGTATCTAGATGTGGTGAATCTGGAAAAGTATGTTGAAAGAGGGGTATCATAGAAACGAAAGCCAAGACGCCAATCTTAGCACTCAGATGTTCCAAAGATGGCGCATCACCTGCGTAGGGCTGATATGCCAGTTCGATGGTGTCTTTGAACAGAATCTCGTCCACGACAGGAAAAACCAACCTGAAGGTGGAACGTATAAACTCGTCGAAAATCTTTTCAGTGATAGTCCTGTCAGGGAGTTCATATAACTCCTGGCGGTTATGAAAATAGTAAGACGCTGACGGTTGGGCAGTGTTTGAAGGGTTCACAGAACCTGGGTCGAATAGAACTTCCTGGCCGGTCTTTGAGAATATCCATTTCCTTCCTTCTTCAGACAACAGGGGCATTCCATTGTGCTGACTGATGTGGCCGAAGTGAGTACCGCCGTAATGCAGTTGTCCATAAGAGACAGCACTGGTGAAACCACCTGCGGGAGACGGGACTTGGGATATGCTTGGAGAGGCGGACTGTGTGATTTCCAAAAAGGATGTGGATGGTCTGCCGAGCTGTCGAGGGGGTTCGATGGCTGACTCTCCAACACCAGGGTCTGAAGTCCTGTGGGGGTCTGTGGCTTGTGAACTTGGAGTCAATGACTGGGCTGTGCTCGTTTGATTGGACTTTGGATTGAAAATTGTTTGAGAAAGAGCATCTTCGATGCGCTTGAGACGTTCTGCAAGACTTTGCTCGGAGGTTTGTCGAGATCTAAGTGGTGTTAAACTAAGCCATTTACATAGCGCAAACGCCACGGCTAGAACCTACCTAGCCCTAGCTGTCTTTTTACGGCCCCTCACACGGTTGAATGTACAATCCAGGCCATGGTGCTCACACCAGTTGCAGGGTTTATTTGGGCTTGTTGAATCGCACTGGATCTGGAAGGTCGAGGGAATTTGTTAGCCAACTGGATAATATGAGTGGTACATCTTTACAGAAGCATGCACGTAGGATGGAGATCAATGTCGCCAAGAGATGTAACCGATCGATTAAGGGTTATGTATGCGGAGGGCATGCGGAGGTTAGGGGAATGACGGCCGGAGATGGGGCCATGGGGAACTATGTACGTACCTTTCTCTTGTGGCAAGCATCGCAGGCCCTTTTCTGCATCTTGAATTACTGATTCAAAGCTGTCATGCAAGCATTATGATATTAGGAGAAGAGAAAGGTGGCTAGTTTGGCCGAAATCGTGTTTGGCCGCTCGCAGCTACGTTGGGGCGAGTTCCACAACCGAGCAATCGGCCGGAGGTTTTAGGAAAAAATAACAATGAATAATAATGTAGTGTAGATAGATCTGCGTATGGCTCAAAAGGCCAAGATATGAGTCAAACCGAGGCTAATGCGATAAAGTGCCGGTGTTTTCGCTGGAGTCTCCAAGGCCGAAAGATTGGTAAAGGCGGGAACATGAGGGTCTCCGAAGAACGATGGCTCGGAAGATGATGAGGATTGCCCTGCCTCCAAACTGGCGCTTAATAAGCGGAAGCAGCTAAAAGGGGAATGTCAGCGCTAAACGGTATTGGAGAAAGTGTCAATCAAACCTTAGACCAGGATCTCACACAAGCTTTGAGCTTGACATGGGGGTTAAGTGCCGAAGACGTTAACTAAGCGGAAGATAACACGTTTCTTCTTCTTCCGGCCCATTTTTTTAAGTTCACGGCAGATGCTCTCATATTACTAGTAATTTCTACCATTCTGGCCACTTCTTCCAAAGTTCAATTACCCCCTTGAAGATAAACAAACGGCTGTTCCCGTAAAAACCAGAGTCGGACGCCGGCTTATATGAATGACCGACCGAATTACGGCTTTTTGTGTTGTCTTGCGTCATTGATTTTACATTCTATCCTTAATCTTGGGCCGGCTGCTGTCGCACTTTTTCACAAGCCCGTCTCACATTTAACGAATGCGAGCCTGTCTGTGCTAGCTTGTATCTCTCTCGTAGTCGGTCTTTCGCATTCTTAGATTTGTCCGCAATTGCGACAGCAAACCGAAGATTTGCAAGCTGCTTGTTTACAATCGGAATAATCATCATCATCATCATATGCACTGTAATGTTTGTTGAAAATCACCTACGTTTCACCCGCGATCCAGGCAGTACAGTAATGGACACGGATGGAATAGCCCCTGTAAGAGGCTCTTATCGCCTGGTATGAATGCTGGGATTAGCATTGGAAGCACAATAAAGTTAGGTACTGTCTCCAATTACATGAGATAGGCGCCTCCCTGACAGCCACAAACGTCAAGAATTCGGAAGCCAATTTGACTAAGCGGTAAAATTGACATTCGGGAAAAAAAAGTGTCTTATCAGGTTCGGCAATGCAGAGCCTCAATAGTCCCTCCGTTAGATCCCAGTGGATCACGGAGCCCACTTGAGCTGATAATGCTTGTCAAAAAAAGGAAGCAGATCCAATTACTGTCGTAATTCCACGGGTGTCGGACACCAACAAAGCCTGATAATCTGTAAAGCCAATGCCTGCTAGAAGTCGCAATCTGTTTATAAGAAGCTTGCAGTCACATTCCATGCATCTCAATTCTGCAGTATTAAACACCCTCTGTTATTCCTTGGACTTTTATTAAACTTGAAGGCAAAAACTCAGTGCGCAAACTCGGCGGTAGAGGCTACTTTCTTTTAGCCAGGGCGAGTCTACCACCAAACAATAACACCAGCAAAATGGACTCCGACAGCAATGACACGGTATATGAACCGACACCCATGAATGAGAACTCCCACGATGATACGGAATGGGCCATGAAGTCGGAAGTGGTGGAATACAAAGGGAGAGATAAGGCCTCTGGCTTCCCTGATCGAGAACTTGGCGTGACATGGCAGAACCTCACTGTCAATGTCATTGCTTCTGATGCTGCCATCCACGAGAACGTCTTGTCTCAGTACAACATCCCCAAGCTCTTCAAAGAGTCTCGCCACAAGTCGCCCCTCAAGACTATCCTCGACAACAGCCATGGCTGCGTCAAGCCTGGTGAGATGCTCCTTGTTCTCGGCCGTCCTGGCTCAGGCTGCACTACCCTTCTCAACATGATCGCCAACAAGCGACGAGGATACGCCGATGTCAAGGGCGATATTCACTATGGATCGATGACGGCAGAAGAGGCCAAGAACTACCGTGGCCAAATCGTCATGAACAGTGAGGAAGAGGTCTTCTATCCTGCTCTGACTGTTGGACAGACTATGGACTTTGCATCTCGTCTCAAGGTGCCCTTTCATCTGCCCCAGGGCGTCAACACGCACGAGGAGCTGAGAGTCCAGACTAGAGACTTCCTCCTGAAGTCTATGGGCATCGAGCATACCTTCGACACCAAGGTTGGTGATGCATTCATTCGCGGCGTGTCTGGTGGTGAGCGAAAGCGAGTCTCAATCATCGAAGCGTTGGCCACCCAAGGCTCAGTATTTTGCTGGGACAACTCTACCCGTGGTCTCGATGCTAGCACGTAAGTATCAACACTCAATTCTGTTGGGATCCCTCTGACCTGTCTAGTGCTCTGGAGTACGCAAAGGCCATCCGCGCCATGACCGATGTCATGGGTCTCGCCTCCATCGTCACCCTCTATCAAGCAGGCAACGGTATCTACGACCTCTTCGACAAGGTCCTCGTCCTCGATGAAGGAAAGGAGGTCTACTACGGTCCTCTCAAGGAAGCCAAGCCCTTTATGGAGAGCATGGGCTTCATCTGCCAACACGGAGCCAACGTCGCAGACTATCTCACTGGTGTCACTGTCCCAACCGAGCGACAAATCCATCCCGACCACCAGAACCGCTTCCCTCGAACTGCAAGCGCTTTGAGGGACGAGTACGAGAAGTCGCCCATCTACGAGCGCATGCGATCTGAGTACGACTATCCTACGTCGTCACTTGCCAATGACAGAACCACCTCCTTCAAGGAGGGCGTCCGAATCCTGAAGGATAAGAAGCTCCCTGACACCAGTCCAATGACGGTCGGCTTCATGGAACAGACCAAAGCCTGTATCATTCGCCAGTATCAGATCGTGCTTGGCGACAAGCCTACCTTCTTCATCAAGCAGTTCTCAATGATCGCCCAAGCTTTGATCGCCGGTTCCCTCTTCTACAACGCATCCAATGACTCGAGTGGCTTGTTCATCAAGTCAGGTGCTGTCTTCGTTGCTCTTCTTGCCAATACTTTGGTCTCTATGTCTGAAGTTACGGACTCGTTCACTGGTCGCCCTGTTCTGCTCAAGCACAAGGCGTTTGCCATGTATCATCCTGCTGCTTTCTGTATCGCTCAGATTACTTCCGATATACCGATCATTCTTCTTCAGGTCACATCCTTTTCAATCATAGAATATTTCATGGTTGGTCTTACTTCGACAGCTGGACATTTCTTCACTTTCTGGATCCTCCTTATCTCAGTTACCATTGTAAGTGAACTTCCTTTCTTGCGATGCCTTTCTAACATAACTCAGTGTATCACTGCTCTCTTCCGAGCTATTGGTGCAGCTTTCACCAACTTTGATGCGGCATCTAAAGCTTCTGGTTTCGTCATTACCGCCACCATCATCTACTCTGGCTACCTCATTCAGAAGCCTCTGATGCATGATTGGTTTGTCTGGCTCTTTTGGATCAACCCTATCGCCTACGCATTCGATGCTCTTCTGTCTAATGAGTTTCATGACAAGATCATCCCTTGTGTTGGTCACAGTCTTGTTCCTAGTGGTCCAGGCTCTGATCCCAATCACCAAGCTTGCGCTGGTGTAGGCGGATCCAAGGTCGGCCAGAACTTCGTGACTGGTGACGACTACCTGAACTCTCTCTCCTATGGTAACAGCCATCTGTGGAGGAATGTCGGTATCATCTGGGCCTGGTGGGTTCTCTTCGTTGCTATCACCATCTTCTTCACCACCAAGTGGCATGCCTCTTCTGAAGATGGCCCCAGTCTGGTCATTCCCCGAGAAAATGCCCATATCACCGCTGCTCTCCGTCAATCTGACGAGGAGGGACAGACTAAGGGTGAGAAGCAGATGCCAAGCAGCCGCGATGGTGGTGTTGCATCTAGTGATGACACTGATGGTGATGTCGGCCTTGTGCGCAACACTTCTGTTTTTACCTGGAAGAATCTCACCTATACTGTCAAGACTCCTCAAGGCGACCGAGTTCTTCTGGACAACGTTCAAGGATGGGTGAAGCCAGGTATGCTTGGAGCTCTCATGGGATCTTCTGGTGCTGGAAAGACTACCCTGCTCGATGTTCTGGCTCAGCGCAAGACAGAGGGTACCATTCGAGGCTCCATCATGGTTGACGGTCGCCCACTCCCTGTTTCCTTCCAGCGTTCTGCCGGTTACTGTGAACAGCTTGATGTCCACGAACCTTACGCTACCGTCCGTGAAGCCCTTGAGTTCTCCGCCCTTCTCCGACAGAGCCGTGACACTCCTCGCGAGGAGAAGCTCAAGTATGTCGACACCATCATTGATCTGCTGGAACTTCACGACCTTGCCGATACTCTCATTGGTACAGTCGGTGCCGGTCTGAGCGTCGAACAGCGCAAGCGTGTCACCATTGGTGTTGAACTGGTCTCTAAGCCTAGCATCCTGATCTTCCTTGATGAGCCTACCTCCGGTCTTGACGGACAATCTGCCTACAACACTGTTCGTTTCTTGCGCAAGTTGGCTTCTCACGGCCAAGCCATCCTCGTCACCATCCACCAGCCTTCGGCTCAGCTCTTCTCTCAGTTCGATACCCTTCTTCTTCTTTCTAAGGGCGGAAAGACGGTGTATTTCGGTGACATCGGTGAGCACGGAAAGACAGTTACTGGTTACTTCGGCCGCTACGGCGCACCTTGCCCCGAGCATGTCAATCCTGCTGAGCACATGATTGACGTCGTGTCTGGCCATCTGTCCCAAGGCAAGGACTGGAACCAAGTCTGGCTCTCCTCCCCTGAGCACGCGGCTGTTGAGAGGGAACTTGATCACATCGTTAGCGAGGCTGCATCTAAGCCACCTGCTACCACGGATGATGGCCATGAATTTGCTACGTCTCTTGTGGAACAGATCAAGCTCGTCACTCAACGCATGAATGTGTCTCTGTACCGCAACGTGAACTACGTCAACAACAAGTTCGCTCTTCACATCATCTTGGCTCTCTTCAACGGTTTTACGTTCTGGAAGATTGGCTCCTCGGTTGCTGATCTCCAGCTCAAGGTCTTCACCGTCTTCAACTTCATCTTTGTTGCTCCTGGTGTGATTGCGCAGCTTCAGCCGTTGTTTATTCATCGCCGTGACATCTTTGAGGCTCGTGAGAAGAAGTCCAAGATGTACTCTTGGATCGCCTTCGTTACTGGCCTGATTGTTTCTGAGCTCCCTTACCTTGTCATCTGTGCTGTCATATACTACGTCTGCTGGTACTACACCGTCGGCTTCCCTTCTGACTCTACTCGTGCCGGAGGAACTTTCTTCGTCATGCTTATGTACGAGTTCATCTATACTGGCATCGGACAATTTATTGCTGCTTATGCCCCCAACGAGGTCTTTGCAACGCTTGTCAACCCTCTTGTCATCACGGTCCTCGTTTCCTTCTGCGGTGTGCTCGTGCCATACGATAGCATCCAGTCTTTCTGGCGATACTGGCTTTACTACATCAACCCCTACAACTACATGATGGGCAGCATGTTGGCCTTTGATGTTTGGGGTTCCGATGTACAGTGCAAGGAAAGCGAGTTTGCTCGCTTCAGCCCTCCCAACGGCACCACTTGTGGCGAATACCTCAAGGAGTGGTTGACTCATGGGCCTAGCAAGCTCATCAACCCTGACGCTACCGATGAGTGCAGGGTGTGTTCCTACAGCAAGGGCCAGGACTACCTTCGCACTCTTAACATCAAGGAGTATTCGTACGCCTGGAGGGACGCTGGCATCACAGCTGCGTTTGTCTTCAGCTCGTATGCTCTTGTCTATCTCCTCATGAAGCTTCGAACCAAGACTTCCAAGAAGGCGGAGTAAAAGGAGGCCGGGGTTTCGCAACCTGAATCGGCCAGGTCTTAAAAAATTAGTACTTTTCCATTCCAAATATCATCATCATAGACTGTATAGAAAGAAACCTTTAGATTGCACAATTAGACTACTAGTATAGCTTTTACCTTAATAACACATAGTTCTTGTCATGTCTTCGACTTGGATCTTTTGACGTATAACTCTTAAACGGCGGGTCTGGCTGCTTTTCGCTGGCTACTGGCGATGAGCTTTGAATCCACCGGCGTATAGTGGGGCTTTTGTTGTTTCGGTTGGGCATGAAACCTGAGTTATCTAGGTAGGTCTTGCAGAGAATAAAGAACAGAGGAAACGAGATAATGAACGACAAGAATCCGCCGATTTTGCTATCTCTTGATATGTGTTACTTTAATTGCTTCGAGTACAATACAATACTTGTACCTTACAAACGGAGTTGAAGCTCTTAATGGGAACGTACCGGTCTAGACGACTGAGTGGGGGGGCTGGTTGATCGTGTTGGTTACCCTAAAGCTAAGACACATTTTTGGGGAAACAGAACGCGACATCCGTACACGTACCCTCTAGATCAGCTCCGTGTAAGGTGCTTGATAAATGAAAAATGTAGTTTTGTTAGAGAATATTTTTATGTGCTGACTCGGTTATAACTCATCACGTCGAAACTCAGTTCAATGGCGCAAAATAACAATCCAGCACGGGGAAACCCAACTATAATTGGGTGTCTAAAACTGTTACAACAATAGAAAATTCACCAGACTCTAAAATTTACTATTAAGTAAAAATAAAAGCTCTCATTTTAATTATGTGACTGTTTCTGCTCCGATAATTGATGCTGAACGAATTAACGGTATATGGCCTCTACGAGCGGAAGACTTCTGACAATCAGTTAGGTTGATAAAATAAACTAGCCTAAAATGACCTAAATTTAACATAATCTTCCCCAAGTCTTTTTGTCACGTAGGATCTAGGTCCTAAGTTTTCTTCTTATCTCCCTAGTAATGGGATGTCATATCTTGGCCCCCAAATGTTGGTACCCACTTTGCTGACTAACGATTGTGCATCGGGCATCGGAACAAGTCTCGGTCTAAATCCCTCGGAACTTCGGACAACTCTCATTCAGGTTGAGGTCTTAGAGCGAGACCACTGCAGATCAATAATGACTAGCATTTAAAAGAGCAAATAATAGGCAAACCAGTAAACTTACACACAATCATAGCACTGTAATCACTCTTTCACATCACAAATCATGACAGTCTCTAACACTCTCAATGGCCACACAAACGGCAATGAGGTTACCGCTTCAAAGAATGGTAACTTATTTGCCAAACCTCAGAAAACATTGATATCATCCACCGTCTCCGAGCTATTCGAGGATAATATCACAGCAAAGATCCTCCAAGCGGCAGAGTCTGGCCTTGTCAACAACGTAAGAACAACTTTGACTGTCTATGCATATCTCACTTACACTCACTAGAACCCGCCATTGGCATACCCCGAGTATGTCCCCCAGACCGGACCGGATGCTGGCAAATATGTACTTCGAGAGAAGCTCTTCTGGACTTGTGGCTTCTTCCCTGGATCTATATACTCGCTGATTGAGCGCCTTATCAAGTATCCCCAAGCTTCAGCCGGAGATTCCAATAAACAAAAACTTCTTAAGCAACTGCTTGCTGTCGGACGAGCTTGGTCTCATCCGCTTCACGAGTATGCCCAGAGAACAGACACTCATGATATGTCGTTCATGATTCAGCCCTCGATGAGAGTTCGTTGGGAGGTTTTGCATGAACCGGAGGCTGTTGACTC
The DNA here is from genome assembly GCA_002980475.2 of Fusarium beomiforme. Classification (NCBI taxonomy): domain Eukaryota; kingdom Fungi; phylum Ascomycota; class Sordariomycetes; order Hypocreales; family Nectriaceae; genus Fusarium; species Fusarium beomiforme. Next base: position 4,968 of record PVQB02000058.1, on the reverse strand, counting down.
TATCATCACTGCGGCGCGTTCACTATACTCAAGGTATAACTCCAGTGTTGGAGCTATTAGATCGTGGGATGTACTGTCGCAGAACGGAGTCGACATATCAAGTATGACGGAGGACTTTCTCGTGATTATCGACTCCATGTGCAATCTTGATCTGTTATACTACGCGGCTGCTCAGACTGGCCAGACTGAATTGGCGGAAGCAGCAACAACTCACGCCAAGGCCCTGATCAAGGCCTTGTTACGAAAGGAGACTGATGATTCCGTTGGCCGAGTCATGTATAGCACGTTCCACGTTGTCAACTTTGATCCCAAGAATGGATCTGTGAAGGAGAAGAGAACTGGTCAAGGCTACGCGGCAAACTCGACTTGGGCTCGTGGACAAGCGTGGGGTATTTTGGGGTATTCGCAAACATACAACTGGACCAAAGACCCCGAGTTTCTGGATGCGGCCATTGGACTTGCTGAGTATTTCATTTTCAGATTACTCAAGTCCCCAGACTGTGTCGAAGTCCCTGTATCCGGAGAGAACCGCACAAAAGGTCGATACGTCCCTCTTTGGGACTTTGATGCTCCAGTTGACACTTCCGCCCCGCTTAGGGATTCCTCAGCTGGTATCATCGCTGCAAATGGTATGCTTGTCCTCTCGCAAGCTCTAGCTGGCAGTGGGTCATCCGACTTGAGTGAGAGATATCGATCAATGGCCATTCGTATCGTCAAGGATACGCTCGACTTCTCACTTGCACGTGAAAAGTCGAAGGTGGTGCTGGGAGGAGACGGGAGTTTCGGGGTTCAGGACCTGGAGCCTGATGCTCACTTTGAAGCTATTCTGAAGAATGCCACGGCGAATCACAATGCTAAAGATTATAAGAGATATTGGGACCATGGGCTTGTGTATGCGGATTATTACTTGATTGAGTTTGGAAACAGATTGTTGAAGATTGGACTAGTATAGAGAGGTTTTGAAGTTTCAGGTATAGAATCTTTGCCGGGTATCATTCATTTCAGTTCCAGTATAGGTTTGATATTCTTGATTACCCTAACGCCCAGTTGTTCATAGAGAAAGGGCCCCCTTGATCGTCAATAGTCTGAGCTGTGAACATCATGTCATCAAAACTTATCACTCGATCCAACTGCATGAAGTCCTGGTCCATTAGGACAGTTGAGATTGCTGACAGCTCATCTGGCGAATTGTGTTCTACCCCTGGATTGATAGGAGATATCTGGGGCAGGAAGCTGAGCTGGTTGCCCGGCACTTGAGAATTGGCAGGATTAATAGTGGCCTGAGCACTCTGAGGCCCGTTGTCGAATGAACTCTGTAGCAAACTAGATATTGATCCGATCTGGGTTTGCCTGTTGTGACGATTATCTGCTTGCTGTTGCTCAGGATGACTGGATGCCTGAGTAATAAATCCATCGGTTGAGTATCCAACTACATCTGGAGAATAACTAGAATCTTCCTCGCACTTCTTATGAGGAGAGCGGAGTTGAGCACTATACTTCGCAGCTAACGAGGACTTAGTTTTGGATCGGAACAAAGGGCCTGCCCACCGTTTTGCGAAGTTGTCGAGACTCTCAACCAATGCCCAGAATTCAGGGGCTAGATCGGTTTTGTAAAATTTCCAGTGCACTAGAAAGTCATCAGTCAGGGGTCCGATTGGTTGGAGTAGAATGCCTTACCAAGCAATGCCCGAGCACTGACGAAGACACAGAATGCGAATTGGCTATTCACGGGGCTATTCTCAGGTGTATACTTGAGATACTTTTGTGTGATTGTCGCTGTCTCCGCCGCAGCAATCTGACAAGTCTCTGCACTATGGGAACTAGGCATCCTGACAATACTGGTCCATTGAGGCGCAGGATATGCTATCTGCTGATGGAGTAAGATCATGGAGGTATTGTGAGTGATGTGAGCGAGTGTAAGATTCGGATCCATGTTGATGATAGTTGGTCTTCGAGAGATATTAGAGTCTTTCCACTTTTGAGGGAGAAACATCTTCCAGCTGGAATAGCTGTCAATTAAAAGCTCAGAGGTGGGAATTGGAGACCTACTGAACGAGGCGTAGGTCCAGTTCCTTAAACCTGGTAAGCCAATTGCCAACCTCCTGGCGATTCCTGAAGTTAATTCTCTGCTGGAGAAAGTAAGTAGTAACCCGGCTCAAAGACTCGGTCGCCTCAATGCAATAAGCGAAAGCTCCGACGGTCGTCATATCCACGGTATCGTTTCCTCTAGGCGCTATTGTGTTCGTCGATGGTGTTTCGGGTGGTGCCTCGGTAACTTGATCTGGGGTAGGGTAGTGCGCTGGAAGGAATACGATCGAGTTTCCCATCTTTGCGGCAGAGCGGTCCCAGATACCAAAGTAGGGAGTGAGAACTGTTTCTTCCTTATGCCAAAGACCTCCGTCAGCTGGTAATCTTCTACGCACATCGTCGGATGTTAGACTCGTGTTCCATCTATGTTGGTTAGTATGGCCTGATAATCAGATACCGTTGTGCTTTGGCTCTTCTTACCCAGTCATCACGGAGCAAAGTCTAGGCGGTTAGTTGTGGTCCATAATCATCAGAGGGTGTAAGCTTACCTGTCGAGGTTGAAGATGCTCCAGAATACTCTCCTTCGCTCTTCATCTTGAGTCCAGTTCTCTGACGGCGGCAAGGAAGTCAAGGGCTTCAGTAAAGGGCGCTGTTGTCGATCGTCCATCTCGACACTGAGCTGAAGATACTCGACAGTTCTTGTGAGTGAGCCTATGATAGGCCAAGCTCTGGACATGTCTCCGTTACCCATCTGAACCCCTAGGTACTATTAAGAGGCGATTAACCGTAAATCGGCTAAGAAATTCAGTTATTTCGCTTCTAATTTCACGTCAAATCGTCTAACGCCAGGCCGAGCTACTAATTGGTCAAAAATAACCCCAACCCCTAGTCCTACATACCAAAATCAATTCTAGTAGAATTGATTTATTTTGCCCCACTTTACAAGGGGTAGACTTGATTTTTTGACCGGGGGTAGACTTGATTTTTTGACCGGGGGTAGACTTGAATTTACTAAAGTCACTAGTCGCGGGGTAGCCTTGAGTTTTGCTGGGGGTCGACTCTGGTCTGTGATTGGACCAGGGTTACACGTCGAATTCCGACCATACACAAAGCGCACCGCGTAAAGCTCCTGCTCAGACTTCAACCTTTTGTGCTTCGAGACATTGTGCAGACCATATTCAAGAGTCAGAACCTCCTAACAGGTCAAGTCATGGCAAGCAATCTTTTCACAGAGCTGGGCTGTTCCAACCCTATATATCCCTTTGTTCTTCTTTCAGAATATCGAGTTATCGTGTGCCAACCGTGTCAGTATGCGTGTTTAGCTGGCGAAACGGCCACACATCTTTCCCAAAAACATGCCGATATGGATCTGGGAACTCGACGCCGACTGACTACGGAGATTAAAATGATACCGAACGTGCTGCGAAGTCGGACTGAGCTACCCCAACTGCAGTATCCACCGCCAACGACCGAGCCCATCTCTTGTCTTGCCCCACCAAAACTCGACGTACTGAAATGCCGACAATGTAATAACTTCAACGTCCGTCAGCTGCAGGCGATGCAGGAACATTATCGTAAATATCATGGCTGGGTCAATCCTAGGAGTATAGGAAGGCCAGCAGAAGGGCTTTCATCGACTGATAATGTACCATGGATCGAAGGGGTAGCATGTCAGCGTTTCTTTCCTTCTCGAGAAGGCAGCAGATGGTTCCAAGTCAACTTCAAAACCGAAAGATGCAATGCAAGCGCACTGAAGGCGAAACGAACTCCTACAAAACCACGGGTAGCGCCTCGGGATCTTACATCCGAAGGGTCCAACCATCTACAACAAGTTATAGAACGGGAGGCTGGATATCAAAATGCTTTGAGCCAGCCTTGTATTACTGGCAAAAATGCTTGTAGAGAGACTTTCACCTCTACGAGTCTGTGGTTAGAGAGGACGCAATGGTCTTCTGTCTACCGGGGTTCCCGACGAGATGTACTGTGGGCGATGACGAGACCGCCTAATCGCCACTGCCTCACCACAGATTATATCTTAGGACAGGGTGCTTTAGATAATACTCTAAACTTTGTGAGCCCTCGAGAAGATGAACAAAAGATATCATGCATCATGGGAGCATTCGATTCTGTCATAGATCGTTGTGAGAATACGGTTCGCAGCACTAGCCACAACACCCTTTGCTGGCTACTTAGCTCGAGGCTGCAAAGCCGTCGAGAGTCCCCCTTCGCTCTTGTGGCAGAGAAAAATAGTGAGGTGAGGTACAGAAGGACCCAGAAACAATTCTTGGCCTTCGTTTTCCGGCTATACCGAATGGCGAGTGGCGTACGGCAAGATGTGACAGAAGCCAAAGTGAGACCGGAAATTTATGCTGAGCTGGATCGCATCTGGAATCATAATATCTGGTGCCTCTTTGAAATCTCTAAGGGGACCTGGCCGGCGATAGAGAGGCAGGAGGATAACCCTACTGGCCCTTCCCCCACTATATCTGGCGTCCTATCTATTAATGACGCTAGTGACGCTACGGTTCATGATGATCGAAGAACCTGTGCGACAGAAAGCGAAGAAGACGAAGAAGGTGGGAATGCTGATGTTGAAGACTGGGATCTAGACGAGGACGATGACAATGACGATGACTCTGAAGACGATGACTCCGAAGACGAGAACGATTGCGATGACTCTAGGTACTGGAGTAATATTGATGGACCCAGCGCCACGCCCTACCGAGAGATGTCCGCAGGAGTACTGAGAGGATCTACCAAAGTTGTATTCGACGAATTCCTCGAAATCCTGTTCCAGCTATGTGTCACGCTATGTACCGAGACTTTCGTTGACGGACAGCCAAGCTCTACGCTACTAGTGTACTTCAGCGGCGTTCTTGGCTTCTCTGCAGATTGTCACAGGTTCCAGCTCGCTCGGCAATACCATCCACAACCCCTCTT
>PVQB02000056.1:0-45305 GCA_002980475.2 Fusarium beomiforme | reverse complement strand
TCCTTCCACCGCTCATATACAGCCTTGTCAATATCCGCGAACCTGAAGCCTTCACTCCAGTGCGGCAACTTCCAATGATCCCATGCCTCTGTCCGCGGTTCATATGATCTCGACTATAAAAGACACGTCGCCACTCGCGGTCTACCCACTTTCCATCATCTCTCTTGAGAATCCCTTTGTTGCCCCAAGGACGGTTCAGAGTTCGTGTAATCTAGTCGTTCTGCATCCGATAGTGGCGGTATATCACATACACATCCCATTTGGGGTCAATGTGGAAATTGTGGCATCTCCGTCCGGGTATGTCTAGATCATCGAGGCAATCCGGTGATAGGTACCAAAGGTAAGACTCTTCTATAGTCTTGAAAAGGGCAATCGCACTATAAAGCGCGTCCCAATAGTACTGAGAATCACTGTCACTGACTTCGCCAACACTAGTAGCTTTTGTAGGCATGGTTGTAAACCGCATAGACTCCACAATGCCTCTTAGCATTTTTTCTTCAAACTGGTTGAGCGTTCGATACGTCATAAGAATTTTGATCTTCGTCCTTTTCTATATTCCAATCGGGATCATAAAAATTTATCTTCTGGACCCTGAAGTGTGAATAGGGTTTCTCATCTATTTTCCACCAAGAGTGAAAATTCATGTCAAATGGGAGCGAGTAGCCGTACCTAGGGAGGATTTTGATCATTTGGCAGATTCCCTCCGTGCGGACACGACCAGGGTTTTTGTTAAGGATAGTGATCAAAAATTCCGGTATATGGTCGCAATAATCGTTTGCAATGCACCAATGCTGATCTTTCTGTTCCTTAATGTCAAACTTTCTTCCCAGAAGCCATTTCAAGGTGTCGACACACTTGTCAACGGGGACTTGGCCCAAAGAGACAGTATCCAATAGCTCGTGAATAGGCCTTAAATGGGTATGGGGCCGCTCGGACAAGCATTGACGGCCGTCGAATTCAGGAAGCTCCCATCTTGTATCATGGACAGCTCCAAAAAGGACGCACCGCTCCATTGCCTTGACGCTACCTTTCCTACCTGCAGCACGACAACCGCCATAGTTGTTGTTGAGGTAGTAGAATGGGAGGTAGTGGCGACGGAGAGAAGGGCTAAGCAGGCACAAACCCTTGAGCCCCTATGTCGATATGGTATGTTGGTCTTTATCAGCCTCGCCTGTGATCTGGAGTAGGATTTCAGCCGGTAGAAGATCCAGCGTCGCCTGTTGAGATTGCTGGGGGCCATCGTAACGGATCACAAAGGGTTGATGGTTCCGGCAATTTGGAATTGATAGGGAGGTGCTGGGTGTTTCTGATGGATATACTACTGCTTGTTGTGTCTTCTGGTACTGTCGTGCCTCAAACTTTCAAGCCACATGATGGATCCTTACTTATATAGTTGTTGTTTGTCAGCCTGGCTCAGCATAAAACTCTACGTATCTGGTTCCTATACCAGAAAAACTGTTTCCAGAATTATCTGTGCTTCATGGGCACAAAAACACTCAAATAGTTGCCCTGTTCTCTGCGTTCGAGACTCCAGAGACACCATATAAAGGACCAGGGATATGGACAATCCCATACTCCTACTGTGGACATAAAGAAAGTTCCTTAACAGTACCACCTATACCACCTACGAGGGGTTAGTTACATCGGCAGGTCAAAGAACTTGATCGTGTTCTGTTGCTCCCGTAGATACAAAAGGAATTGCCTGCCAGACGACAATACAGAACTACAAAGAACAGATTTCAAGCCATGAAAAAACTTTATCCTACCAAAGAACATGGCGGATTACCAAGGTGAGGGTTGACTCCGTTGAGACAACCTAGATAGGGAAGTGGGACCAGCTGATCAATGTAGCCCATCTTGGCCGTTTGTTCTAGTGATTAAGTGAATTGGTAAACCTTCTATGGGCAGTGGCGGCAATGAAGGGACCTTTAACCTCGTTAAGGCTGTCTGTGTCTTTGAAGTCGGACTTGTGTGGCTGTGCCCAAGGCCGAGGCCGACGCAATCCGGCCGGCCCCCACCTGTACGGGCCTCGCGATTGTAGGGCCAAGGTCGAGTTGAGATAAACACTTTATTGAGTTCGAGTTCAAGCGTGATAATACTTTTTTAGCTTCGCGTGCAACGAGCTGCCGTCGATCTTAATATGGAGGAGTGCAGTCAAACTTGCCATGCAGTCTGATAGGTTCTAAACTCGTTCTTTTGACTTACCCGGAGTTTCAACGCTATCCCTGCAGCCTCATCTCGTAGGCGTGTCACCTTTTAAGATACGCTAAATTTTCATAGTAATGAAAGTAAATTTAGAGGTTAAGAGAACAAATTACTACTTGGATCCGGGATGTAGCGCAAAAGCCCGTCTTTCGATGTTTCGTAAATTTAGATCCTCTAGGTCCATATAGAAACACTTCTTTCACCTTGGCCTTCAAAAGAACCAAGTACATGTCGAGCTTATTAATGGGCAATTACTAACCTCTCCAGTACAGATCCTGTGCCAACCACCTCATGTCGTCAACTATTATCATAATTTCTCCCTATAATTTACTTTTCAGATGTCGCATGCTGAGGATCCTCTTCATGAGCAGCACCAAGCTTGGCCTCGACATCTCCCTTTTCAGCCTTGGTAGTGAGGTGAGTAGCAACATGAGTCTTCCAAGCCGGAGTGCCAATGTACTTGATACCATTAGGATCCTCAAACATGTCGGCAGTCTCCTCGAGTGTCTTTCCAGCTGTCTCGGGGAACATGAAGAAGACGTGGATGAACATGGCCACGTTGAAGACACCAAAGATGATGTAGCTCTTCCAGGTGATGTTTTCAAACGCAACGGGTGTGAAAAGACCGAGAGCAGTGTTGAAAGCCCAATTAGATGAGGTAGCAAATGCGACACCTTTTCCTCGAAGTCGAAGAGGGAAGAGCTCGGGAGGATATGTCCAAGATGCAGGACCCCAAGTTGGTGCGTAAGAGGCGACAAAGAGATATGTGCAGGCGATGAGACCCTTGGCTGGACCTCCACCAACGCTCATGGATACTTGAGGGGAGTCACGCTCGTCCTTGGGGATTTCAGTGCCGTGGGCAGCCAAGATGCCGGCATTGGCGAACATCCATGTGCACATGAGAGTAGCGCCGATGAGGAATGTCGGACGACGTCCCCATTTGTCCATCCAGAGAAGGGCAGGAATGGTCATCAAGACGTTGATGATGTACTGGATGGATGAAGCGAGAAGGTTGGCGTTACCCTTGTAACCGGCCATTGAGAAGACATAGGAGATGTAGTACACTAGACATTATGAGCATCAAGTTGGAATCAAGGTAGAAAGGGACTTACTCATGACGTTCATGCCAGTAAGTTGAGACCAAATCTGAGTAAAAATACCGATGAAAGTTCTGTTGATCATGTTGGGTTTGAACAGATCAAGGTACGTAACATTGGCGATCGACGCTTCAAAAGCGCACATGTCCTTGATATCCTGCAACTCAAGGGCAACAAAAGGATGATCGGGATCGCCATGTCCATGAACAAGAGTAAGCACACTATGGCACTCATCCCAACGATCCTTTCTCGCAAGCCAGCGAGGAGACTCAGGTAGCAGCATCATCATGAAGAAGAGGAACACGCCAGGGACCATTTGAAGACCCCAAGGCACACGGAATGCAGCAGTTGAGTAGTCGGACGAGTGACGACCACCGATCATTGCGCAGCCGTAGGAGATGTAGTACATGATCAGGATACCCCACGTGATGGCCCATTGCTGCATACCAATGAAGCGACCGCGTTTTGAGGGAGGAGATATTTCGGCAATGTAGACGGGGACTTGAGCGGATTCAATACCAACTGCAAAACCGTTGATGATACGACCGACGACAAGCATGCCGATATTCTGAGAAGCGCAAGAAATGATAGACCCAATGATCCTACCTCAATATTAGAACGCAGCACGAATACCTGACAACACTATGACTTACCAGATAATGCACCCGATCATGATGGAATACTTCCTCCCAAGACGATCACTAAGAAATCCCGATACCAAAGCTCCCAGCCACGAGCCCGCAGCCATACTCGCCGTGATGCCACCCTGATTCAACGACGTAGGTCCACTACAGTCCTCATCATCGTCAAACGGTGGCCCCTTGGGTCCTTGATTAAAGTAGCATTTATATGAATTCTCGCCCAATTGAGCAGAAATAGAAGAGATGTCAAAGCCGAAGAGTGCTCCGCCTACGACGGAGACACCAGCGATCACGTAGATGTTGCCGATAGGCATGTTGGCAGAAGTGTAGTTGACCAGCTGTAACTGTTGTCACGTCAAACCAGGCGGTGCAACTGGAGCGGGGGATGTGTTATATATTTCTCTCTCCTTGGTTACACCGGTTTGAAATACTGGCCTCGGATTCTCATGTGTCACGTTAATTTGAACGGTGTACCAGCAGAAGGATTCTGCGTGTCCTACGGTTACATGCACTTGAGCTCCTGATGTTGGAGATCCTTGCTGTTGGGAGTAGACGTTTCCCCACTGGGCACGGGGATAACGGTCTGGGGTTGATGGAGGTGGGTTGGCATGGAATTGTTTGTGATATGACGTATTGTTGAATCCTTCGAACTTTTGGGTGTCAGTAAGTTGCAATGCCATAGCTGAGCTGGCTTCTTCGTGATCGTGTCAATTCAAGCCATCTCTCTCCGTCTCAACTTCAAGTCATGAAGCGTAATTCTAAGAGGTATGAAAAAGGTAATAAACAGACCCAACTCTATCCCCATGTTCTCCTCATCTCCATACGAAAACCCTCTGCATCCCCCAAAGATCACCACTTTTTCAGTGGACCGTCTCGGTGACGTTACATCTTTACGACCGAGCATTTGGCCGTTCATCCTGCTCTCTCGTCGGCAATAGGCTGCCGCGGACTGAATTCGCTAGTGGTGTCATTGTCGATCACATCACTTAAATCAAGAAGAAAAAAAACTCCGTAAGCTAAGCTTGTTACTTAAAAACCACAGGGCAGATCATTTCGGATCCGAAAAAGAATCGTGTGTTGCTTGAGTTCCCCCGGATCTCCACTGTGGAATAGGTCCGAATACAATGAAGGGTGGTAAGCGCTGCAATGAGACGCCAGAGTTTGGGGGAAGCTTGGGGCCCTGCGGAGAATGAATGGAGTGAGCGCTTGAGTCACCTGCTGGGTGTGTTTTGACAGGCGAGGGTTGGTGAAACCATAAGTGGAGGATACATTGATTGAGATGTTGAGAATGGCATTGTTTGTTTTGTATTCTGGCTAAATTGAATCGATCAAGTTTTCGTTATTGATCTTTACCCAGCTGTGTATCTCGCGTTCGGAACAGCATTTGCTGGTCATGTGAACTTAGTGAGCAGTTCCATGCCGCTGGGACGTGATCATATCACCATTAGTTCCCAACCGACCATGCTGTAGCTAGAGTGCAGATGACCGTATTGATCACTCTAAAGTTCTCTGTGCTCTGTAACAGGGCTCCAAGACGAGATTTTTCTTTGTTCGTGTCTCAATTGGGGCTGCTATATATAGATCGTGAACAGATTCCCATCAAGACGGCTTAACCTATACCTACACGCCGCGAGCGCGTCGCGTGAAACATGAGCGGAACGCCAGCTATTTCTTCCGCATTTTTAAATCATCATCCGAAATCTCAATCACGAATTTATGTACGATGTCTTTGCATCCGTGTCAAATCCCGGTCGCGGAACGTCCCTCACGTGCCAGTGCGATACCTGAAAGCCAGTTCCTGCACTCAACGCATGTTGTGAGACAGCTTGAGATTAAGACTCAGTTCTCGTTATGCGCGATACCCGGCCCACCATTGATAGACACATGGCGCTATTATGCCTCGAGTGTGTCTGCATCTAGCAGAGAGAACTTGATGATTGATAGCAGTACCAAAGCCAGATACGGCACTCAAGTTTGATCTCTAGTACTGAGTAGATTGCCCTGAGACAGTAGCGCTTGGCGTGCCGTGCCATATGCCGCGCATTGCCGGAGCTACCCAGACACATGCCGACAATCTACCTCTCTTCAAGTTGGTGTTCCGTCGCGAATACCCAATGCTCACTATCTGGTGCACCTCGTCACTCAAGGCATCAACACAATAAAGGTAATAGTAAAATTTGTCATCATTAATCTCATCGGCGAGGACTGATCCCTCGTTCTCATGCAATGCCTCAACTCCAAACTCCGCGTATGCTTCGAAAATGCTCAATCCCATGCCGCGCTCATGCTCATGCACCCTCGCTATGCCCCAAACTCCTCAATCACACTCCTCCCCTCAACAAAGTCATTATCAACACCTGTATACGGCATCTTCAACCCAAAGCCTTCAGGCCCGCCAACCTTGATTCCCTTCTCCGTCTTCCACAGCGGATGCGCCGGCAGCGCAATAACATTAACGCGCAATCCGTACCTTAAATCCTGCGATCCAATGCCCTCGCCATCTTGTCCCAGAATGGAAATAAGATCGGGAACTGTGCATACCACCTCTTGTGACTCTTCTGATCCGTCGGCGTCGCTGAGCGCGGCGTAGAGATACTCGTTCTGGAAGGGTATCACCATGTGTCGATCGCTGGGAACCTCTTGTTTGCTTGACCCGTGCGATTCGCGCTCGTCTTCGCTGAGAGGCGCGATCACTACTGAGCCCATTGTGTAGCCGCCGCCGATGTAGCGACGAACATCGACGATTTTACCCGTGAAGAGAAGTTTTCCAGCGCAGACGTCGAACTAACCAATTAGCAAAACTCAGTTGATCAGAGGGAGAAACTCACAATCGCATCAACGTAGCTGGTCTTTTTGCGTCGTGCATTATGCACCGCTCGGCCGAGGTACCAAGCTTGTGACACGGTGTTGGGAACGCCGTGGGATTTAATCACTGAGCCGGGGAGGGGATTGGCGCAGACTGCGCAGCCGAGACCGAGCTCAATTACTGTTGTTCGGAGAAGACTCTCAAGACGGATGGGGTTATCGGTGCTCTACTTTTTGTTAGTAAGATGTGCAAGGTCTCTGGTTGTGATGCTTACCATGACTACGCTGGTGTTGCCTCGGGCGTCGGAGAGAACGCAGGGAGTTAGAGAGTGGCCGTATACACTAAAGGTAGCTATGAAATTTAGCAAGAGCTGATTAAATGGGGGCTTGGGAACATACCGTGATACATGGTGGGATAAGCTCGTCCCATGGCATCACCATCAACGACGGGAACGTCGAAGTGAACAGCCGGAGGGAAAGCACTCATACCATTTCCACCACCACTGTCCTCATTAGTCCTCAATCTTCACTCTCAAATGGTCAACTTACATCTCATCAATGTACATGCCATCAAAGGTCTTGTTTCCAACAACCTTGTTAACAGCATTGATACCAGTGACAATCTCATTCCCGCCCGCGATACGCTCATTAATGACGCTCGGACTTCCATACCACGACCCAAAACAAACCATCGCATCGTCCTTGAGCGCCTTGGGCGAAATAACTCTCATTCTGCCTTTGGGATTATTCCTCAGCGCATCCAAGCCCTTGAGGTACTCATGGTGCGTAGGTCCTCCGCCGCCTGTGCCGAGAACACCGCATCCTGTTGCGATCATCTCCAAGTCGACTTCAGAAAGGTACCACGTCCCGTTCTGTACATCAGGACGATACGCATCGAGATCAACGTGGAGAGATGGTTTGTAGGTTGGTGTGAGGGCGTCGGGAACGCTGATCTTTTCACCCTCATCTTCCTCCGTCTCTTGCACGCTTATCACAGGCGGTGAAGGCGGCGGCGTGAGTTCCTCTGGAATAGCAAGATGTCCTACCGCACGAACTTGCAATCGCATGGCGCCATTGGACATGTACTGGAGCGGTGTCTTTGTGATCTCTACGATCTTGACGTCGTTCTTGGCTGCGCCTTTGGAGACGGCCATGTCAATTGCTTTCGCGCACGCAGCGTCCACAATGGTCTTTTCAGACCGTCCCTCGGGGATTTCGACAACATCGATTTCGCCGGATACTTTGGCGATTGCTGCACCGACGGCGTTGGCGGCGCCTTGGTGGATTGGCACGATGCACTTGTCCACGCCGTCGAGATCTTCTGTGACGAGCAACGCGCCGCCGCCGACGAGGAGGACATGTACGGGTGCGGAGGAGACCTTCATTTGCTCAACCAGACTCTCGAGCATTTTCTTCAGCTCTTTGCGGCCGTTCTCGACGACGTGGGCAGGGACATCCTTGACGAGCTCGGGGTCTCCAAGCTTCGCCTTGCCCAGCGCGACGACAATATCACTCGCCGTCAAAGTCTTTCCGCCAAATACTTTGGCCTCCTGCTGAATAAAATGTCCCACTGATCCAGGCCCAACAGTGACGTTTTGCGTGTCAGGATCAACCTGCACTTTACTTCCACCGCCAAGACCAATGGATACAACCTCAGGCATAGAGAACGCCGTGCGCACGCCGCCTACCTCTACAAAACCAGGCGCTTGTCGAGGAAATCCCGATGGGAGAAGCGCACAGACATCGGTCGTAGTACCGCCAATATCCACGACCAGAACCTGCGGCTCTTCATCGTCCGCGACATTCTCCCGCTTGTGATCCAGCCCAGCAAGATACGCCGCACCAGTCATGCTATTCGTAGGACCGCTTGCAAACGTCTTGATGGGGAATTCCGCTGCGGTGTCGGCGTCAATAAGCGTGCCGTCGTTCTGCGATAGAAACAGAGGACATGTCAGTTGGAGGCGATGCATGGCGCGCTTGAAGCCCTTTTTTACACGGTGCCCTGTTCGCAGGATTGAAGCGTTGAGAATAGTGGCATTTTCTCGTTCTAGAAATCCCGTTGGGCCAATGTCGTGCGAGCACACAACTTGCAGTGACGGCGCTTCTTGGAGGAGAATTCTTCTGCATTCTTCCTCGTGCTTGCCGTCATGGTCGAGGGGCGAGAACACGCCGACTAACGCGATGACGTTGATTCCTTTTGCGACGACGTCACGGGCAGTCTGTCTAATCTGCTCATGATTCAAGGGTTCAATTTCTCGCCCGTCAATCTCAAGCCCTCCATCGAGATAATATACACCTCCATCGAGAATACTCCTCAAGCCGATGGGAAAGTCTGAAAACGGTGGCAATTGTCTAGTAAACGGCCCGCACAGTCTCACGACAGCCACGCGATCCAACCGCCGCGCATCAGCCTCTACAAGCGCGTTGATAAAGTGTGTGGTGCCAATGGTAACGCTGAGAACACCGCTCTGGTCAACGCCCGAGTCGCGCAGCACCGCTCTTATAGCTGACTCGATGCCGCTTGTGATGTCTCTTGTGGTAGAGGCCTTGTGGGAAGCGAGGACGCCACGGCCAGGGGTTGATGTGGCAGCAGCTCGGATGTCGAGAATCGCCGCGTCCGTGTTGGTACCTCCGACGTCAACGCCGATTCGGTACAGGGACATGTTTGCTGTGGACAGGTGTGCTGTTGGTTGGGAGGATGATACCCTGGAGGCGCCTGAAAGCATATTACAGTGTGGGTAGGTAGGTACAGTAGTTAGAGGAGATATCACCAGATCTTTATAAGGCAAGGTACCGGCTATCGTCTTCCATGGCTGGTATTACTTGCATTGAATTTTTTTACGTCTTGAGATCTTCTTTAGTGAGTGGGTGAGTGAGAAAAAACACCTCTCCTCTCCAATGTTTTCCTCACTGGTCCTGGCCTGGATCATGCGAGAGGGGGGCAAGTGGCCCAAGTTGGCCGACGCCAAAGAGGAGACAAACTTGGCCGAACACGACTCACTCACTTCTTACTCACTGTTGCTCAACTGCCGATCTCGCCTTTTTCTTATCAATTTCCCGTTGGCCAAGGCGTCTCTTGGCCGACGCCTCAATCCGGGGTACGTATCCTCTCCTGATCGTACACCCGAATTCCAGACTGTGGCTCAATTCCTTACTAACAATCACTCACAAGATAAGGCTTAGCCTTAGACTTTGGCAGATCAAATGCCAGTCCCTGTGAACCCCCCCGACCCTTATAGTCCGCCTCCCCTAAATCCAACAGTGACAGCCCACCCAAGCTACTGTACACACTATCGATCCGGAGGCTTCGGGAAGAAAAATAAAGTAGAATCGAATCTGAGGCTATTCGCATTCTTCACAATGGCGGTTGCGAATCTTGTCAAGCGCGTTGAACTACCGCGTGGTTCGCGCTACATTGTACGCAATTTTTTAACACCCGACAAAAAGCGCGTCGCACCCCCTAATATGTTACTCTGCAGAACGAAGATGTCAGACCAGTTGGTTCTGAGCGACGAACATGGACGTTTCTCACGTTCCACAACTTTTGTACGTTTGGGCGCTTGATTGCTATTTGCTTACCGAGATGGAGGAATGAATCACACTGCATAAGCGCATCGCGCATGGCTAACACCAACGCTTTTCGACAGGGCTGTTGATCAACTGCAACATTGCGACGTATCTGACGGGCAGCGCGCTGATTCCCCTCGGCTTGACGTGGTGGCAGGCCATCATTGCCATTATCCTCGGAAACATTCTCGCGACGGCTGCGCTGATTCTGGCTTCGTTGGCTGGAGCTTATTACCACGGTACGTCATGCACCCTGAAGGATCGAGGATCAATTGGCTCACGATTGCAGTGGGCTTCCCTGTCTTTAGTCGAGCAGTATGGGGATTCTGGGGAGCGCAATTCGTCATCTGGAACCGCATCTTTCTCTCGCTCGGTAAGCAAGCCATGCTCCTATCCTATCGCGTCGTGTACTGACCTTTCAGTCTGGTATGGCTTCCAGTCTTGGGTCGGCGGACAATGCGTGTACCTCATCCTCCTATCATGGGATCCGAATCTCGAAAATGACATCCCTAATACCTTCGCCGCATCGACGCCCATGACGACCGCCCAGTTCGTATCCTACTTCATCTTCTGCATCATCACGCTCCCGTTCCTCTGGATCCGACCGCACCGAATACAAAAGTTCTTCTACTTTGCCAGCTCCATCACGCTCGTCTTCTTCCTGGTTCTCCTGATCTGGGCGCTGGCTACCATGGGATCTGATGGCTTCGGTGATACCATTTCCGGCACCTCACCTCTTCCAGTGACTGGTAGCCCGCAGAGCGTTACCTGGCTTACGCTCTCGGGTATAATGTCGACGATTGGTGGTATTGCGGCGGGTATTCTCAACCAAAACGATTATGCTCGTTTGTCTCGAAAGCCGGGCGACGCTATTTGGGGTCAGATTGTTGCTTTCCCGCTTTACAGTATTGGGGCTTCGGTTATTGGCATTCTTGTCACTGCTGCGACACAGAAGAGAATGGGCGAGGCAATCTGGAACCCTCCTACGCTGCTCGCCGCTCTCTTGGCCAAGGACCCAACTGCAGGCACTCGAGCCGCTATCTTCTTCGCTGGTCTGGCCTTGTCCATCTCTCAGCTCGGCAGTAACCTTCCCGGCAATGCCCTCGCTGGTGGTATCGATCTAGCTTCCGTCTTCCCCAAATTCATAAACATTCGACGAGGTGCCTACATCATGGCTGCTCTTAGCCCCATCGTCAACCCATGGCGTCTCGTCAACACAGCTACGACCTTCCTCACTGTCCTTTCTGGCTACAGTGTCTTCCTCGCTCCCATGACTGGTCTCATGGTGGCTCACTACAACCTAGTGGCAAAGGCCAAGGTCAATGTGGACGATCTTTATGTGGGTAACAAGGACAGCATCTACTGGTACAACTTTGGTGTCAACTGGCGTGCTTTCGTCGCGGTGAGTCCCACCATGTTTTATTACGAGAAAAATTTAACTGACTCATTGTCTTAGTGGATCGTTGGTGTCGCACCTTTGATGCCGGGTTTTATCGCTGCCGTCAATTTAAATGTCTCAGTTTCTGACGGCGCAAAGAACCTCTACCAGCTCAACTACCTTTTTGGCTTCATTGTCAGTGCTGTCGTCTACTACGCCCTGCACATTTTTATCCTCGATAACAAGTTCAACGCTTTTATCAAGGATGGCACTACCGCCAAGGAAGTTCAAGCTGTTTATGATGAGCGCTGGGATATGACATACTCTGAGAGTGAGCCTGGAACGACCGAGGAGCACTCTTTTCAGCGAAACAAGGGAGCTGACTCCGTGACTGCATATGCTTAATTACGACATTGATGCTGATGTTGGCGATATTTCGTTTCGAGATTACAATTCTGTTATCTGATACTCTATCTATTGAGACCTTTTAATTACTACCACTAGCATAGCGTGGGGATGCTGGATAAATTCATCAGTTATCTCGAGATTTTCGCAACGTTACCTCGGTAGACCCTGTATTCAGATCTTCAATCCTCCACTCTGTCTGAAAGCTCCATCTTGAATTGCGCCATGACAGGCTAAAACGCGAACACCTACAGCACTTTACACGGTCTTCTTTAGTTCCCGTGCCCTCTGTAATTTTGCACTAATTTCTCTTCCGAGACGCTAGTACAGAAGGAGAATGCCCCCTAAAGCAGAACTACTCGGCCAACACCGGTGTTTTTAGTCTCAGAGCGCCCCTTGTCGGCCAACTTATCTTTCCCGCTGCCCCCCCTCCATCACGCGATTTTCGCCGACATCTCTTCGCCTCGTTCTCTCCCTCTTCGTGTCTGCTTTTACACTCTCCCTCACACCCGTGGAGCGATTGCCGTTACGGGTACCTGGTCCGCCTCCTCCAATATCATATCAGACCAGACCAGATGGATCACTCTCAAGCTCAAGCTCAGGCTCAGGCTACGGATCCGGACCGGGCAACTTCTTCCTCGTCTACTGCTACGCCCCGCAAGTTCAGCATTCGCAGTAACTTTGGCAAAGCCCGTCAGCCCAGAAGCCGCAAGAACAGACCCTGTGACGCTTGTCGGCGCCGGAAGACTGCTTGTGTCATCACCTCGGAACCCCCATGTGAGGCGTCCCCCTACCCCCAGATCCCACTACTACCGCCCTGTACTACGCTACACTGCGACACATTCCCAGTCCAGTGGTTCACTCTCCACTTGACACAACCGCTAGTTAAAACGTGAATTGCTTATACTGACCGTTGAATCAACTGTAATTCAGGCCTTTTCTGTAAAAGCAGAGGCTTGGTATGCCAGTCCCTCTCCGACACTGACCCTCTAGCCCCCCGGCCTCCATCGGGACCTGGGCCTGAGTCTTCCAAAAGCCACGATGCACTAAGCCCGGCGTCTGCGTCCGCTTCTGTCTCTGCATCTGGGGCGTCAGCCATCTCACCTTCAGTGACATCTGATGCTACTCGGCAGAGATCCGAGTCCGCGGCCGTTGTACACAACGGTCTCGTACGCCATCCCGTGCCAGTTCCTGGAGAAGACCCTCCGGACAGAGCCCTCAGTCTAGATCCACCTCGCCTGGAACCTAATCAAGAAGTCGTCTACGCTCTGGAAGATGTCCCAGGCCGCACAGCGCACGCCATGGCGTTAGGCTCTGAGCAAGATCCTTACTTCCTCGACGCCTTTAGATCCGTGCTTCTCAGTGAGCGAGAAGGCATTGACGCCAACTTTGTCCAGGTTTACCACGGCGGGCCAGATGTGGATGATTACCCGATGCACTTCCTGCTGCTGCTTGATGAGTTCCCCGATCACAAGAACGAGGCTAAGCAGATAGCTTCCGATGCGATAGAGCGCATCGTCTGGCCCCACGGCCCGGCCCTCGTCCGTCTTTATTTCCGGCATGTTCACGTAGGGTTCCCCGTCATTCACAAGACTCGCTTCCTTCGGCAATACGCGACCGCCAAGCTCGACATACCCACGTCTCTACGGGGCGCCGTTTACGCCTTGGCTTCCGTGTTCTGGAAGCAGGATGCGTCGCTTGCACGTATACCGTGCCCATTCGAGCAGCATGAACTCATTAACCCTGCCCAAGAGGCATTGAGACGCGAACTTGAAGCTCCTAATCTCTCGAGGCTGATGTCAGCCCTGCTACTCATGCACATGGTGCCCCCAGAGATTGACAGCGTAGAGACACCGTATATCTGGATGATGGCCTGTCAAGCCACCGCCATAGCACAAATGCTCGGTCTTCACCAAGACCCAGACAAATGGAACATTGCACCCTGGGAGAAGAGGTTGCGAAAGAAGCTCTGGTGGGCCGTCTTCTATACCGACTGCTGGTCAGCCGTAAGCCATGGTAATCCCCCACATATAAGTTACGACACCTTCACGACTCCACCCCCAGACATGGATGATCTACGGTCTGGCGAGGATATCCCTGACGATCTCCGCTATATGATCGATCCTGAGGATGCCACGTTCCGCGTGTCTGATGGTGCTCGCTTCCTCGAGATGATCACTGTGTCTCGGGAGATGCGTGCCATCCTTGACTGCAGCTTGTAAGTAGCCATCGGCGTATTGAGAGTTAGTGACTTACATGAAATAGTGGAGTGCGATCAACTCAACAGACGCGTACTCAGCTGATTCCTATCCGAGAAACGCTCAAGGAGTGGCCGAGCCTCATCCCGAGCTGTTTGGCCGTGAGACCCTACGCCCATAACGGTATGTAATATGCGTAGTAGAATTCGCCGATTGTAGCTGACAAGAACCAGGACCCCTTCACATCTCGTTCTTCGCTACGCAAGCGCTTCTCTTTCGGGGTCTAATGTTTCCAGCCACAAGAGCCGCAAAGGTCACGCCAGGATCTAATCTTCAGCGATGGCTCTCCACCGCACTAGCAGAGTTCGAGCTTTTCACCAACTTCATGTCATACATCACCGAAGAAGAACTAACAAGCTTCTGGGGAAGATGTAAGTTGGCCGATCAAGATGATGCTTGAAATAGTTACTAATGCAATATAGTTGCCCGAACACAACTGATTTTCTGCGGAAACTTTCTGATCTATCTCTTCCTGCTAGCTAGCGACCCACGAGATATCGAAACTGCTTATCGTTTACTGGAGAGGTTTCATGCGTCACTGCAGCGACTTGGAAATACGGACGATGTAGCTGCGAGAGTCTTCTTGCGCCCTGTTATTCTGAGGATTGATTCGTTCTTTATGCAAGCAACCGAGTTGATCAAGCATGGAAGGACGGTTGTTCTCGAACCACCAGTGATGACAGTCCCAAGGGGTGAATCTTAAAATTTTGGAGCGTATGATTGGATATTAGACTGTAGTCACTTATCATAATGAATAATGACCAACTAAATCATAAAGTGGTCAATCTACTATTGCCAATATAGCGCTTATCTCGGTAAGGATACCAGTCAAATAAGACAAGTCGAATCACAAAGCAGTCAAATATCGTTTCTACCGACGTTGTATCAAAAATGATTTCGACAAGGATATACGACAATCTAATTCAAGTAAAAGTCGGCGAACTCAATACTGTTTCAAAACTATCGAAATTCTATGCAAGCCAATGGCATAGACTCTGCGCCATCGGCCAACATCCATTCTCGCTTCGACAACGTGCATCATGCAAAAAATTGGTGGCTTGTATCCGATCGGCCAGCTAGAGATCCAATCCAATCCATGCTATGGCTAGCCTCGGCACTACTCCACTCTTAGTGTTCGCCGATGCTATCGACTAGGGTCTTGTGGTATCCTTATTGAGGTGTATGTATGTATACGCGTATGATGGAATTCTGATGCAGTTGTAAGTTCCCCGAATATTCTTACATGAGATGACGGTGTTGCATGCAAGTTTGAAGCGTAATTGGTGAAATACCCATTCATCATGACCGAACGGTGCGGGGTTGGCGACATCAAGATATCCTCGGCTCACCGACCTTGCAACGGGAGTTGAATGATACGACATGATCCTTGTATTGAGAGCAACTCAACTTGACTTGTACTACACAATGCTCCGAGACCATGGTGGGCATTCAAGCCTTCAGCCACTTCAACACCTCAGCCGTAAACTGTTCAAACCCATCCACAAACGAAACATGCCCAGCATTCTTGATAATCACCAAATCAATCTTGTTCTTCTTCCCAGCCGCTTCAAATCCCTCTTGGATCTTATCTCTCATCTCCTTCATAGTCTCTGGTAGATTCGCATCCTTCTCGCCAACAATACAAATCGCATCATCGACACTCGCACCAATCTTACCGAACCTCGGTCGAAGATCAAAAGTCTCACTTCTCAATGCGTTGCAGCATGCTTCGAAGCCATCGATCGTAGTCCCAGACATGACAGTCCGCATACGCTGTGTTTCCTCGGGGTTGTTATCAAGCCACTCTTTGCCGAACCATCGCTCCATGGTGCTTTGGATAGTTGCGTCGAGATTACCTGCTTCTCGAGCTGCTGCTACTCGAGGGCCAAATGCATCTTCCGTGCCGGCGTTGATAGGCGAGGAAGAGATGGTGTCGCAAATAGCGAGTTTGCTCACGACGTTGGGATACTTGGTAGTGAAGTAGACACCCGCTGAAGCACCCATCGAGACACCGATCCATGAGTAGACCTTGTTGATCTCGAGCTTCTTGAGGAGATGATGGACATCCTCGGCCATAGAGTCAAAGGTAGGGCTTAAGTCTTTCGGCGCTGATGAACCGCCGTGACCGGGTTGATCGTAGCGTAGAGTGCGATAGCCATTGTTGTTTAGAACCTTAACGACATGATCCCACACTGAAAGAGGTGCAGTGAGGGAGTTCGACAATATGACGATGGGCCCCTCTTTTGGAGAGGAGTCTAGAGCGTATGCCAACGTTCTAGAGTCGGGAAGAGTCAAAGAACTAGCCATTCTGAGATGATTTCTTACGATGAGGTAATGTTTCGGGCAATTAAATGATGAATTGATAACTCGAAACATGTCAAATGCTATACTGATGCAGATGATGTCAGTGTTGGTCTATCTCCGAAGCGTAGGGTAACCAAGCGGTCTTTAGTTTCTCCATACCTTAGACCAGACTAACGTTAGTCAGTGACATTCCATTAGCGGCTTATCCCCACGCCATCTACGTATTCCATCGGAAGCATGCATCCGCCGCGGGAAAAGGGTCCCCGATCCGCGGAGGGAAGCATCGATTCGATGAGTCCTTTTCATCTGTGTAACCATGGCTGAGTCTACAAATGTGAAACGTCGATTGCGGCGCATCCCTGACGAATCGCGTAAGCGGAATGCTCAAAGTTGCGATCGTTGTCGAAAGGTGGGTTCTCAGTGAGAAAATTGGGAGTGTTTGGTGTTGACCTGGCTTCGTGTAGAGAAGATGCAAATGTGTACCTGATCCTTCAGGTGCAGGGTGTGTGAATTGTCTGGAACATAACATCACCTGCTCGTATACAGCGCCACGAAAGACTCGTTTTTATGGGAGTGTTGATGACTTGAGTGACAGGTTTGTCTCACTTCTGTGCATATTGTGTAACCTTACTAATAGTGTCAGGTACCGATGTCTTGAAGCCATAGTCAGAGGCGCTTTTCCCAACGAAACACTCGATCATGTTAGCGACCTTGCACAGTTGGGCCAGAAAATGGGCTATAAAATGCCCGATATTTCTGATCCTAATAGAAAACACATGAGAGTTGAAGACCTAGTCCAGAATCCAAGTAAAGAACGTACTACACCTGCAGGTCCAGAGATCATCACGGCGGAATCGCGACCAGATACATCGCCGACAAGTACAAAGTCGCCCAGCGAGGAACCTCAGTCTTCACTTGTTAAAGACAACTCTGGGCACGAGCATTATATCGGCCCTTCAGGGACCCTCAACTTTTGGAATCAACTGCGGAATCTCGTTGATTCTAACAACAGTCCTTATCCGAGCCCTGGCCGCGAGGGAGCTACAAAGTTTACGCAGGATAATACAAGTCGTCTTCTCGAAGCTGATGGCCAAGACGAAGATGATCAGCCACCTCGAATTGAAACAGCGCCACAAGATGGACACTCGCCTGGGTCCATAACCTCAGCTATTGCACGCGACTTTACTCGTCTTCCAACAGCAGACATGGAAGAAATACTGGCGCAATTCCCACCGAATGAAGTTCTTGATAAGCTCATTCAGTCATACTTTGAGAATGTCCACGATGATTTCCCTCTCTTCCACAGAGCCACCTTTGAGGACGAGTATGAACACTTCATTGTTCAAGCTCGCTGTAATTCACGAGGTTCTTCAAGACCTCTCCGATTGCCAGACTGGGGCTGGATCGGCTGTCTCCATATGATTGTGGTATTCGGATCTATCGCTAACAGATCAATACCCAACGTTGATCACTCGGCCTTACGACGGAGATCCGTTACAGTTGCGAGAGGTCTTTTGCCCCAGTTCATCTCCAAGTGCTCACTTACAAACGTGCGGGTCTTGCTATTACTGTCTCTGTTCTTACATAATAACAATGAAAGAAACGCCGCGTGGAATATTGCCGGAACAGCAACTCGGATTTCCTTCGCCCTCGGACTTCATCGATCAGACATGAGCTCTTCCTTCAGACCTTTAGAAAGAGAAGTCCGGAAATGGGTATTCTGCACATTATACTCTTTCGAGCAATTCCTCGCTTCAAGTCTCGGACGGCCGAGTGGCCTCCAAGAGCTCGATGTTGAAGTCGTTCCACCTCGAGAGGGATTTGTAGAAGGAGGTATAGGCACTGATGCCAGACTCGTATCATGGTCTGTCAAACTTCAAGCTATCCTAGCGAGAACCAGACTTCTGCACGTCGGTATAAATCGAAATTCAGGACCAACATTGGATGAGATCATGAATGCGCTGAAGGGCTGGAAGAGAGATATTGGAAAGGAACGAGGACTTGATATCTCGTGGATTAAAATGGAGGGACCAGCTTTGGAGTCCATTGATTACGAAGGCGCTGTTGACATGGAACAACTCAAGGTGTCGTTGGCATGGAAGACGCCAGCCCAGCTTCGAGCTGCGTTACTTATGCATATTCATTTCCATTACATCGCCATCGTGGCGACGCGGCCGCTTCTTCTCCGCGACGTCGCAGCAGCACGGAAAGAAGATGCGCCGAAAACCCCAGTTCCTACATACGCAGCATTATGTGTCAAGCATGCGTGCCAACTGAGTTACCTTATGATACTCCTTGACCACTTTGACGTCATAAATGGTCTTTCCGGTCTGGATATCTTTTACGCCTACTGCTCTGCCATGATCCTTATTCTGAGGTTATTGCGATTACGACCGGCAGAAGTTGCAGAAAGTATTGGCCCAGATGAAGTCCTGCTACAGAACAAGGTTCGACGTCTAGTCGCGACATTACGAAACGTGATTAACCACACAGACAAGTGCGGCTCAATGAAAAGACTAGCGCAAGTTGTCGACACCTTCTCAGAGTGTGCCAATAACCCGAGTGATCCGCCGGGTATATCAAATCTCCCTCCGCAAGGTATCAACATGAATAGCCCGCCTTATCCCGCTGGTTGGTCAGCGGAACATGTGCAAGCGCAGCAGGGTCAAGGTATGGCACTTGGATCGATGGAGGGACTTTTGGACTATTTGCCGTTTCCGGGGTTTGGGATGGCTGAAGGATCTATGGCGCAGTACCTACCGGGGAGTGAGATGGAGATGACGGGTTGGCATGATATGGAGTTTTTGATGGAGGGATATGGGGATCAAAGTAGGACGAACTATTAGACAATTGGATGATTAATGCAAATACTATCAGCAAATGCTCAAGGATCTCAACCAGTTCGTTACTTGCTGATGGTTAGTGCAGACAACTACAAGATGCAGTATGATCTCCTGGCTGGTCTAACACGCCTCCTTACCCGTGGAGATCGCTAGATTTTGGTCATGCTTCTGACACGGGAAAATAATATCTGCATGAGACTGCAGAGTAAGCTGACTGAATTTGCTTATTAAGGGGTCGGCAGTTGGTGAAGACGGAATTCCGTCCCACCTTTGCCGATATGTCCGTACGTAGCTTCGGCCTTTATTTGATTCGACGCTGTATCTCAGTGGAAATAAACTGCAGTCCAGATTTCAACTTGTGGGGTATATAAGCTAGAGAAATAAGCCTTCGGAGGATTATTCCCGGAGGATCGACGAGATATGCAGCGTTTCCTGGTTCGGGTAGGTAGCTAATGCATCGAAGCTCCGATATTACCTTAAGCATCGAGTGAGAGTTTCTTATTCCGGATGAGCCTATTGGAATTTAGTATCTCAACACCAACTAAACCTCGGATCATATGTTTCTGACACTAGACGCGAGCGAAGGATTCACATGCTGTAGCTGAAGCAATCAGGATCAAAGCTCATTTAACCGGTTTGTAGGATCACTGCATAACCCCTCTATCGGAGTTTGCTCTTATTTGCTCTTAAAGACGCAGTTTCTCGACAAAGTGCAGTTCAAGTCAAGTTTCTAGAGAGCACCCTTACACAATCGGCCAGTGACACACAACAAAATGATCAAAAGCGTCGTAGTCTTGATGACCCTCTTGGGCACCGCATTTGCTCAGATCGATAGAACCTGTATAGACATCACCTTCAACCCAGCAACGCCCTCGATATCGGGTAAATGCCAGCCTCGCGATAACTCAGGCTACATCCCGTCCACGCTGGACCTGAACGACTGTTTTGGATACGATGGCACCAACATCACCGCAAGTCACTCTCGTGTAAATAATCCGTGTCTTACAAGCTAATTGTTCGTTTAGCCAACTAAAGATGGAAACTTTGCTGAAAGCTGTCACGACTGCGAGCTGTTCAAAGCGCCTGATCCATATTTTGGCGGCCTTCAATATTGGATCAGGTGCACCTGCGAGGGTCAAAGTGGAAAGGTTGCTGCTTCTATAGGTATGTGATCGTGAACTTATTTGGGTAGTAATCACTGACTTTGCCCTGTAGAAGATGCGTATGCGCATGAATATGTGGCTAACAAGAATGGCCACTTGACTTGTGGGCCTGAGCCCTTTTAAGGACAAATGGATCGGTGATGTAATTGGAGAGACAGATGGTTTACTAAGTTTGATCCAACTGAGACAGTCACCCATGGCCTGATTTTTTATTCGTGATTCGCTTGGCGGAGTTCAACTTTTCACCAATAAAGAAAAGAGGGAAGTCGGTTAGTCAATGGCGTCAAACACCCAAGCCGAAGCATGGTCTACTTTCGGTGGCATTGCAAAGGCATGAAACAGCCAAATGAGCCCTCAACTAGAAACATGAAAGACACTTGAATATATTTAACAATGTGTTGAAGAATTAATGCTCTGTCCACCATTTTAAATGGCAGTAACCAATACCAACGCAGTGTCTGATGAATCTTTCAACTTGCCCTAGAAATCCAAAACCCCGAACGCCATGCAACAGCCAGCAGAGTTGTGGAAGTTTCTGAATAGCTTCGTTCTTATGCGTTTACAAAGATAATTATGCCAACCAAGTAGGCCATCAACTGACCCAATCTTCCCTTGATGAGTTTTTTTCTATTCCTTTTTATGCTTGTTTTGCCCTATCGATATCTCTCTTTGTGAGATAGACCTGGGGGCTCGAACCAATATCATAGCCCTAGAACCAATTCCGGATCAATAGTTTTCTCAACAGCTTGACAAAAATTCTCAATTGCTTGAGAAAACGACTGAAAATCTGCGTGTTGGTGGATGTATGCGCTCAAAGGTTGGCTGAGGTTGGAATCGGATAATATAAGCGAGCGGTGCAACTCGCCGAAAGATCGAATAACTGTAACTTGCTCGCCAAATGAGACTTGAGATGATCTCTCCGAGCATGGATCGTATAAGATAGGTGTGATTCCTGCTTCAATAGCACCGTCGATATCGCAGTCGACAGAGTCGCCAACCATATATGCATATTCCGGAGAAACCTCCAGCTTCTCCATAGCATACTGGAATATTCTGTAATCAGGCTTTGGATGGCAGGCTTCTTCCGATGTGATGACTTGCTCGACAAGATCGTACACACCGATGGCCTTGGCCTTCTCTATTTGTTGCTCGGTGGGACCATTTGTGATGATAGCAGTGCGGTAACCATCCTCGCGAAGTTTAGTCAGGGCTTCGATGCTTCCTGGCATAGCTCTTCGATTTTCTTGGTATGCTTCTCTGTATATCTCACGGAACTCTTTGATACTCTGAGGGTCGTGTCTAAGGCCGAAGGCTTTGGCAAAGAGCTTTATCTTCTCCGCAGCTTGATCTTCATACTTGATCTCGTTCTGAAGATATCTGTTGTAGACATGATTGAGGGCTTTGTCGTACGCATGGACAAGATCCTTCAGAGGGTACTTGTAAAGATTGAAAATGCGTTGCACTGCGAACATGGCGTTGTATAGAGAGTACGTATGATCAAAGAGTGTGTTGTCGAGACCGAAGAATATCATTGTTTGTGGAAGAGGCTCTGCCGTGAAGGCTGTGGCATAAGAGGGAAGTGACATGACTGTGGTGTTGTGATATTGTAGTGGGGCGGTATTATATGGAAACTTGGAATGACGACTGAGTGATGATGAAGAGAGAAGAAAGAAAGGCAGACAATCAAGGGGAGGATGGCCTTAAATAGACAAAGATATTTAAGTTTATGTTGAGAGAACGTATCCAATGACGGATTTCTTACTCAATTCAGGACCCTTAGAGAAAGAAGACATACTTTCTTATGACAACCTTTGCCAAATTTTTGAAACAATAACTATTGTACATAAGGCGTTGACTTGGTGACAGAGAGCCTGCCATTGGCTGCCAAAGGTCTCGAAATGCACAGCCTCAGACTACACACTGCAGTATTGAAGGTTTTCATCTCAACCCTCAATCAGTACCGTCACCTATTGGCCTCCTCTTGCATGCCCTAGGGCTTGCAATACAAGTTTCCATGATTATCGTGCAAAGTTTTGGCAGAGGCTTATATGATAGGAGAAAAGAATCATAAAAAGAAAAACTGTTCTAATTAACGCAGTCAGCTGCCTAAAGTATATACCAATGGCTTGTGTGCCTTGAACAATTAACTTTGTATGGTGAGCCGACGTGCAAGACGAACTTTGTCCAATGATGGAAGGCTTGTGCATATTGATTGATACTTTCTAGCTTACGATATCTCCACGAGAAGGCTTGTGCATACGAGTCACAAAGTAAAAATGTACAAAAGTTTACAACTACGTCATGCCCGCTCTCTTATAAACCCTTAATGAACGCTAGAACTTGGTTCACTAAGCGACTGTCACGTAAACTCTTGACACTTTACGCTTCAGTCATGGAAAAAATGTTCTCGTTTTTGGACGCTTCCATGGTGACACCAAGGTTCGTTTAGGTCAGTGAAAGGATCTTGTTATGCGTTTTGACCCCCCTCAGCTGTGATGGCTTTAGAACAGTTTCTATACATGTATAATTGTTAGGTGATCGTCGGATCGACGGGCTACAACAACTGACATAGTTCTCCAACGTCTTCGACTCCTCTATTCAAGACTGGCAGGTTTTGAGGTTAATTAAGAAGACTTGGGACAATCAGTCAGAGTGACAGAATAGACTAATCCATAATACCGTAATCTTAGCACAGGATTTCCTAAGTTCTTTTGTCACTTGGAATTAGGTTCAAGACGCCAATGGACCAAAAGTCGCACCCTCAAAGACATACTTGGCATGAATTTCATGGCGAGGCTAGATGAGCGTGATATCGCTCCTATGCCAAATTTATCGACAGAAGAGAAATGACATATAAGCCTTTGCGAAGGTTTCAGAGTAGTCAAGCCAATGATAAATGCTGGGCTAGTACAACGTCTTTGTCCTCGCCTTTTCGAGTCATGATGTCAGAACATTCTCTTGGATCACTGAGATTGTATTGTAAAACGCACCAAGTAATCTTCACAAGACAGATTCTAGACTGTACAAAGTCTCTAAGCATATTAAATTAAATTATATATCTATAGACTCTAAAAAATCTATCTAGACGTCCTCAATCATTAAACTCTTCTTCTCATCCTTCATAATAGCAAACACCAGCCCAGTAATCTCCGAAGCAATCGATTCAGCCACCTTGACATCAAAGATGTTCTCATCATACATAACTTTCAAAATGGAAGTATCATCAAAAGACTTTGAGACCTCTACAACAAGTGCGTATGGCTGATACATCCGTACCTTGGACTTGGCCATGACGAGCCAGCGGTTGCGTGTTGTTTGATCATCCATGGGCACTGGGTCGAATGGCTGTGACAGGAACAACACTCTGTTGCCGTGAACCTCACGTGAGACATCCACGGCCTGATATATATCGTCAAGTCCGACAAGGCCATTCTCTGTGACGGCCCAGAAGTCCTCTTGCAATCTGTCAAGAAGATCAGAGACCAACTCAGTGGACTTCAGACTTGTCCAAATCGGCAAGAAGTTTGCCAACGTTCCGTTGATGGACTGAGGGTCTGGAAGTGCGACATTTCGTCCGCTGAGGAGATAATCGAACCCGACATTGGTACTCTTGGTCGCCCTAGCCAACCAAATCGTGAAAGCGGCCTGGAAGATGATGCTGGGTGTAACACCAAACTTTCTGGCCACTTGATCAATACCGTGTGTATCCACCTTCGTCCTGACGCTGGCGGTGACTTTAGGCTCAGTCACTGCCCCAAGGTCCCGGCCTTGAAGAACCTGAGAGGACTGCCCGGCGTTGGCAAACTTGTTCTTCCAGTACTCCAGCGCCGTGGCCTTGTCTTGCTCAAAGACATGCTGGGCAAACTCACGGAACTCAACTCGTGAAGGCACAGGTTTGCCGTGTAGAATGTTCTCGAAGTCTTGGTCAAAGACACGTAGGAGAGTTCCGTCGTATACCGCATGGTCCATCTTGATGACGAGATCCCAGGACGAGTCTGAATGAGTGATGATGGCGTACTTGATGAAGGGTCGGCCAAACTCAAAGCGTGTACCCCAGAAGTCTTCCAGGAAGTTGGACATCTTGTCCTCTGAGTCCAGAGCGACAGTTGTGATGTTCAGCTGCGCGTCTCGAAGAACGACGCCGACCCAGTTTCCGGGAGAATCCTCGAGCCAGGTTGTGCGCAAGATGTCGTTGGACTCTGTCAGTTGCGTGGTAGCTTTGATCCAAGTATCTGGTTCGATGACTCCATTCATGCGTCGGACAGTCTGAAGCACCCACATCTGAGAGTCTCGACCGCCTTGCTTCAGGAACTCCGCTTGACCGGGTGGGCAAGGGTATGCTGTTGAGTCACGTTAGTCATGATGTACACATTGAAACGCCATAGAATAAACCTACCATACTCAATGTCATCATCCCATGTCAGACCAGTCTTTTCAATGGCCTGCTTGACAGTTTCAGGAACAGTGAAGACCGCCTTGTTGCCTGTTTCTTCTGTATCCAAACTTCGCATCGCAGAAGCCATGTCCCTGAGCTTGGGAGACTTGAGAATGTCGAGGACTGTAAGTTGGTACCCAAGTCTGCGAAGATGACCAGTGAGACTGATTGCAGAAACTGAATCGCCTCCCAAAGCCAAGAAGTTTGCCTCACGCCCAATCTGGGCAGCCGGTAAACTGAAGATGTCCGCCCAAACTGTTTCGAGTGCCATCTCAGACAAAGTCTCGACAGGCACGATGGCGTGGCTTTCGGTGGGAGAGTCAAGCACACACTGTGCCAGGAAGTCTCGATCGAGGTCGTCAAGCATCTTCTTCAAAGCTTTGCGGTCAACCTTTCGCGAAGGCAGCTTCGGGAAATCAGCCATGGGAATGACGAACTTGGGAATCATGTAAGTAGCCAGTGATCCAAGTTTTTCATGCAGACTGCTGAAGACATCTCTGAGCTTAGAAGGGTCGAGAATACCAGTGCTATTCGTCTCAACAGCATCATTGTCAAGTGTACAGAAAGCAACCAGATGGACCTTGTCGTGAACCTTGGCAGCCACCGCAATCGCATCTTTGACAAGATCAGAGTTTCGAATGGCATTCTCAACCTCGCCGAGCTCAATGCGATGACCATGAATCTTGACCTGGTTATCCTTGCGGCCAAGGCACTCGATCTCACCATCAGGTAACCATCGTGCCAAGTCACCAGTTCGGTAGATCCGAACTCCAAGCTGAGGGCTGTCTACATATGCGCCGGCTGTCAAGTCGGGACGGTTGACGTAGCCGTCTGTCACCTGAGGTCCAGCTATGCACAGCTCACCGACGGCACCGTAAGGCTGCAGTGTCTCACCGTTTGGATCAAGGATGAGTGCCATGACGGTATCGAATGGGGCACCAATGTTACCGACGACGTGACTATCCGACAGCGACTGAATACGCTTGGTAGTCACCACCATTGACGTCTCAGTTGGTCCATACACGTTCAAGATGTCGCAGTGTGGTGCCCAAGTCTTGATAACATCCGAAGTAAGAGGCTCACCTCCAACAATGAGTGTCTCAAATCGTGGGACATCAGCTGGGTTGAATAACTTGGCAACAGTTGGCGTAATAATAGCTTGACGGACATCCATTCGATTGATGCAACCGGTGATGTCGGAGAGCAAGACGTCTGTGGGAGCCATGCAGAGTGTGCCGCCGCTGCTGAGAGTGTTGAAGAAGTCTTGAACTGAGGCGTCGAAAACGTAGTTGGCGAACTGCAGTGTCCTCCACACGCCTTGGTTACGACCTTCCACCTGGATCATGCTCGTGACGGCGGCGGCAGCGGTTCTGTGCGGAACCTTGACGCCCTTGGGGAGACCTGTGCTTCCGGATGTGTAGATGAGATAAGCCAAGTTGTCTGGAGTGTGCTGGACAATAGGACAAAAGTCTGCATCGTCACCCTTCGAGCTTGTCGGGGCCAAGTCCTGGTAGCCTCTCATAACCAATGTCTCAGCCCCGAGTGATTCCTTGACGTGATCGCCAAACCCAGTGTACCAAGGGTGGACAACAATGAGCTTTGCTGCTGTGTCAGAAACGATGTAAGTGTTTCTGTCAGTAGGATTGTCGGGGCTGAGAGGAACGTAGGCTGCTCCAGCGATCATTGTACCAAGAATGACGACCATCATGTCGATTGACTTATCGAGCATAATGGGCACAAGATCACCCGGTTGTACACCGGCATCGATCAGGGTATGAGCAAACCGATTCGCGAGCTTGTCTAGAACTCCGTATGAGATAGCTGTCTCGCCGTTGAAGTCAATGGCAATGGCTTCAGGCGTATCTCGTGCAATCCTCTTGAATGCACTGTAAAGATACTCTGGCTCAGGAACACGAAGGGCCTTCCGGTTGGAAAGTTGATTAAAGACCAGATCATGTTCCGCAACGCCCATGATGTTGGTAGACGAGAGGATAGAGTCTGGCTTCTCGAAGAAGAGCTCCAAGACCTCGATCAACGAGTCCTTGATGAAGCCCAAGCGTCGAGGATCTATGTTGCTGGATAATCGGAGAATAGTAGAGCTCTGCTCGACTTGTGACTCTTGAACCTCGAGAACAGTCATGCCATGTCCAGACTCCCACTGGGGACGCGGGCCACGCATCTTGAAAATCTCCTGTCTGGTGGATTTGTCGGCGTTAGCATCGATCAGGATGTTGACGAGAGTGTCAATTTCCTGAGGACCAATGCCGCTAGCCTTGAGAGCTCCATGGAGACCGACTTGAGAATGCTTGAGAAGTTGCGAAAATGCGGCGATGGTATTCTTCGCTACTTCTCGAAGTGTGGATTCGGTATCGAGCTTGATTCTCTGTGGTACAGTGCTCATAACAGGCCCACCAAGATCATGAATGCCTACGACAGGAGCCTCGCGACCTGAAACGGTGGCTGCAAAGGTGATGTCGTTGGCTCCCATCTGCCGAGATAGAACGATGGCCCAGGCACTATAAACGACTGCGCCGAGAGTCAAGCCAACGCTTCTTGCGCGAGTGGTGACACTATATCCAAGATCGAGCTCGAGCTTAGTGGTTGGGAATAGCTGGTTGCTGTTCAGCTTGACAACTTCAGCTCCCTCAAGATACCCGGTCCAAAATGAGGTACTGGTAGAAGAGGGCTCGTTCTGCAGATGTCGAATGAATCGACTGAGACTTGGCCGCTGAGGAATCGAGTTGCCCTTGTAAGCCGCTGCCACATCATCATACAAGAAGCCATGAGACCAGAAATCGAATAGAGAGTGGTGCATCGTCACGACTAGAGCTTGGTCTGCGGTAAGAGTCGCTTTCCAGAGAGGGTTCTCCAGGTCCCAGTAATGGTCTCTGCCACTCTGTTGGAGAGACTCGAGCGTCTGCTGAGTCTCGATCCATGGGAGTTCAAGGTTCGTCCTGATTGTCTGAACAAAGGACTGCTTATATGGGACAAAGACAGTCCGCAGGATCTCACGAGACTCGAACACCTGTTCGAAGCTGTTTCTCAGTCGGGGAAGATCAAGTTGGCTGATGTCCCAGGTTCGAGAGTAGGTGTATGGATCGGAGGGCGAATTGACTGACACCAGCATAGACTCTTGGAATGGTGTGACGGGATACGCGTCGCTGATTCCCTCGTTCGTCTGCAAGTCTGACAAAAGCTTCTCATCCTGGAGTAGTGAGAAGGGCGCTGGGTCTTGCTCATCCTGCGCACTGAGAGTCTGAGACCGGGAAGCGACGTCTTGGAGAGAGATGTAGCCCAGTAGATCACCAAGTTCAGTAGCTATGCCATGCTCCCGTAGCTTTGATACAGCCTGGATGGCCTCAATGGAGGTTCCTCCAAGGTCAGTAAAGGAATGAGATCGACGAATGGCAGAACTATCAATCTTCAACGTCGCTGCCCACGCCGAAGCGATCTTTGCCTCGAGGTCATCAAGTGTCTGACTCGCCGTTTCCGCGCCCGACTCCATGAGCTTGGCGAATCCAGCGAACCCAAGCTCTTTAGCTTTGCTTCGGAGCCAGTGATAGTTGAGCTTCCCGTTTCCATTCCTGGGAATAGACTCAATGGGGATCCAAAGCGTGGGCGTCATGAAAACCGGCAAGTTCGCGCGTAGATGAGCCCTCGCTGTGTTGACTGCATCTCTGAATGAAGAGGACTCATCGAGAACAACACCGGCAGCCAGGACTTGGCGATCTTCCATCTTGACAGCAAACGTCACAGCGCCCTTGATAGTGTCAAGCGATGTCAAAAGGCGATCAACTTCAGCGGGTTCAACCTTTTGTCCGTTGATCTTGACCTGCATGTCGACACGTCCCTCAATCTCGATTTGTCCATTGGAGAGCCATCGAGCCTTGTCGCCAGTTCTATAAAGCTTTCCAGGGCCAAATGGATTGGGGATGAATGCTTTCTCGGTCAATCCTGGCTCGTTGATGTAGCCTGTCGCGAGCTGTGGACCGGCGAGACAGAGTTCGCCAAAAACATGAAGTGGCGACAGCTCAAGGCTACCGTGACGAAGGATGAAGACGCTGGTCGTGTCGATTGGCGGGTTCAGCACTCGGGGGTTAGGAACGTGCCCATTCTCAGTCACCAGAGGTCTTCCAAAGTTGAGCTGTGTGCACTCGCTGAGTCCGTAGGTGTTCCTCAGAGTAAGGCCTTTGACGGAGGACCAGGTGTTCACAAGCTCTTGAGGAGTCTGTTCACCCACGAGTGTAATGCTCTTGAGGTTGGGGACGTCCTTGGGTGACAGGAGAGATAAGGCAGAGGGAGTGATTCCTAGCGCATCGATCGAAAGTCTATTGATGACGCCCGCAAGATCCCCAGTGAGTGCCTCCTTGGGTGTCAGAACTAGAGTTCCGCCGTTGACAAGAGTGCTCAAGATGGTACGTTGAGCAGCGCTGAAACTAGGGTTGTAGAAGAGAAGCCAGCGGTCTAGCCCGTTGAGAGAGTGATGTTGCATACCGCTGGTGGCGGCCTCATGAGTAAGGACGGCACCTTTGGGCTTGCCAGTGCTACCGGATGTGTAGATGATGTAGCAGCGATCTTGAGGGGTGATGTGTACATCGAGGCTGCCAACATCATCTGATGAGCTTGCGGTATCCGTGGTGACGTCTAGTCCGATGTCGACAGTGTTGGGGAGCATGTTAGTGTATCTGCGACTAGCAAGAACTGACGCTGCATTGCAGTCGTTGACAACCTGCTCGAGGCGACTGAGTGAAGATTCTGGATCCAGGACAGTATATGCTGACCCAGCCTTGAGCACCGCCAGGATAGTCACGACCAGTTCCAGAGATCTCTCAGCCAGAATAGGATAAACAGCCCCTTTCTGTAGTTTCAGTCTCCTTGAAAGGAAATTGGACAGACTGTTGAGCTGGGAGAACGTGAGTTGGGTATCACCTTGAAAGTCGACTGCAAGCCTTTGAGGATATCGAGCTGCAGTCCGCTCAAACAACGCAGGTATAGTCGTAGCCTGTACCTTGCGCGTGCTGAGCGACTGGGATAGAATGAGACGCTTCTCACTCTCTGATACAAGCTGTATGTCCGACATAGGGAACTTGTCCATGGCGCCCAAGCCCTGAGCGGCACTGAAGATTCCCGAGATGAAATGCCTAAACACCGACTCGACCTTCTCAAGTGGGATCTTGGTTGTGCACTTGATTGCGAGCTGCAGCACGCTGGCGTCGTTGATGCACAACACGACTGGGAACTTTCTCAAGCTAGGGGCCAAGCAGGGAGTGTTGGTTGTCTGGCTGTAGCTGACAGCTGTTTCGATGAGCATACCTTGGGGAGCCTGCTCCTCGATCTCACTGTAGCCGATGAAGGCATGACGGCCTGCTTCTGCATGGTAACCATCCAGGGAGTCCGAAACGTCCCACAATGGAGTGTCTTGACTGGTAGTAACTCTCAACCGGACGGGATAAGTCTGGTCAAGACAGCCGACGCAAGTGTCTGAGCCTATGAAGTTGGCATCTCGACGCACAGTTCCGAAGAGAACCTCTTCCGAGTCAGAGTGCGCACTCAAGACATGAGCCCAGATGACCTCAAGGAAAGTCCGACGCCATAACTTCGAGTCTCCCAGAGTCTTCTCAAGACTGTTCAGCTTGGCCAATTCTGAGCCCTGGATAATGGCACTGACACCATGTCTATCCTGGATAAGACCATCCAAAGCATGAGATTCCAGACCAAAGATAGACCGGGGAGCAATGTCTGATAGAGTCTTGGACCAGAATGCTTTGGATGAGACGATGTCTTTCCTTTGTTGAGCAAGATACCGGGTGTAGGTAGTGAATCCAGTACTTTCGATACCAGGAATGCCGTGGATTTGAAGAAGACAGTCGAGTCTAAGTGTATAAAGGGAAGTTGTGTCGATGAGGGCCCGGCGGAAGTGAAGGACAAGGTTGATCTCATCAGAGTGACCCTTGACCTCAACCGTGACAAAGGCTGAGCCTCGATGATGCTTTTCAAAGCCCTTTTGGGGGCGATGCCACTGAACTGGCTCAATGCATCGTTGAACCACGACCTTGGGCCACGGTTCATCAGTGATGTAAGACCGAAGGCAGATATCTAGTTAGCTGTTAGCAGAAGTCTCAACATTGGCGTTGTCCTAATATTGGAATACATACGGTGATATGCCAAGGATCTCCAAGCATCAAAGACCTTTTCAGGACCAAAGACAGATGGTTTTCCAGAAAAGAGCACTGCCTCAGCCCATTGAACATCCTCTTTGAGAATATCCTTCTGGATCTCGGTCGCAGGCAGAACAGCTTCAACATCTGAAAAGCCTAGCCCTTGGTCATGGTCCCCAAAGGTCTCGACAGGTTTCAGACTGAGGCCGTTCTGGAAAGGAAGGAAGAAGTCCTCATGCTTCTCAACGTGGTGGTAGAGCTTCATGGTGTAGAAAAGACAAAGGACTTGGAAGAGAGATGAACACAAGGGACAAGAATATCAAATTGAGGTCTCGGTAGTTTGTGAGAAGACTTGCTTGTGATACTGAGGGAATGGGAAGATATTCTAGCAGAGTTGTTCTATTATTTATATTTAATTACTTTCAGCTCTACGTCGTCGGTTTTTGCCGTGTCGTTGAAACTTGCACCCATATTTGGTATACAATGACTCGAGTACATACAAACCTTCTCTTCTCCCATCTATCATGAAGGTAGGGTGCTGTGCCACGCCGATCTTTTTCCGCAAGTAACAACTCCCCTGCATAGCATAATAGCAGGGAGTCAAAGGCGTCTATCGAATGTCATACGTTCGATGAAACATGATGCTCAGGGTCTTGAGCAAAAATTTGCATTGAACCGGCCTATCCCACACATGCAAGCAGCCACGATATCTTGTATGTGTCGTAAAAAGGTAACATTCAAGATAATTGGGCCTTGCGTGTACTCCTACCAGGTTTCATTCTCGCCACGCCGGTATTCTCATTTGCCAAATATGGCAGCTGTCGAAGTGAATAGGCATATCAGATCCTTTCAACAGGGTTGTTTTCTTGATTCGGTGAATGATGTTCCGTACCGCGTAGCATACGAGCCTATGTAAGTGGCTTGACATGAACGTCTGCAGGTGAACGATTATAGAAATGGTGGTGGGTCATGTCCAAGTTGCATACTTAAGAGAGAGATTGGAATGTGTCGTGTAACCTTTCAGGGACCAATTCGAGCCTTGAAAATGAAAAAGTTTTTCATACTATAGTGAGGTTTTGGCCAAGTTTTAGTCGTCATCACGTTAAGACATACATTTATTCCGAAGAACTCCAGAGATGTCAGATTTTGTTTACTATAATAGGAAAGTTACGAGGATTCTGATCCTACTAGGAACATACTAGAAGCGGCCCGAACTGACGCCAGTCGATCTACTGCTGTAAGCCACGATACCTGCGATCTTGAACGGTTTGATCAATAAATTCCGAGACTTAACGGAGGTTACACCTTAAAACGTTGCAGCTTGGCTGAGTTACAGGGATCTGAATCCTAGGAACTCACTAGAAGCGGCCCGTTTTCGGGATGGCGCGAGTCGAGCTAAGCACAGTGTCTCGTGTACTGGGCTGGAGAAATTCGGATGCAGGCTTAAGCAGGGTTATGTGCTTGAAATTTGAAATGCAGGGTTAGTTGTATGCATCACATCAAAAGAACCGTTTGATTTACGAACTCTAATTATGACGAAATCTTGATTTCGCTACTGATTTCCTTTCTTGTAAACTAGATGAGACGATGAGACGTTACAACACGTCTCAGTCGTCTATTTAAATGGATTTTGGCGTACGCATCTACCTATGACAATTGGCAAGACAGACATACTCACGAGAGACCTCTTCCAGCTTAGTTGTACACATCATCATCTTCATCGATCAGTTACCAAACATGGCTTCCTGGGACAGCCGTACTGTCACCAATGAGCACTTGCTCCCATACGTGGACTCCAAGACGGCGCCTCCGGATATCAAGGCTGCACTTCAGACCCTGCCGTTTGAGAGAAACATCTTCAAGGCAGGTAACTTCCACCACTAATACTTGAGGTCGTAGACTAACATGCTTGCTAGCTTCTCGCGAACAGCGAGGTGTTCTTCAAACCGTTCATGACTCTTCTCTCATCCAGTTGGAGCGAGAATCGAAAGATTTTGTCCTCTGAATGGCAAACTACTGTTCTCCGCACGGCTGCAACTCTAGACGCCCCTTATGAGTGGGATGTCAACGAGCCCGTCGCTCGAGTGTTCGGATTCACCGAGGAACAGTTTACTGCTCTTCGCAACCCCAAGGAACCCTTGCCCGAGAAGATTTTCACCGTGCGCCAGCGTTTGATCGCTCGCATTGTCGAAG
Source organism: Fusarium beomiforme (assembly GCA_002980475.2). Taxonomy (NCBI): domain Eukaryota; kingdom Fungi; phylum Ascomycota; class Sordariomycetes; order Hypocreales; family Nectriaceae; genus Fusarium; species Fusarium beomiforme. The sequence continues at coordinate 11,853 of PVQB02000056.1, read as the reverse complement.
AACTTGCTCGTCAGCCCAGGGTCAGCAAGGAACTCATGACTGAGGCCTTGGAATCCTTTAGTCACGAGGAGATTACTGAGATCTTCTTCCTCAATGGAATTTACGGGTTTTTGGCTCGATTCATGAACAGTGCTAGGATTGATTTCGACGAGCCTATTCCTGGTCTGTTGGATATTCTGGCCAAGTACAATGCGGCTGCCATTGAGCGAGAGAAGCAGGCTCAGAAGTGAACTGGGAGGGTTTGGTAGCATTAGAGTCTATAGCAGTCAATCTACTGTTTTAAACATCCTTCGATTCTAAGTTATGCAATGTGACCTTGGCACATAAAGCTTGTCTTAAGTCCAGGTTGATTGGTCATTTCTCAATGTGGTGGCTCTTTTCATCTCGGAGATATCATGCGCTTCAACCAATAATTAATACTCCGGCTTTCTTTAGAGGATGGAACTAGTAAATGATTACTGAATACCACGTGGTTTGCCACATGGTCAAGGCAGTGGTTAAAATCAAGATGCTGCATCTCCTGGTGAATTGAGATTATAGTGCCATCTGGCGATGCTATTGCCTGAGATTCATGACTCGTTAAGCGAAATGCGCCGGAGTTCCACGGAGTAGTCTTCGGGCCCGAAAAAAATCATGCAATAAACTCTAATTTGACAACTATCTGAAAATACCTGGTCACTGGTGGCATAATGGAGTCCGTCAATGTAACATATCCTAATCCTCGTCGATAGAAGATAATGCATTGAGTGCTTCGGAGCCGAAGAAGCATGCAATAAACTCTAATTTGACACTTATCTGAACTAACTCTTTACTGTTGGCTTAATGGAGTCCATCAGGGTAACATGGCATATTGCTTGTGGATTAAAATGACACATGCATTGCGATGATTCGCTATTTACCCCTGTTTGTTGTGAATTGTTTCAGTTACGCGGTATACGAAAACTAGCCGAGGCATGGCGCATTTGTAAGCAGCCCTACCCCTTCTTGGCTGCGACTCTTTTGGGTGTCAATCAAGATGGATACTACATGACTCATGTTCACTGGCATATGTGAAATGTGATAACTCGCGTAACGGCTTTTATTGCAGAAGAGGGTTACACTATTGTCTAATCTCGTGTTGAACAACTCATGGCACGATGAGCCGCATAACACATATTCGGCACTTGTTCAACCAACTAGATCCCGCCAAACTGCAAAACGTGCTTCACCCTTCCCACCTTGTCTGCAGGATCGGCAGTGATTGCCTCCTGTATGCGCCTCTCAAAGTCAGACCGGCCAGAGCTATCCCCAGGAACACGAACGGTCTCCACAGGTGGCGCATGCAGAAGACCACGAGCAATGAGGTCTTGGAACCAAAGCAGAAGAGATTCCTGCTGTGCCGCACTCCGACCTTTCAGCTGTTCAGAAAGACGGAAGTTCCGAAACTGAATCTCTGACCAGAACAGCATTCGCTGCGTTAGGCCAAGTATTCCGCCGGCTCCGCCCAGAGACCCATAGTTGACATATGTTCCCCCGTGGGAGAGTGCGTTTGCAAGGCGTTCGCCGGATTCGCCAAAGACCGCATCGATGGCGAGTACGACGCGGCCTTGCGATGCTGCATTCGCGAGTTCGGCCGACGCTTCGGTGCCCTTTGTAGCGAGATCGTCTTCGGTGATTACGACGTCGACGCCCTGGCTCTGCAGGTTTGTCTTGAGAGCTTCGAAAGCGCTGGGGTCGCGATTGCGCACGACACTGGCGGTGTGGACACCCTTGAGGCGAGCAAACTGCGCTACAAGCCTTGCAATAGCCCCCGAACCAGCATTTTGGATAATCCAGTCTCCGGGTTTCAGTGTGCGCATATCCTCGACAAGAAGATACGCAGGCAAGAACGCCATTCGCAGGAGTGAAGCGCCAATCAGGTCCTCAGTAGGCGACAGGCGAATGACATCTGCGACGCTAAGAATAGCCTGGCTTCTCCAGGTCCCCAAGCCATGTCGACGCGGAACAACTAGGTCACCGGGCCGAATGGGGAGGGATGTGTTTGGGCCTACGGCCTCAACACGTGCTACGCCATCGTACCCCAGTATGGGCTCGTTGTCCAGGGTATGCAGCGGCTTAACGGGGTAGCGACCTGCAAGAACTAAGAGGTCTTGCGGGTTGATTGGGGAGAAGAGGAAAGAGACTAGAATCTGATCGACGCTAAGAGAAGCAGATTGGGTTTGGGGGCCGTAATGAAATCCAACAGTGGCTGGACTGCCATCAGAGGGCTTGACTTGAGTGATAGTTGCCATGTGAACAGAGATGTAAGTAGCGAGTGATTTGAATAGTGAGATCAAACTATCAATCGCATCGAACAGTGCTTGAATTGATTGCTGTCTTGCCGGCTAGGGCCTCGCTGGCAGCCCGAAATTTATACCCTGACCTGCATGCATCCTGTTACAAACCCAGATCACTCCCACGACCACGATGATCGGAGCACACCAGCCCTCATGTCGATCTCGCGCTGCAAGAGCGGCAGCTAGACACTACGTGCCGCCGCTACGCAACACCGGCTCAAATCACGCCAGCTGCTGTGCCTCTTAGCTAACTCCAACTGCCGCAAGTGTCAGTGATCGACAGATCTTTTCCTCAATTAGGCTTAATTTTCGAGGAAAGCCCACACAGTGCAATGTAACGTTACGGTACGGCCCGGCTTCCGCGCGATAATTCTCCTTTGTTGGCTATACGACAGACCATACCCTATAGGGCAGAACAACTGCCGGGCTTGGAATGTGTTCATTTCGGTGATTTCTGTCGTTTTCGCTTGATTTCTAAGCAGTGCATCATAGCCCCTGAAACTTGTTGTTGGCTTTGCGCTGACAAATTCGTCTATTCAAAACTTTTTCTTATGCGAAAACCTGAATATACACGAGATGCAGCTAAGATTTAAGATCGCGGCCCCCCTAGCGCTTATTCTCCAAGTCCAAGCTAAGATCAGTGTCTAATTCTAGCGTTGAAACCTTAAATAGTCTAATTCTGTCCGAACCCCAACACCTCGAAATGTCTGTTTCTCACGAGAAACACTCTGGCAACAGCTCAGATGAAGGCCGCCTGTCGCCGCCATCTTCGGGCCTTGACCTTATGGGCCAAGAAGGCAACAAGGAAGCACAGGTCGATGAGCCAGTTGACCAAGACCAGTCTCCTCGAAACGTTCACGGCGTCAAAGTGAGTCTACTATAATCTCCCCTCGCACTACAATTTTGCTAACAAGTGATACAGTGGTTCCTCGTCGTCTGCGCTCTTCTCTCTGCGCTTTTCCTCTACGCCCTCGACAACACGGTTGTCGCCAATGTCCAAGCCAAAGTCGTAGAGACTTACCAACGCGTCGACCTCGTCCCCTGGCTCGGTGTTTCCTTCGCCCTCGCCTCCGCCGCAACAACCCTCCCCTGGTCCAAAGCCTACGGCACGTTCTCGGCTAAAAAGCTCTTCATCGGCTCTACGACTGTCTTCATGGGCGCTTCTGCACTCTGCGGCGGCGCACCCGACATCGATTCCTTCATCGTCGGCCGAGCCATTGCAGGAGCAGGAGGCTGTGGAATGTACATGGGCCTCTTGACACTATTGTCAGTTACGACTACGAACGCCGAGAGACCCAAATATCTTAGCCTTACGGGATTTATCTGGGGTATCGGCACTGTTCTGGGTCCTGTTGTGGGCGGCTCGCTTGGCGATAGTAGTGCGACTTGGCGATGGGCCTTTTACCTAAACTTGCTGGTTGGAGCTGTCATTGGACCCATTTACTTCCTTCTGCTCCCCGACTTTAAGCCTCAGGCTGGTGTACCCCTGCTTAGTCGCTTGGCGCAGATCGACTACCTTGGCACTGTGCTCTCAATTGGCTCTGTCTTGTGTCTTATTATGGCGATGAACTTTGGTGGAGTTCTTTGGAGCTGGGATGCTGGCAGGAGTATTGGTTTGTTTGTCACTGCTGGTGTCCTGCTCATCTTGTTTGTCTTGCAGCAGATCTTCCTGATTGGCACTACACGGGAGAACCGACTGTTCCCTATGCACTTCTGGAAGAGCCGCACCATGATCTGTCTTTTCTTTACAATGAGTAAGTCCACTCTCTGACACGCTGCTTCATGAATCCATGCTAACATTATTTGTGTAGTGCTTGCGACATTTGGAAGCTTCATCGGCATCTTCTACCTTCCACTTTACTACCAGTTCACTCGCGGAATCACAGCTGTCGAGACCTCTGTACACCTACTGCCCTTCATCCTGTTCCTCGTCGCCTTCAACTTGTTGAATGGTCAGTTCATGGGCCGAACGGGGTACTACTATCCATGGTACATTGTTGGCTCTGCGATGGAGCTCATCGGTGGAGTTCTCATGTGTAAGTCACTTTTAGCCTCCAATTTCATGACCAGCCTTGCTAACAATATTCCAGATACCGTGGACGAGCACACATCTAACGCCAAGATCTACGGATACACCATCATCCTGGGCACTGGTGTTGGATGCTTCTGCCAAGCTGGTTTCGCAGTTGCCCAGATGAAAGTGCAAGCCAACGAAATTCCCTACAGCGTTGGCTTCATGACAGTCGGACAAATGCTCGGTATTGTCTTTGGTACTGGCATGTCAGGCGCTCTGTTTGTCAACTATGGCCAGCAAGCTCTCCAGCGCACATTCCCCAATGTATCTCACACTGAGATTGCCGATGCTCTCGCTGGTGTTGGAAGTGGACTCATTGATGGTGCAAAGCCTGATATCAGGGCTGAGGCCATTCATGGCATCACTAGGGCGATCCAACTCGCGTACGTGCCTATCATTGCTGCTGGATCTATTTGCTTAATCTGCAGTCTTGTCATGAGGAGAGAGAAGGTATTTCACTGATTAAGGTGGCGGACCGATTCTTAGGCTATCAGGAGTGGTGTTGGGGGATGTGAATATGGCGCCATTTTATTTGGAACTCTTGGTTAACTTATCATGGGTTCGGGTTGATCAAAAGGAGATTTTGTTCCATTGAAGAGATACTTTAGACTTTTACAAGGACTCTCTAGCTGCTAGGTGCCGACTTAGGAGATTGACTTCGAGCTTAATAGAAAACCATAAAGTCTTGAATCAATTCATAGTCCCTAGAAGCTGCCGTCCCTACTAACTCGTTTGACTTGAGCTTATCAGTGGATCCCTCCTTGCCCCTTGACTAAAAGCCGCCAACGTCGTTAAACGACAAATCCGCATTAGCCTTTCATACCCCGCGTTTTTAGCTTCTCCATAAACCGCCGCCAAGTTTATCAAGCAGCCTCGGCATGTTCACCGCTAGCTTCGCAGACCAACAACTTTAAAAGCCTCCCCCAGCCATGTTATCTTGAGCCCCTCTCGAGGTAAAGTCATACCCAACCCCTCTCTACAAGCAGTCACACAGCAAAAATGGCCAAAATCCAGGGAAATTGTGATCCCAAGTTCGACGGGGTACGCTCTCTTCTGGAGAAGTACCTCGAATCAGGCGAAGAACTCGGTGCCTCAATCACAATTGACATTGACGGAAAAGAGGTGGTAGACATCTGGGGCGGCTACTCAGACGAGAAGAAAACCACTCCATGGAAAGAAGACACTATCGTCAATGTCTTCTCGAGTACAAAGACAATCACCAGTCTTGCAGTTCTTATGCTCGTCGACAGAGGACTGATTGATGTCAACGAACGCGTCGCGCACTACTGGCCCGAATTCGAGCAAAATGGCAAGCAGGATATTCTTGTCAGACACATCCTCTCTCATTCATCTGGGGTTTCAGGGTGGGAAGAGCCTTTGTCGATTGAAGATCTCTACAACGTTGAGAAATCGACAGCTATGCTAGCGCGGCAAGCTCCGTGGTGGACTCCTGGAACGGCATCTGGATATCACGGTTTGTGCTCAGGTCATCTCCTCGGAGAACTGGTCCGTCGTGTATCGGGAAAATCACTCCGCGAGTTCGTCGTATCTGAGATCACAGGAGTTCTAGATGCCGACTTTCAGATCGGTGCATCTGAGCAATCCTGGGATCGCATTTCACCAATCATACCCCCAGGTGCCCCAGCAGCTATGCCGGAATTTGAACCAGGATCTGTTGTGGCAAAGACCTTGTCCAATCCGCCTCTTGATCCCAATGTAGTCAACACTGATGCCTGGAAAAAGGCAGAACTAGGCTCCGTTAACGGCCATGGCAACTCTCGCTCACTGGTCCGCATACTCTCCGCCATCACGCTGGGAGGCTCAACTGGAGGCAAGAAGCTTCTGTCAGCAGACACTATCAAGTTGATATTCCAAGAGCAAGTATCGGGACCAGATTTGGTTCTCGGGTTGCCTTTTAGGTTCGGGATTGGGTTCGGCCTATCGCCCTGTGCTGCACTGGACTGGATTCCAGAGGGTAATATTTGTTTCTGGGGCGGTTGGGGTGGTTCTACCATTATCATGGACTTGGACAGGCGGATGACGTTTGGTTATACGATGAATAAGATGGGGAGTGGACTTGTCAGTAGTGATCGGGCTGCGGCCTATGGAAAGGCTATTTATGAAGCTCTCAACAAGTAGTGTAGTTGATCAATTGGACTGTGGATTCTAGGCATGAGACATAACGTTACTGCAATTAAGAATATTCTTTTTTACTATTATTCTTAATTTTCCGTGACTGGATTTGACATGAGTCAATTAATATTAGCATATTAGCTATGTAATACTTGCGAGATAAGATAAACAAGTAACGAGATGCTCTCAAGTACTTCAACCATTCGAAAGACAGGGCTATCCCAGTGACAGCTTAGAAATACCCAAACAACCCAGCGCTCATAACGACCAGCAAAGGAGGAAACACCCAATGCTGCGTCTCCCCACCCCCAATGATAATCCGACTAACAAACCCATCTGTAATCGGCATAGCCAGCGCCGCCGTCAGCGCCTTTGCCATCAGCTTCTCATCTCCAGTCGTCCAGATAATCGAGATCAACACGCCGACAGTGATGTTTCGAATGCCCCAGATCTTCATAAGCGCGAGGCTGAATTTCTTGGCGAGGGGTTCCGTGGGGATGGGGAATTCGAGGCGCTGAAGATGGTCGTTTGGGCGGATTGTCGCGTTGAGACCGAGGCTGACCAGCATGAGGCCTAGACCGAGGCTGCCGTTGAAGATGATGGGATGTTCCATTGTGATGGTGAGGAATTGTGTGTATTGTTTGTGATAGGTAGTGGCTTTGGGGTAGTCGTATTAAAGTTCAGCAATTGAGATGAGCCGAGTAATTATGATGGGCTGAAAAGTGTTTATAAAATGTGATGGAGAGAAATTATCATGGCATCTACCCCTACTTATATACAGTTTTTGTGCTCTATGATTGCTGTCAGCTTCTATTACTCGCTGATTTATAAGTGAATCCTAGTTAATGCAAGCTCGCGGCGGGTCTTGATCATTATGGAACGAGGTGAGATCTTAGGCTCGATAAAAGTTGCTTCGTGTGGGGTGAACAAGTCGACTGGCCAATGACATCTCTCCGCACTTGCTCCACATTCCGTGCTGATAAATTCCCGGCGTTCGCGCTTCGGGCTCGGCTTCATTCGTGTCAGCACCTGGGTCCTTAACTCCAAGTCGCGAGTTGCATATGTCACAGTTATTCCGAAAATTCGAGAATCGCTAACCACCGAGTTAATTATTCGTTATAGCTAAGAGTATCATAGATTCCTAAATCTTATTCAATCTGTCTTGTCTTCCCTATGCGTCGTGAATGTATACCATCAATGCAGCTTTCGAATCGATCCAGCCAAGCATCGTCCTTGTCGTCAATCACGATACTGTGAGGCGATGCAGGCCAGACAATTCCATTCTTGTAGAGCTGTTCAACGCTATCGCAGATTTGCGTGATCCGTTTCTGCCGAGTCTCTTGCTTGACATCGGCGACTTTAATAATGCGGAGCGGTCGTCCAGGGATCCATTGACGAAGAAATCCCAGAGTTTGCTTCGTCTCCTTATGCTTGATGTAGCCGAGGAGACGAGGAACCCTGATAACGTTTGGATCTGGCCATACTCTGAGTATCTTGCCAAGAGTCTCTAGTTCTCTACCCAAACCTGCCTCAGCCGACCCCCCTGGCGCACCGGTCGCCTTGCAAAATATTTCCGTCTTATCGTCTTCGACTTGCACAGTAGCAATCGCATCGACCGCACCACCCAGCAGCACCTTCGTGACGATAACTTCTTCTGGAGTGAACCGTTCAAGGTCGGGCAGGAGATACAAGGTCTCCTTGGAGCGGCGCTCAAGAGCGGGATAGATGATCACACGACGTTTGGCTTCGCTGGGAGCAATTGGTACTATGGTTGCCTTACCCTCTAAGCCCTCAAGGCGAAAGTGGAGTACTTTGGGGAACAAATAATGACTCAGTATCTGCTTGCATTCAACGGGTTCGGCAGGGGAGGATGTCAGTTCAGAGAAAAGACTCTTGCCAGCCTCAAGAACAATGCTAACAGCCTCCTGTCGCACTTGAACGATTGGTCAAGATCACGACATTTGACGGCTTGAGACAGAAGGGAAATGATGCGGTCCTGCCTAAGATGATCATTATCTCCCAGTTCAGTTGACTTTGCTCCGCCACTTGGAGAAATAGTTACGGAAATGACAGTGTCGTTGAATTTGAATACGATGTCCACGGAGCCTCCAACCTCGACTGAGATTTCATAAAAGTCATATTTATCCATCGCTTCTGTCTGGCTCGAGAGCTAATGTTAGGTCAAGATAACAAGATGACGATTTAGGGATATGTTAAAAACCAAAATACTTTCTGGAGGAAGGAGAGGATTATAAGCTCAGGGTTACTACAATAGACCATCGGTTTCACATTAGGCATCAACGAAGATGATGTGATGCTCGTAATATTAATGTCGTGCAGCAGAGCAGCGTAATGTGAACTAAAATCAGCTGATGGAAACCGATGGGCTTTTTCTTGAAAGGTGGCAGTACAGCTAAGATACAGGTTTTCTCATGGGGTACGACTTTCACCAAACTTTCTTAAATGGCGAGCTATTGTTGGCCGATTTTTGTTATATTCTGTGTAGCCCACACAAATTGCCAAATGATGCCGTGGCGTATCGGTCGGCGACTTTCCACTTCAGTCCCATGTCCTGTCCCTCTTCCCATTGTTTTTCAATCAGGTTTGTCATTCTGTAAGCTCTTGATCTCACTCATGCCGTAGACACAATCACGTTCCTCCAAAGGCCGTTGCCGATACTAAAGACTCTTGTTTGCCTTCCATCACGGCTCCGATATCGATGGTGTGCAGGGTGAAATGAGCTGGGATGATATTACACAGTTTGCTTTTCACCATATTCGTAGTACTTGCTGCCTTGAAACTTCTCGCCATAGTCTGACACAGTTTGTTTGTCTAGCAAGTCGCTTTTTGTAAAACTCATCATACCATTTTCCTCATCAAACAGTACCCCGCTCTCAAAGTCTTGATTAACGGGGTGACTCTGCATGAGTCCTTAAGCATGTACATGCAGAAAGAGTCATCAGCGTAGCCGTTCTTGTGCCGCTCTTGCATTTCCTTTTGTCCATATCACTGTATCACATCTGTTCTCGCATCATTTCTGAGCCAGATTTCGAATTACCCTTTGCTGCCTACTTTGCCCGCCTCTGAAGTTCACAATTTTGCTGACTTTACGAGATCCACCAACGATAGGCAGACAGAAGTTCGTGTAAATACGACCTGCGTGATGTTGATTGCACTGCGCGCGGCTAGATTGACCGGCTTCTGACTGTTCAGCCTCATTGAGGTTCTTATATGACATCCGTGGCGGACCTGATAACCTTGTCAGTGAGCGACCTGATTCTCCGATATGTATTCAGTGATTCCATCGAGCTCAGGCTGAACTTTCTTACTTTCACTTCGGATCCACTTAGGCTTAAAATTTCATGACGGCGAGTGTGAATTCAAGACGTCAGTAAAAACGAATTTAGATGCGCGAGATTAATGCACGACCAAAGGTGTCGACACGTTTGGTCGTTACCAATAAGATGGATGTTCAACATTCAAGGTGCAAAAAACCACGATCACAAACTGGATAATCAGATAGACAGCGACGCTGAGAATGAAGAACATAATAGCGACAAGATTATCACGGTTGTGGTAGTATGGTCTTTTTCTCAAATGATGTCAGGGTATTAGAAATAGGGCTAAGTCTAAGTTTATTGGTATTACTGTGTATCATACTACTTGGGCATAGGCTAGAGACATGAGTGATTTGGCATGGGAGGGCCCTACATGATATTAAATTCACTCCTTGCATTTTGCTTCTGACCGTTGAGAGCGAATTCGATGATATTTACATCATGTTAGATCTCATTGTGATGTAAAAGATTCAGGAAAGAGGACAAATTTCAACAACCAGATATGTTCTCATTGTTATGTACTTAACAACTAACTAGATGCCAAGATATGCTTGCCTAGAAGCGTGGGTGGTAATGCTCAAGGGCGGCTTGGCCAGAGCGCCTACCAGAACCGGTAAAAGCGAATCATTCCAAATCACATATCAATCTCAAATTCATCCATCGCGTAGTAATGACCGTAAAAGTTTTCGTGTGTCAAATCATCGTAGAGGTTCGTAAGTATCGATTTTGTCCTTGTTGGTGATCATCTCCAGTACCGATACCACCATTATCGATTCCAGTGGGTGAAACCCTCTACCAGCCAAAGGTCTTGACAGTCTTCTTGATTGTGATAGTGCCGCCGCCGTCAACGTTGAAGGTGCAGCCCTGGTAGCCGTTCTGAAGATAGTTAGCAAGTCGTATCAGAGTCAGTGATGTTCTACTCACGTTGTTGTTGCAGCACATCTGGATACCATAAAACTCGGAGACGAAACTCAAGCGCGTCAAAATCCATTTCCATTTCTAGAACTGAGCTCCTGCCGCTCTAAGCTAAGTTAGTGCTGAGGTCGGGCTGAGGTGTCTGAGCAGGCCCATTTTTGGGATTACATGCCCCTGTTTTGGGCCCCGGTTCGAGACCCGAGATAATTCAGGGCTGTGTAAGAGGTTGACTCATGATTCCTTCATATATGTCAATTTCTCGATGAAGAAGGTGATGGAAGGCAACTATTTACGCATCTCAGCAACCCGGGTGATGGAGGATGCTTCGCGGCTTAAAGAGGCTGGCAATTACCGGTCGGACTCGAGAAGACGCCATATAAGCTCACAGTCATATCTAGGTCCTCCCACCTCAGGTGACATTAGGAGGTTGAATTGACTATGGAGTATAGGGCTGTGAATGACTGGGCGAGGATAAGCAGAAAAGGGGGGGATACGATATGAAGCTCGAGATACACTACTCAGGAGCAAGAGACAAATGGTCTCACCCAGCACGAGCCAGCTCACAAACCTCTCGAACCAAAGGGAAAAGCTCATTCCAAGATGGACTTCTACCTGGCTGTGGGCTGTGTAACTTCGCATAAACGATGTAGCAATGAATACCCGCCCACTGCCGAATCCTGGAGCAGTGAGAGGAACGCATGAGCCGCGCCCTTTGGAAGTGGATATAGATGCTCTAGAGCCAACAGGCTCATATGAGCAATCTTACGGCAATATTGACCCCCCAGCTCTACTGTTCCATCAACCTTAACACGGATGTCTCTGGTACTGGCAAGGGCGCCTTCAGCTTCGGCTCATGGTCCTCGTGTCATCTTCAACCGGCTGTCATGAGGCCGCCCTCACTCCCTGACCCACCCTACTGCGTATCAAATTGGTGTGCAAAGCTCTAACTTAAGGTTTAATCCTTTATAATTAAATAAAGATGGCTTTAACTTGTCGCTCAAGTAAGACTATATGTTGATTAATTATTAGACCTGTGTAACCAATATTTTATATGTAATGTATATATATATATATATAT